>CM067370.1:132310153-132830153 GCA_034401795.1 Chaetoderma sp. LZ-2023a | reverse complement strand
AATGCATAATGGAATGCGCATAGCATCATAAAGGCAATAATCATAACGATAATAAATGAAAAAATCACTGTCATTGGTTGAAATTTCTTGGTTTTCCTGGGATTTGGAGAAGTTGGAGGAGGCTTGTGAGGCAAATCTGGTGGTGATGTCGCTGCCACACCATCGGTTTGGTTGCATGAGGTGGTTGACTGTGCTTCTGCCATGCTGAGGTAATGTGCTAGTTTTGGTGATTTCTGCTTGTGTTTCATCCGAGGTGGCGCCACTAACTGATCCGGAGAAACATATTGTCCGGAAGCGTCACTTATACTGGCCTGACCCGGCCTCCTCATGCCAGGGTCAGTAATCTTGGGGAAGTAACTCTGGTAATTATCATAAACTGGTATTGATTCCTTGTCTATTGTAGGGGTTATGTTATCGCTAGACTCTTTCCCGTGTGATTTCCCTACACCAGTCGCAGTTGGTGCAGACACGGGAATCGCTTCTCTGCTTCTCATAGATCGGCGCGCAAAAATTGAATTGATCCTTGCAAACGATCTCCTTGCACCGACCCTAAAACCATGCTGCTTCCGTACGTAGCTAGCAGGGAATATACCAAACTTATCCTGGGTTAAATTATTCCCAAGCAACCAGCCATTGCCAATGTCACTGGTCTGTGTTATATGGTCGCCGATTTCTAGAGCTATTTGATCGTCCGCGTCAGGCGTGAATGTATATATTGCTTCCATTCTCAATGTGGTACAGAAAACACGTTTGCAGATAGATACAGGATCGTCACAAAGGTGTTGATAGAGATTTGAACCTATGAAGAAAATACAGCATTGAAATCAGTCTCTCAATTTCAAAGTAACCACAAAGGCAAGCTGTTTGATATCTTGAATCTAATTTTAGTGAAGGATATATGCTGGCTTAAGCCGGGCATTTCACCAAGCATATTTCTGACAATGATACATCAACGCCTTCAGAAAGACGTAATTTGTGCTGCAGGGCCCGATATGGTTGCCTCATTGACGACGTCCAATAGATGGATTCGAGCTATCACGCCAGCATATGACCTGCTACTCAAATACGTCGCATAGCAACTGGCGTTGCAATCAAAATGACGTATTTCGCCACAAAAATCGAAAAATCCGTCACTAGAGTGTATGTCTTTTATGCATTTACAACTTAATAATAAACATGTTGTTGAATATTGTGAAACTAAACGACCATAGAGACATGCAGCAACTGCCCCAGTCAAGTTAGTCTCAAAATATTCAACAGTTTACCTGTATAGTTACCTTGAAATTTAGATTCTGGTAATTCAGGTTTCAAATATTCAAATCTTTTCCAACCCACGTATAAAGTGGGCGGAGCGCAGCTAGAAATGGGCGGAGCATACCAAGAAATGCGCCCCTCTATTGAAAGTTTCGGAAACAAAGTTCCAAATGGAATGTTTACGGACAGTGTTTCAGTCACATTTTGCTGTAGGCAGTTTAGGCCTTTCGGGGTTAGGCAACAGCAGCTTCCAGTCAAATTAGTTTCAAAATAGTCGGCGTACTATTTCGTAGATCCTAGAGAATTTGACAATTCGAGTAATTAAATCAAACATCATAAAGCTAATTACATGTTACACTTACCAAATATTCTGCTGTTTACGCCTGTATCTATAGAAGTTTACGCGTACTCTAAAACATCGCCTTGGCGTGGTTCTCCCGCTATAATAACAGCTTGAAGATGTAATATACGCTAATATTCAAGTATTAAAATAAATGAATTAAATTAACGCATAACTACATACAGTCTCAGAAACATCGTGGCTAACTACTAAATTGTATTAACATTTTTTTTAACAACTTAAAAAAAGCCTTGTCCTTGGCAGCGATGGCTGTATGTTAAATTGTGTTCAACATAACTAACTGAATCCTAACTGAAGCCTAATTTTGTATCACTGTGTGCATGCGAATACTGGCTAATACCGTGATATGATAGGTATAATCGTGAGAAGTATGCTTCCTCTCAGCTTCCGCTATTAAAGGTCTGGTTTCAACAATAGTCATGAATCATCAAACGTGTCATATGCTAATTTGCTAAATCACGATCATAGGAACACCAAATTTGTAACTAATGATAGATGGGCTCCTAATATAAGTTAGTAGCTATAGTAAATGTTGGAGCATCTATAATCATGGTAGTATAGAGACACGTGCATGACGCGGTGATAGCTGTGGCGTGCTTTAGGCTAAACTGCGTGTTGTCTTTATAGATATAGCTGCGTTAGCCTTTTGAACACCAAATTACTAGAACTTCGTCTTCACAACGCGCGTATAGGCAAGATGTTGAATATTTTGAATCTAACATGACTTAGAACAGATTTCAAATGAATTAATCTAAAATTATCAGTTCAAAGGAATATAATTTTTAAATAATCTGACTGGATTATGACTACATATCAACGATTTTTCAGCCGTTGTTCATCTGTCAGTTAAAATAATGGATGAAGTGCACAATCAAATCACTTTCAAAATATTCAACAGAATGTTTGTAAAATTAATAGTAAAGACATACAATTCGTACAACTTGCCGGACTATTAAAGTTCCAGACGTACTTAGATACGCAATTCATTACGTATTTTAATTTTGACGTTAGCCTACCTGTGACGTACTTGATTATAGTGGCATATGCTTGGCTGAGAGATTGGATTCCTCTATTGGGCTGCTGTTTCATTATAGAGGGGTTTTCAAAAACAAGATTCGGTGTTGTGACTGTAACGCGGATCTCTCAGTCGGGTACGAAGCGGCCCGTGTTACCCGAGTACGAAACGACCTGGGCTGATATGCTCCAACATCACCCTATTGGTTCTATAGGCCAGCGCATGTAGCTACAGAAAAGAGAGGCCAGAGTCCGTAAGAATGCCTATTGTGCACGCGCGCCAATACGAGATAGTCTACCCACGCTGTACAGGGAGTGGGGGTGGGGGGGGGGGGGGGGGGGGGGGGGGGGGGGGGTAGGGGGGGGGGGGCATTCCTAAGTATATACATGTAGTTGCCTGTGTTTCGGAACTCCTTAATACTAGGCTCTTTTCATCCATCCTGGCATGAATCATTACCAGGATTCGTTTGGAAAAACGCATCCATTTACAGAACTGAAATCTGTCCAGGAATGGCAGAGATATCAGAAAAATAAGAATTGGCCTTTTTAATTCTTCAAAGATGGTTTAGATCGCCATCGCGCATGTGTTGGTAGGGTGAAGGTAGCGTGACGTCACAAGGACGTGTTCCTCTCATGCTATCCCCTCCACGAAGTGCGCGATGATTGGTTGAGTCCTGCTATGGTGACTGCTGATTGGTCACCATACAGTATATAGGGAGTCGCACTGGCATTCCTCAGTCAGAGGGAGGAGGCGGTAACGAGCAGAGCTGTGAAACTGGTGACCCCGGGATCGCGTCTCCATTCGGCCAACTGACGATCGCTGGAAACATAGGCAATCACCTTCACTCCTCGTCGCCTATCTCCACCCAGGAGTATAAATGGGTACCAGTGTAAAAACTGGGGAAGTTACCAATAAGAGACTGAAATAAAACCAGCCTAAAAAGGCGTGAATGGGACCTGGAATCAGGGACTCGATAAACGCCAATCAAAAAATAACTTCTTCTTCTTCCTCAGTCTGGATGGGGCATCTCCAATAGTCTTACTGTGCAGAGCTCGTCAAACAAAATCTATATCAGCATAATCAGCACCAGCCATTGAAACCAGGCTGGGGAAGACGCGCTCGTAGGTACAGCACCAACGAATTTTTAGAACCCCTCTTCATGGGTCAATAAAACAAGTAAAAAAAGATTACCATAGCCAATCTCAGGGACCTTCAAGTAACTCCGTCTTTTCGTCGATAACATCCATATCATCATGTGAAACGATTGGCCTGTTCTGATATCTCACCAAACCTGCTGTACTATGCCAAAAAGTGATAAATAGAACTTTGCACGTATCCAGTACCTCGCCAATGTTTTGACTGCTGATCTTACTTCGAACATTGCTTTGGGCGCCGCTACTTAGCTACGCGGCGTTGATCATCTTGTACCATAGCTATTATAAACCTAGCCTCCTCACCAACAGAAGCAACTTCACTACCGTACCCAGTTCTCGTGTGCATAAATTACTGCAGCAAATTTGATTGTATAACTTTTGTGCTATTATTTTGGTGCCAATGCCTATGAAGCACCAACTACATCGAATAATGCACTGTTTCCTGAATACCGTGCCAACAACAACAAATGCATCACTGCTGAGTACCGCACCAACAGACTACTGTGCCAACATGCGCTGATGACTACCAGGCGCCAACAAACTACTGTGCCATAAACGAGCATTGCGCTGATGACTAATAGGTGCTCATTTTTATTGTAACATAGTTATTTTCTTTTCTGTAGCTCTGATTACAAGTAAGCGCCGTAGGTCAGCTAGACCTAATTATACTGCATAGATTGTAATACGGTGAGCATATATTAAACCGCACAACGCTTATACTTATAATATACAGCTTCACTAACTGCACCACTTACTTTTCTAAATACAGTAACACGTTTTCACTAGAGCCGTCTCTCGTGTCTGCACCAATGGACTCGAGATACGGCGACTAATCCTAGCTAATATCAGCGCAGATATTTTGTTAGGTTGAAGTATAGTTGGGGACAACTGCTCGAACGAAGCAGTGCTGTTTATTGTAAAGCCTCTTTCCCAGCTATGCTGCCGTTAACATAGCAGGCCGTGTTTCCATAATTGGCCACTGACTTTACGTGGTTTTCTCGATGGTTAGAATCGAAACGCCGATGGCTCACACACTTCCCCTGTACCCTCACCGGTACCTCTAGGACTTCTATACGCCAAAGTAGGATTCACTGCGCAAACATTAAATATAGTATGAACGGCCTAGCAATAAACCTCAGGGCAATTACATAACCCTAAAGCAGATAAACATTAGCCACAAGGCAACGAATCTCAAATGGTTCGATCTCGACACGATTGGCGCCGGAAAAAGATGCGTATCGCAGACTAACTCTATGGTGACTGGGAGAAGCCAATCAGCTCTCCAAGCCTTCTAGGAAGGTCACCATAGTCTGCCATCCCCTTCGTCAGCCCAGCCGTAAATAGATACGCTGCTTATTTAATGTTTCCGTGTGTTATCTTGTCCTTGTCTTGTTATTTGTGGTTGGCTAGAAGTCGCTCAAAGGCTTCGGACTAGTTGCCCAGGCAACATGTATGCGTCATCAGCCCGAGGGAGTAGTCGAATGGGTATGTGCTGAGATGGCAACCCGGGCTCATCTGCCAGGAAGGCAACCTGTTATCAAAGTTAAGTAGGGATAAGCTGTTCGAGTCATAAACCCATATGGGCTGGACACAATAACTAATGGTTAGCCTAGCTCCTCAAGAAGGACTGCCAAAATAACACGCCGCCAACTAAACCAGCGACTAGCATAAGAGACGACTGTGCAGGATTCTGTTGAAGCTGGCTCATCGCCTCCACGTAAATCAACTTGCATCCCTATATATAAATAATTACAAATATATAATTTAAGACCCTTTTAGCATTGTTCTAGATAAGGAGTACGGTCTTGACCATTTCTCCTCCTACGCTTCGGATGGTAGGCATTTTCCTGTGACGGAGGACCGCGTGAGGCACTTCCCTCTAGCAAAACCAATTTATTGGCCCATTTAGAGAATTAGTTTGTATTAAACTAGGTAGCCACACTATGACTCCTCCTTTACAGGGGTACCTCTCGTATAAATAAAGATAGGTTAGGTATCTCTGGCGATATACAACACAGATGCCAAAGGTCACTTTTATTTATATTGCAGGAAACGATCTTTATTGTTAAACCAGTGTGCATTCTTTAGCAAGAAGCAAGCTTTCGACTCGCTGTGATCACATATCTATATATTGTAAATTAAAGAACTAATAATACAAAGACATACAGGTTACACACTGTAGTGCTCACTGTTGGCGGCAATGGTCGCCTGGCCCCTCTGAAATGTGAACGTTCCACCAACTCTAGAGGTCGGTCTTTAAGGTCACCGGGTGCCCGCAGTCTCCCTTCTCTGTCCCTGAGGCAAGCTAACCAGCATCCTCGGGCCGGTGAGTACGTAGAGTACGAGCCGGAATCCGAGAAAGAATTGGCGGAACAGCGTGCCACCATAGTTACAAGACAAACATAGCCTATAGATAACATGGATATTCTTATGCTAGGGTGTCGTGATTTTTGACATAGTTTCCAGGTGGACGGAAACAATCTTGAAAATCTCTCCACATTAAATTACCACGTCCATTAATTAATTTATTTGGCTACACTTTACTAAGTTTCAAAAGCAACTATACCCAGGTCCCCTCAGTATACCAAAGTGGATGCTGTGAGGCAGTCTGAAATTCGGTTTCGATTTACAACTATGCAAAATTCTGCTTAATTAGACCAAAGCTCCATTAGTTCATTCGTTAACGATACTGCTATGAGATCCGTCATGGTTCCAAAATCTTGCAAGGCATTCACTACATAATTTTAAAAATATTTTGACTAAATACCATATCCGTGTTTGGTTTGAAATAGTTTCCTAAATACCATGATCACTATATACCCAGACCTGGATCTGAAAGTATTTTAACCAATAATTCACCGAAGTGAAAATGCCCAAAATCGTCGCTTCAATGAGCACAAACTTGACTTGCTGAATATTTTTAAAGCATTTGACTGAAAGTTGTTGTTGGCTTAGTCACCAACAACTGCCAATCAAATTGTTTTCAAAATATTTAGCAGGTCTAGAGATATGACCATCGGAGTGTCGCCTGCAAAATCTCAGCAGCTAGACGATTAAGCAGTGCTTATAGATTACACATCCCGTTTAATAGGGCCTATCTCTTCCGCCTCGTGCCATCCTGTTGACTGAGCAGGAAGAATGAGCAGTTATCACTGCACATCCATGGATGAGATGATCATCAACGGATGCTAATATTAACCCTTATAAGCCTATAGAACCGATACAACACCTTTTTCTTATGCAAGGAATATATCCCAACAGCTAACAGTCAAAATTGTTTCAAAATATTCCAAAGCTTGTCCGTCTGATTTCTTTTAAACTGAGATGTGTGGATCTCAGTCATGAAAGGGTTTATATGAATGAGCTCCATTGCCATTCTGAATAAGCCATCTTAATATAGACATTGCCATAATGTTAGCTCGTATTAGACCTTAACATTAATCTCATGCAGTAACCCTTTCTACCATGATGTCCCATAAACCCAAATGTCAACCCAGTCAAACGCATAAAGCGTTGAATAATTTGAAACAAATTTGACGGGACTGGTATAGGTCACAATATTTCCCGGTCAAATTGACCTGAAAATAGTCAAGAGGGTAGTGAACAGGAGTCCATGTCTGGACAGTTGGTCCTTGGGCCAGGAAGGATACTGGTACCATCTTGGAGCACAAAACAAGACCCATATCATTGTCTTAGTCTACCCTAGGACAAGACAAAAATGCATGATGGACTTTCCAATATGGTAGCTCAAACCAGCTATGAATTTTTAAAGATTTTATCAACAGGTGGTAAAAAATGCACTTATTTTGCTTGTTCGCACCACATATTTAGTCACAAGTATGACGTAATATGTGGTGTGGATGGGCAAAATAACTGCATTTTAGGTCCAACAAGTCTGTCTGTCTGCCTCTCCCTCTGCTGGTCAGTATGTCTCTGTGTGTGCATGCGCGCATGCGTGCATGCGAGCGTACATACGCGTGTGTGTACATACGTATGTATGTAGTTTTCCTATTACTGCCAATCATTAGTTCTATGAACTATTTCATTGACAGCGCACTGGCACTAGGATATAGCTTAGTCATCATCTGGAATGTAATTTTTACCTTTTATAATCTTTGACCTGAGTGGGGTTCGAACCCTAGCAATTCGGCACCTCCGTAAGCCCAGTGTTTGGGAAGCGAGTGCTCTACCACTAGACCAGCATCAAGAGGACAGAAATCCTCTTTCACCAGAACAGCTTTCAACCACCCGTCTCACAACCACATGAATTGACTGGCATTGATGGTGTACATTCCAGATATTTTACTCTAGGTTACCGAGAACCCTCCTGCTATATCACTAGACACTCGCAAATATGTATTTTTTGTTTCGTCTTTCTTTTTTGTTTTTTATTGTCAAGCATTAAAGGTGAGCATGGTATTTCCTACTCAAAATTGGATGAGATGGATACAGACCTGTGTCTTCAGAAGATAGCAAAAGAAGCTGAGTAGGGAGTTATTCTGACATCCAGTAGTCATCCATGTATCCCTACAACCATAGCCTTCGGCAATATAGAGCGGTTTGAAGAAGCGCTCAGTGGCAATGGAATATCACATCAAGTCGATGGAATCATCATACAACCACAAGTATCCACCACACGCCCCCCACCAGTGATGTCTGATGTACAAGTAAAGAAGAAAAGTAGTATCACGCCAGTATCAATTGAAGAACTTGTTTATGACGCTGGAGAACGGCTAGGCCCACCAATCGCAAAAGCACTTCATCTGGATTATGAGCCAGCAATTCAAAGTGTACAGATAAATAACATATTGTGATCTTTCGTAGAACCTATAGACACATCAGATCAAGCTATCAGTTCGTGGGCATGGTTCACCTTACTAACACGTGATGGTATCACAGTCACAAAGGCTACAGTAGGATATCTACTCACAATAATAACACACAAATGTCTATGAAATACTGAACAATGGGCTGAAGATCAAGGATATATTAAATGTGGATGAGATTGTATGTGTCTTTGTCTTTGATCAAGAGATCACCTGGAAGCACAAAGAATTTTATGAGAAGGTTGTCCTGAGAATTGGTGTTTTCCATACAATCTGCAATTCTCTTTCCATCATAGACAAGCAGTGTCCTTGAAAGCCGCAGTTACAACCGCAGAGTTCGATTATACAGGTTGATGTACTAGGTGTACGAGGCACTACTAAGGTTGGCATGGAAGGGATTCTAACCATGGTTAGAGAAACATCATTTGGAAGATCTGGAACATCTGACAGAAACAATCAAAGCAGTCCAGTTGATTCGTGCTAATGTTTGCAGAGCTACTCTAGATGACGTCTTGCATGGCAGATCATGTATCAAGACCCCCTATCTCTTCAATGAGTATCTGGATCATCTCCGCTACAATTGTGGCCAACTCACATCATTCTGGACGTCATTTGTCGATATGCTGGAGCAATCTCCTCGCACTAATCTGAGCGGCGTCTAGAGAATGTAACTGGCTGCCCCACCTCGCTGCAATTAGGTCCATCATTCCTTGGTGCTTCGTATATGACAAGCAAAATTATTCCAGACACTTGCCCATATACTACTGCCAGATGACCAGGCTATCAGAGACACATCCTGAGGTCTCTGATAACATGATACATGTTGGAGTTGTTGGTAAGCTGGGCCAGAGCAACACCTTCGGAAGATTCCCGATTGACCAGACAATAGAGGAAAATGTGAACAAGGACACACAAACAGCATGTGATACCAGAGGCTTCAGTCTCAAGCCTGGTGCAGTCAGCCGCTACAATCTTACAGCAGAATACAGAGGTTCTAACCTCAAGCAGATACGAAGCATGACCGACGTAAGCAGCGGCAGCGCATGTCTCAGACATACTGATCTCAACACTTCCCGCATTCAGAAAGATGAGAAGATTCTAGAATCCCTAGTAGATCTGATAGAAACCACCTGGACAAATCCGTTTGGTAATGGTTACCTCAGAACTGATCAGCATTTCAACAGGAGCTACGGCACCGCCAGTAGTCACATTAGACTTCCAAACGGCACAACAAAAAGGGGATGCGGCATATAGAAATGTTCAATTAAATCGACTGGAAGAGGGGAAGATCATTTCTGTGAACGTCTTCCAAGAATGCAGTTGAAAACATATGACAACATAAAAAGCATGTTATCAAACCGTCATCAAACACGGAAATAGTCCTGGAAAGTGATTTGCCTAGATGATACGTGTTGTCTCTAGTAGAAAGTTGAATATGAAGGATGTACTTCAGCATCCACTCGGCCCACTTTCTTGTTCACTAGCGAACTGTCATGGAACGATGAGGAAGACGAATAAAGCATCATCAGCTAAAAAACTCGAGAGCAGTACATCTCCAGCCGAAGACATTCCACAACAATCAGCTTCTATCATCGATGGAATGATCATCATTCAGAAGATTGAATGTGAGAATCTCACCTTTGATGAACTGTCTGACCAATTACTCGCCACAGTGCTACGGTTGGCATATAGCAGTGATCACATTGATGTACCGTTTGATGTATACACGCTACTGGTAATCAAAGATACGGAAAGGTCACATAGGGGCTCAGACACAGGCATCCAATTCACCAACATTGTAGCAGGGCATAGGATACAGCAGTGGATACTTCCACCCTGCGGGGCCAGCAAAACAAAGCTAATCACATTCATCGCCATACAGTGGCAAGAACCACATCAACGGCAGCAGCTTGGCGACAGGTTTCTCTATGTTACCTATGAAGACATATGTACAATGATCACATGTGTCGAGATATTAGATGCGAATGATCGTAAAACATCACAGGAAGAGGCAGATACACGCATCTTACTTCATTACAACCATACATCTCCTGACGTTTCATCAATCATCAGCATTGCTGAGAACACAGATGTCATTTTATTATGTTTGGCATTCCAAAGTAGAATAGATTGCCATATTTTTGTTAGGTGGAGAACTACAACGCGTACCAGGTTCATTGATATAACCAAAGATGTCATAAGAGTTGGGAAAGATGTATGTGATGCATTGCTAGGAATGCATGCATACACTGGATGTGGCACAGTTAGTGTTTTCAGTGGTCGCGGAAAAGCTGGTGCTCTGAAGCTTCTAGGTAATGCAAAATACCAAAAAAACCATTTGCTAAATTAGAGGAAAATTGGTCACTGGCGCCTGAATAATTGAGCTGCCTGGAAGAGCTGCACATGTCGTCTGTATGTTGCTCGATCCGATATTGCCAAGGTAAACGAGATGCGTTATCAACTGCTATTCAGATCTAAGAATGGAGATGTTGAATCAGGACAGTTACCACCGTGTAGAGGCTGTCTTCAAATGCACGTTAATTACCCGACAGCCGTATGGCATCGTAGCCTGGAGGCTCAGCCAAACAGACCAACGGTTGGGTCCTTGGTGATGATGGACAACTCGATAGCAGTTGGATGATGGGATCAACAGCTCCAGCTGCTGTCCTACAGTTTCTATCGGATGATGATGATGATGATGATGATGATGATGATGATGATGATGATGATGATGATCAGTGCAAGCGAGAAATGATGAATACGTGTACTATGTGATAATGGACAATAGACAGTACCATTCGTGAAATCGAGTCGAAGTTAAATTTACATGATTGTACAGTTATTGGATTTCCCGGCACCGATGAATATTAACTATGTGATTCACGAACTCCACCTCAAATGATTTATTTACATGGACAATTACTGGATTTAGACGAAACATTGATCAATATTAATCACAGCGATTAGATGGCACAATAATGATATGCATTCTATGTGGTGATGTACGGTCGGAATGGACAATGTGGTTCGTGAATTCCAGTTATGATGTTAATTTAGATGTACAATTTCTGGAGTTCAACAAAACGTCAATGAATATTAATCTCAGAGATTATCTGTACTCTTGGGTGAGACAATGATGAGTATACACTCATTGTGGTGATTTACATGTAGGAAAGATGATTCGTGAACTTCATTATTGATGTTTCAGTTATTGAACTTTTTGCAAAAATTACATCGATTTAACTTGTATTTCGATCACATGTACAGTTACAGGATTTTAGACAAAACAGCGGCATTGATGGATATTAGCTTCACAGAGTATCATTACACTTAAGGTGCACAAATAATTAATGCCGTCTCTTTGTTATTATGTCATCAGGAACAATGTACTGACTCTGAGCTACTCTCTAGAAAAGTCCATCATGTGGTTTTGTGGTCCAGCTACATAGAGCTATAAAAAACATCATTAGTTTTTGTGCTCTGAGATGGTACCAATTTGTCAAAATTGGCCTCCTGACTCGTGAACTATGTACTGAACATCCCGGTCACACATGACATAGACAATGGGGAAAGCTAATGTACTATATTGTAGACTGAGTAAGAATAAAGCTTTCCAGTTTTAGCTATGCCCCGCCCATCTCTAGCTAAGCTACACCCACACCTCGATCGATCCCTGAACTATTAGTTTCCAGAAAACTATACAAGTAGGATGTTGAATATTTTGACACTAATTTAACTGGGTGCTGTTGCAACCGCATCCAGTCAAATTAGTTTCAAAATATTTAACAGAATGTTTATTAAATAATAGACATAAAATTCGTACAGGCACAACGTGTCGGACTATTGAGTGTTTAAGACGGACTATAAATCGAGTCGGTCATGACGTAATGATTATGAGGCCGCCATCACCGTCACAATCATCTATGATCTTTATTATTACTATCATCAGAAGTCCATAGTATTATGGGCTTCTGCTACTATCAGTAACAATACCATTATCACTATTATTACCGCTATCATTAACTTTCTCATTATCTTTATCAATACTATTATCATTATCATTATCAATACCATTATCCTTTTCATTACCGTCATCACCATCATCACCATTGTCATCATCCTTGTCATTTCAGTAGCATTATCATTCTTGTTTTCATTTGTATACTTGTTATTCCTGTCATGGCCGTTTCCATTGCCAGTCTCATGTCCAAATGTCCAGTACCACCACAACGGCCGCCAACCACCACCATCCATCCGCTGTTGCTATGAGGAGGTGCTTTTGGTGATCGACCTACAAAAGATGTCATGCGTTATGTAGGCATTACCCTGAGTTGAGTACACAGGGAGATGAGAAAATCTGGGGGTTCCTTGATTTTCGACATGTATATGGGTTACGCCATCAAGGACAATATTTGTGACACCAGGCAAAAGGGAACAAGATGACAGCATCAACTTACTTTGACCATTCTACTACCAGTACAATAAAAACTATTTTACTTTTATATTATTAGAAAATAAATCCATTTTAGCGCGCCATTATATTTTCGCAATGACCTTGGCCTTGACACCTTAAGGTCATGAACTCATTCGATAAGCAATCCTCTAAAACACATGTTTAGAAACCAAGATTGTGCAAATCGCTCAGCTACATCCCCGACATATTTTAGTAATGGTTGCCATGGAAATGGGGCATTTCTCAAAATGCTCAATGATGCCAGCTTAGCATCGCTGTCTCTTGACAAAAAGGGCCGATGGATACATAATCTGCAAAAATCTATTGTGGGTACTTCATTGCAAGGGCGGACCAGAAATCCCAGTTTGACTGCCATACTATAATAAACAATTAAATATCAAACTAAAATAAGAGACTAATATTATCTCACTGTATATATTAATGACCATTCATGCTTTTGTGTAGATTGAGTTTCATCATATTGTCGCGAGGAGGCTGTTCTGGCAGTCATAGTATGACCAATAACCACATCCACCAACAGTTAGATTGTTTGGGCGTGTAATATCTAGATCAGCTCCTCTGAGTCCTGCCATCGGTTATCATGCGCTATCATCTCAAACTGGACAATATAATTTGACAAACGTATCTTGCCATCATAGTCTGAAACGGGTATAGGCCACTGTGGTAGTCGCATGCAGTCTACAGCATGACATGGCTCCACTATCTGGTCCACATGCATTTCGTGCTCCAGCTATTGTATTGGATCTGATACCCCTAGTCCTAGAGATTCTAGCATCACCATCCATGTCTCCCATTAGTCTCACTTCGGGAGCTCTTTCATAAGGAGTAACCACATATACATCTAATGGTCGGGTCACAATATTCTGTGCAAACCAGTAGTATCTTCTTTCTAAATTGCTGTTCACATCGAGAAACTTTGACTGGTCTATGAGTCACTACACAGTCCCCAGCGAGCAATCTTGGCATATGAGCCCCCAGCATGTGACAATACTTGTGAGGATGCAGTCCTGGCAATCTTGGTATGAGTCATCATCCTATTGCACGGTCTTGCCGTCCCGCACTGCTGCCGTATCGAGTCCCGTGCTTACACGCTTTTGATGTCTGCGCTAAGTTCACAAAACCTAATAAATTAGGTCAGTCAACTATCGCACAATAAAATTGCCCAGTTATTAATCTACTAATATATGTCCAATCACATCGCTTGACATTAGTGTCTCGCGAGCTCTCCATCGAAATTGGCACGAAGCCACGCCTCTATTTTTAGATTGATAGCTAGATTGAAGTAGGCTGAAATCTGTTTGGCTGCCTCTAGCCCACGGGCGTAATGTTACTTGACATAGCAAGAGATCAAAGGCCTGCAAGTACGGCCTCGAACAGCGTAGCTATGTGAGTGGGTGTATGTTAGTACGATGGGTATGACTCTGCCGATCAACAGTTACATATCCTGTGACGATAGGATTGTTCTCCTGCTTGACCCATCCTGGTGGGAAACCAAGGGGGGAATAGCGGTGTCTCTGTTACAATGGCCCTTTCCACTGTTAGCTATTCCCCGCCCATCTCTAGCTAAGTTTCACCCACACCTCGCTCGTGTTGGATCTATCGATCTCTGAACACGCTGACGATCAATTTCCAAAATACTATACAGGTAAGCTGTTGAATATTTTGAAACTAATTTGACTGGGTGCTGTTGCTGCCTATACAGCGTAGCTAGGTGAGTGGGTGTATGTTAGTACGATGGGTATGACTCTGCCGATCAACAGTTACATATCCTGTGACCATAGGTTTGTTCCCCTGCTTGACCCATCCTGGTGGGAAGCCAAGGGGGAATAACTCTCTGTTATTGGGATCGATCGATCTCTGAACACACTGACAAACAATTTCCAGAAAACTATACAGGCAAGCTGTTGAATATTTTATTAAATAGTAAAGACATACAATTCGTACAACAACGCATAGTCCGTCTTCAAATATGCGTTCGTGATGTACTTATCTACGTCATTCATAACGCCATTGATTATGACGTAATTCTACACGTCACTTAGTTAATTATGGCGTCATATGATGCATGGATAGAGTGGAAAGATCTATTGGGATAGATCCTGGCTTCTGAGTTTTACCACACCAGGAATAGTGAGATATTCTGGCAAAGGAATTAACATCTTGTTTCTAGGCGCACTGCATTAAGCATCAAGAACTAAAAGTACACGTTATACAGGGCCCAATGATCTTTACACCTTATCAGCTTAAATATCGTCATTTATATAAGCAACTAAAATCCTAATAGCTTAATAAATCTAGAAACAAGAGGCCCAAGGGGCCTGTGTCCCTCACCTGGAGCATTTTTGTCAAAATTGTTGGTGGGTGGTTTAGGAGTAGTCTTTTAAATGAGTTTGTGGACATAGTTGCAAGTCCAATATGGCCGCCAAATACGTTACATCTTGATTGGTCCACTTCGGTCATATTTCTAACTAAGCTCCTTCCCTTGAACAAACTTTAATGGTACTCAGTGCCTAATCATATCTCCCAAATTTTGGTCCAATCCGCTCAGTGGTTCTGGAGTTGTTTTGGCAAAACAAATAGGTTATCCAAGACGGCCGCCAAACCATTTGGCCAATCAAGTTCCCTTGAACAAACTTGGTGCAGCTTTTGTCCTAGATGATATTTCATGCGTTTTGATTTGATCCCCCAAACGGTATTGGAAAAGATCTTTAAAGACATTTCTAAAAATCGACCACAATCCAAGATGTCGCGAAAATACATTTTAAATTTCCCATTGCTTGAGTATGGGAGATTTTGGCGGGTAAATGATCCAAGATGGCTGCTAAACGGTTTATCCGATAGTCTCGAAAATGGCAAATTTGAAATCACAATACACACAAACACACATAAAACCAATTTCTGCCTCAAAATCAATCAAATAAAAATATGGCCGCTAAACACACTGTATAGTGATAAGCCCATAGCGGCCAGTTTTTTTTTACTGATCAACTTCCCTTGAATAAACTTTAATGGCCCTTAGTCCCTAATCATATATCACAAATTTCCGCCTGATCGCTTCAGCGGTTCTGGGGAAGAAGTTGTTTTTGCGAAAATGAGGTCATCCAAGATGGCCGCTGAACCATTTGGTCAATCAAGTTCCCTTGAACAAACCTGAGTGCGCTCTTGCCCTAGATCAGATTACATGAGGTCTGAAATCGGCCCAGTGGTTCTTGAGAAGAAGTCGTTTAAAGAATTCCCCATTGCTTTACTATGGGCCCATTGCTTTACTATGGGCCCATTGCTTTACTATGGGAGACTATGGCGGGAAAATAAACCAAGATGGCAGGAAAATCGTTTATCCGACAGTCTCGAAAGTGGGATATTTGACCTGGCCACACTGATAAGCATATATAAAGCAATTTTCGCCATCAAAATACATCAAATACAAAAAAGCCAATATGACCAAGAAACACTAAATTTTGATTGGTTGATGGCGGCCATGTTTTTTAACGAAGAAACTTCCCTTGAAGAAACTTGAAAGGCCCTAGGTCCCTAAGCATATTTATAAAATTTCAGCTCTATCCCTTCAGCGGTTCGGGAGAAGTCGTTTTCGCGAAAACTAGGTCATCCAAGATGGCTGCCAAACAAATCGGCCAATCAGGTTGCCTTGAACAAACTTGGATCTACCGTTGCCACAGATGATGTGTTATGAGTTTTGAATCAAATCCACCAGCGGGGATGGGAGAAGATATTTTAAAGTGTTTCTAAAAATCTGCCATTTTGGCCAGCAGCCATCTTGGATTTCGACCGATCCGCTTCGTTTGAACAAACTTAGATCTCTATGCCCTATGAATGCTTCCTTCAAAATATAATTGAAATTGGCCCAGTGGTTCTTGAGAAGAAGTCGTTTAAAGAATTCCCCATTGCTTTACTATGGGCCCATTACTTTACTATTGGAGACTATGGTGGGAACACAAACCAAGATGGTAGCCAAACCGTTTATCCGACAGTCTCGAAAGTGGCATATTTTAACTCGCCAGGCTGATAAGCATATATAGAGCAATTTTCGCTATCAAAATCCATCAAATACAAAAATGCCAATATAAACGTATGAACTTCCCTTGAACAAACTTGAATGGACCTTGGTCCCTAAGCATATTTACCAAATTTCAGGTCTATCCCTTCTGTGGTTCGGGAGAAGTCGTTTTCGCGAAAACTAGGTCATCCAAGATGGCCGCCAGGCAAATCGGCCAATCAGGTTGCCTTGAACAAACTTGGGTCTACCGTTGCAATAGATGATGTGTTATGAATTTTGAATCAATTCCTCCAGCGGTTTCGGAGATTTTTTAGTGTTTCTAAAAATCGGCCATTTTGGCCGGCGGCCATCTTGGATTTTGGCTGATCGGCTTCGTTTGAACAAGCTTGAATCTCTATGCCCCAGGGATGCTTCCTGCAAAATCTAATTGAAATCGGCGCAGTGGTTCTTGCGAAGAAGTCGTTTAAAGAAAAAGTTGATGGATGACAGACGAAACACAGACGACGGACGGTCGCCATCGCATAAGCTCACTTGGCAATTCTGGCCAGGTGAGCTAAAAATACTGTATCAGACCTGTGTTTGTGTGCCGACCAAGCCCCCTACCCACCTCCGCCCCCGCACCTCCCCTCACCCCCCCCCCCTCCCTCTCTCTCTCTCCCAAAAACACACCAGTTTCTCATATCTTGCCTAAAAATAATGAGACTTGATTTTAGTCTCTGCACCAATATTTCATGTTCAAAGATTCCAATAATAACAACACATGCATGTATTCTATTCGGGTTCCTGTTGTTTTTTCCACAATGGTTATCATTTATTATAAACATGGTGTGATTCGGCCCCTTAGCATAGTCCATAATACAGATATTCCACTACTCCACTCATTGCTGTTTTATTTATGATAAAACTTTTAGGGACACGGGAGAAATATCCATAATCTTTCATTATTATATTAATGTATATTTTTCTCTTTTTTATTCTTCAGATTCAAGTTGCTTAAAATGGAAATAGTATTTAAATTAGTGGCAAGTGATATTTCTTCCCTATTGATTGGAGTAACTATTTTCTACGTGGACACGTAATAGATGGATACTTGACTTGTCCCTTTGATCATGCATTTGGTGGTGCTGTATACAACACAATAGCTAAAGATCTTCACATCAAATATGAGCTTGAACAGTTACCATCCTCGATAAAAGTGGAGCGTCTTGATGATGGTAATGGTCTTGAATCCACATTTAAACAGACACTTGCCAAGCTACATAAGAGCTCTAGTTTAAAATAGAAATTTCAACATGCAACGAAATGCAAAAGTGCTGCGTTGATGCCTCCGATGCCTGAGAAATTAACATGACAGAAGATCTCACAGTCGGTCCATCCAGATACAACCTATCTCTTCTGCAACAAAACTGGAAAATCAAACCAATCCTCTCCGCAATGCACCCACTGGGGATCTAGATACAAAAGTAAAGCAATGTGCCATTAATCTTCAAAATCAGTATTTATTGCCAAAGTTGAGTAGAGGTTATGTCGTAGCTATGATGTTGAAATATTATCCTCAATGGTTGGTAGCCCTTTATAACAGAAATCGTGCTCAATCGAACAGAGCACAGAAGACGACTACCCCCAGATACAGCCAGTCGCACTGCCTTTGCAGAAATAATCTCCTACATGCAAGAAAGCGTTGATAGTGACGAGGCAACGACATTATTCCAGCTCTCGGAAATGAACAAACTGTATACGCCCATGCTATATCAGCTAAAAGAGGATGCACCATCAAACACCCATGCCACCCGATTCAAGAACGGGATACTTTCCCTGAGTTAGAGGAAGACCAAGGACCGTGGCATCCTATTAGTACCAATGAGTCAACTCAGCAGAGAATGTGAGACTGTGATTAAGTCACATGTTGCCAATACTATACGTTATGAAATTAAGAAATTTTCAACAATGAATGCCCATCATTGGAGGGTACTTTCACAGTCAACTGCTAGCAAAGATCGCTGCTTTCGTCTCTGCTAACGCTTGTTACTATGATAATCCATGGTACCAGTATCAGGAACGAAGCCAAGTATCAAGCACAAGCCACACTGTTTCACTATCATGCATACTTGTGTTTGCCATTTGAAAGCAGACTCAACCAGACACTACGATATCATGAAGCTCCACTGTCTCTGTTCCTTGGCGCATATATAAAGCTGTCAATATCCTCAACTAATGGCAAACACTGACTCACGGGGAAGACTCATATGTGATGTTGGGTGGGATGCATATCAAGATGGCATTCACGTTTATTGACATTAGTTTAGATCTACTTACTGGTTCTTGACACTAGAAATGCTGTTGACTATATCATTGTGGATTCCATACATGCGATTGAGAAGCTAGGACATGAAAGGTTTGATAGTGTCTTACAATACCGCCTAATTGCTCGTGAGACACCCCTTCATGACACCGTCACAATAGCAGCATTCCCACGTGTTGCCAGGCATGTGAATAACGATAAATTGCGAGAGCAGAAACAGTTGAAGCATGATCGCACCTTATACATTGTCTGTCAAGTACGACAGGCCAACATGGCAGAATTTCTCACATGAGAATCAGCCATATCCACCTTCCCTATCGTAGCATGTAGCCATGCAGCGTGGGACAAAGGCTGATCTCTTGGTATGTGTTGGAGATCTAGTACCACATCATAACAGAAGTAACCCAGATGATCATACTAGATGGTGCTGCGATTGTCAACACGATCAAACTAGGAACATCTGAATCATTCGATGATTATGTTACGAAGGTCGTGGAATACATGCGTAAGCAATTTAGTGGTGATGTGCAGCGAGTTGATATGGTGTTATATATCTACAGGAAGGACAGGCCTGAAGGCTGGTACACGTCAGAAGAGGGGTAAAGATACACGAAAGCATGTTGAAGGGAACGTGTCAAGTAACTGGCAGGCGTTCATCCGCAAAGTTGAAAACAAGGCAGAGCTCAGAATGAAGCATTCACTGGAATTGTCATAATTACCTACGGCGAGAAAGGGTTGTCATCTGCACCCTATGATCTTGCAGACATAATAGATTGCACACATGAGGAGGTGGACGCAAGGATGTTCCTGCATGCCTTGGATGGAGCTTGACATGTATGAACAAGATTCTTCTCAGAACTGTAGATACAGATGTTGTAGTCTAAAGTATAAATTTGCCTTCAAAAGATTGGTTGTGAGTGTTTATGCTTAGCCTTTGGTACTGGCACCACATTTCGATATCTCAATGCAACAGCCATGGCTCAAGTACCTGGTGATGATAAATGCAAGGCACTTCCTGCATTTCACACCTTGACGGGATATGATGTAACATCTTCATTTGCTGGGATAGGTAAACGTACAGTCTGGTCTGTGTGGAACGGAGGGGTCAACCACAGATACTGTATTTGAATGTTCTTTCCACAATTTAACGATTATTGGTGGTCATATATGAGGGGGGGGGGGGGGGGGGGGGGGGGTTGAGAGTAGACTTGTTCGATTAATCGATATTTCAGCAAGGTAGTTGTATAAACATCTATTCCTGACGTTCAATCCGACACCTCCCGAGTCATAGTCCACACATGCATGTGAATGTTTATATAAGTAATTGCTTCATACGCCGGTGATCGGAAACATTTGATTGCTACTGTGTATGGAACAATATCTGCCTCTGAAGGCTGTAGGCTGAAGGGCTGGTGGCCAATTTGCGAAAAACTATAAATAAAAAAAAAGGAATGATTGGTTTTCATTGTAAATTCACAAAATTTTGGTGCACATTTTCACAAATCCTGCCGATTGTTTTCGAACTAATTTAACTTAAAGCTGTTGCTGCCTAAAAATATTCGACTTTTCTAATGCCGGAAAATAGGTAAACGTCGTAGATAGACGCTCCGGGCGAACTCTATATCATAGTACAAATAAATATAATATGGCCATTTTGCGAAAAATGCACACAATTTAATTATTGTTTTTAAATACAAATTTCCATAAATTCTGCGGATTGTTTTGGAACTAATTTGACTTAAAGCTGTTGCTGACTTAGGCAGCAACAACACACAGTCTAATGATGTTCAGAATATATTCAGCTTTTCCGATGTTGGAAAGTAGGAAAACGTCATAGATAGGCGCTCAGGGCGAGCTCTATATAATTAAAAGTTAAATTGGCGTCTTTTTAATGGCTTGGAAATCCGGTTTCTTAAAACCATTATCCAATGAGGATATCCAATATCCTCTCTCTCTCTCTCTCCCTCTACCCCTTCCCCCTCTCTCCCTCCCCTCCCCCCCCCCCTCCCCCTCACTCCCTCCCTCTCCCTCCCCCTGCCTCCCTCCCCCTCTCTCTCCCTCTCTCTCCCACCCCCTCTCTCTCTCCCTCCCCCTCTCTCCCTCCCCCTCCCTCTCTCCCTCCCTCTCCCCTCCCTCTCTCCCCCCTCTCTCCCCTCCCTACCGCTCTCCCTATCCCCTCCCTCCACCCCTCCCTCCCTCTCTCCCAATCGAACAGCCCTAGCTAAGATTAGCGTGAATTGTGAAAGGCTGATTTTATTGACCCAGTAAGGCAGGAAATTGAAATTCTTCCCGAACACAGGACGCACTAGCCCAACATTTGTAGCAATTAGGGTATGAAGCAGGTCATGTATGAGGTCAGGCATTGCTCAAAGCACCACAACTGCAAAGTCCAGCATACTTTGTGTGGAATTTGGGAGATATCCAGTTCACAATGGAAGATGAAATAGATGACTCTCCCTCCTGCTAGGCAAGGACGCCGCGCAGTCATTAAGTGTTGACGCACCAAGGGATGCGGGCGACAGTGCAAATGCAAGAAGTCAGCCTTGACATGTACAACTGATGTGAATGAGTAGTTGACAACGGTTCTACAAACATATCTTGTATGCCAACCCGTGAGTCCAATAGTCAATAATATGTAGAATATAAAAGGGTTGCTGAATAGGATACGTTTATCAAAGATTTTGCTTAGGTAAAGTTCACAGTTTTGAATAATTCACTGAATTCTACATCTGTTATAGATTTGTGGTTGATGAATACCTTGGATAAGTAATTTGTATTCATGATATAATAAATGGTTCACTACCATTTTCAGTTTCTCCTTCTCTCTTTAAAGGAAGGGAAACGGAAAAGGGAAATACCAAATGATGTTTATTGGTAATTTCATATAATATTAAATACACTACCATCGATAACAAAAATGGAAATGATTCGAGATTATTTGAGAAAAAGCATTTGCTAAATCTAGGAGGGTTAACTTGGAGCCAATTCGTGACTTCGCTGGTGCTTCGCACTCTGCCGTGTGTCAACTGCGTGAGCAGATATACCACATAGGCATATCTGAATATAATGAAAGCACACCTGAATATAGTTTTGTAAGCTGTATGAATAGTATTCTCTATAGGCCCCGATGTAGAGCGAT
Source organism: Chaetoderma sp. LZ-2023a (assembly GCA_034401795.1). Classification (NCBI taxonomy): domain Eukaryota; kingdom Metazoa; phylum Mollusca; class Caudofoveata; order Chaetodermatida; family Chaetodermatidae; genus Chaetoderma; species Chaetoderma sp. LZ-2023a. The sequence goes on along the minus strand of CM067370.1, from coordinate 132,807,613 downwards.
TAACTCACTACTGCTAAGTCACTATTAATCCTTTTGAAAACGTTATATTTGAGTCACCTTTTCTGGTTGAAGCAACAAGTTTTCGGTCAAAATGATTTGAAAAAACACTGCTAGTGTCCAAGGTCGCAATATGAGGACTACTGAATATTCTGAAATTCGTGTGACTGAATGTCAACCCTGTTTCTGGAAACAACGACTTTTCAGTTAAATTGTTTTAAAAACTAGACAGTATTTTACCTGTAGGACGTATAGTGTCTAATCAGATTTGCGCGAATATAACTGAGCTTATATGACTGGATTGTAGCGGGTATTATTTATTTGAACGGCATACACCGGAGTGCATAGGTCCAGCTTCGTCACTAATTGGTTCTACAATTTTTAACATCGTTTTCGTTTTATCATCAAAGGGCATGTGGGTGGGGGGGGGGGGGTTTGTAGGCCAGCCATCACCCACACTGTTTATCTCCATATTTATGCAACACGGATTAGTCAATGATGGGTCATCAGTACCAAGCCCATGATATGCAGGCCCGTAGAGTGGGATCAGGTCGGGGGGGGGGGGGGGGGGGGGGGGGGGGGGGGGCGTCAGCACACCCATCTCACTAACCTAACAGTTCTCCTGCTATCGCAATAAAAAAGAAACTAAAGAAACTATGTGGAAAAAGAAAACATAGCGAAACGTGTAAAAATCTAAGGATTTAATAGCCAACAGATTTTTCATATTTCTGTCCAGAAATGCAGGAATTTCAGAATTTTTCGGGCGAGGGCCCGTTGTATTCTCAGGGTATGAAACTGCAACATGTATATGCACCGAACTAACAAGAAACAAGAGGCTCAATGGCCTGTGGTGCTCACCTGGACCATTGTCATTTAAACCATTTGCATTTAAACAGACATGATGGATGATTTTCGGAAAATCCGAGATTGGCACCAAAAAATTTACCAATCAAGACTCTCGTTTAATATGTTGACGCCTATTGTCCTAGGATCGTTCCACCCAAGTTTTGTTGAAATTGGGCTATTGATTGAAGGAGTACCATTTTTAAATGGTTCTGGAAAACGTACAGAAAATCAAAGGTTGCTGCCAAAACATTGACATATCAAAATTCTGAATACAATTTCTAGAGGCTACGACAGGATCATTTCCGGCAAATTTGGTTGAAATTATCCAAGAGATTAATGAGGAGTAGCATTTTATATAAATCCCATTTTTCGGGAAATCCAAGATGGCCACCATCAAAATCAAGCCGTCATGATTCTGTATACACGTTCTGAAGTGTACTGGCCTAGGGTTCTTCCAGCCAATCTGCTCGAAATCACCCATGTAGTTAATGAGTAGAATATTTTCAGCCATTTTTCGGAAAATTCAAGATGATTGATCAATCAAAATTCTGTATACAAGCTCTGAAGCATACCATTTTAGGGTCCTTCCAGCCAAGTTTGCTTGACCTCGTTCAAGCGGTTAATGAGGAGTAGCCTTTTAACTGATTTTCCAAAATTTTCAAAAAATCCAAGATGGCCGCTGGAAAAATGGACCAATCAAAATTCTGTATACAAGTTCTCAAATCTACCAGCCTAGTATCCTTCCAGCCAGGTCTGGTTGAAATTGCTCAAGCAGTTAATTAGGAGTAGCATTTCAAACGATTTCGTGCCCTTTTTCAGAAACTCCAAGATGGCCACCAGAAAAATTGACCAATCAAAATTCTGTATACAGGTTCTGAAGCATACTACACTAGAGTCCCCCCCCCCCCCTCCCATCCAAGTTTGTTTGAAATTGGCCTAGTGGTTATCGAGGATGTGGCTCTTAAGTGATTTTCAGAAATTTTCAGAAAATCCAAGATGGTCGCCAGAAAAATTGACCAATAAAAATTCTGCATACAAATTTTGAAACCTAGCAGCCTAGTAACCGTCCAGCCAACTCTGGTTAAACGTCTTAAACGATTTCCCGCCATATTTCGGAAAATCCAAGGTAGCCGCCAGAAAAATTGACCAATCAAAATTCTGTATATAAGATCTGAAACATACCAGCGTACTATCATACCAGCCAAGCCTGGTTGAACTTGCCCAAGCAGTTAATGAGGAGTAGCGTTTTAAACGATTTCCCTCCATCTTTCAGAAAATTCAAGATGGCCGCTGATAAAATTGACCAATCCAAATTCTGTATACAAGTTCTGACGTGCAATACAATGGGCCATGGCTATGGTACGTTACTATGTACAATTATTGACAGGGCAGACTCCGTCATTAAGGGGCTGATGAAGATCACACACAATAAGGCAGTCCCTACAAGGGTTTGATCCCAAGATCTGCTTTACTGCTACATTTATAATCGCTGTTGTATGTAAATCATCACTAATTTACAGACAGGTGAACATGTTGACACACACATAACAATGTGGCAGTAAACATCTTTAAGTCCATTACCCAAATATACAATAGGGCAATCCTTACCAGTATGACATGTAGTGATGCAATAGGGGAGTCCCTACCAGAACAATCCACAATGATTTGTAATGAACAGAGTTTCTAGCGGGTCATGGAGGTCTGTGCTGTATAGATGATGTGACCAGAATCTATCGAGACAGCTTTTGAAGCAGTTTAAGGTAGGCGCTTGGACCACTTCCTCCTCACTGAGTGATTTACTTTTTGTTCAAAACTCTATTACTAAAGAAGCGTTGGTGGAATGGCCATCCCTGCCAAAAATGGCTTGAGCAAAGTCCATTTGCATGGCAAGAGAAGACTATTTTCTTAATCTTACCACTGGAATGACTGGTTCGCCAACCAAGCCACTCATTCCAGTGTTGAATTAAAAAGAATAGCCTCCTCATGACCTGAATAAATGGACAATCACTTGGCAGATTTGAATTTTTCTTGACAAATCTTGAGCTTTAAAGAATTAATGTACTGCACCCTATAAAAAGCAGTTCACTAGGTATTAACACATTTCAAGAACATTTTTTAGGATGTCTGAAATATTCAGTTTAATATTTTGAAAATAATTTGACTGGAAACTGTTGCTACCTACATGTATGAAACCAATGACATCTACTTAATCTATTTTCAAAAAAGTCAACCAAATAATTCTTACAACTGGAATTTGTAATATTGTATAATTGAAATGGTGTCTACAAAACCTTCAATACAATCAACAACAGATTTTTGTGAATGGATAAAATCACACCTCCAAACAGATTGATGACCACATTATCGTATTTTCGTATTTTCTTTATTACACTCAGGCCGTGACAACGGCATATGAGGATTATTTGTACATTGACAATGGCGGTAGAAATACAATATTATTATTATTATTATTATTATTACTATTATTATTATTATTATTATTATCATACCATCTCCGCCGCGCTGCCGACGAGGGCTACGACAGTGGGATCGCTTACATAATAAAGATAACAACAATAATCAATTTATTAACTTTTTTGGGCCACTTGCCCCTGCAGTGTTTCAGGCAGTATTAAAGGAGAACTAACTTCATATAATAGTTGTTCAGCTGATCTAACACGTCATTCGTAAACTATACTATAATATTAAGCTTATTATCATGCCGCTAAAGAAAGCTATTCATGCTTGAGTAGTTTAAACGTTGGTACATTTCCAAAGCCTATGGTGGCTGTCATGCCTTACTTTTCAACAAATCAGAAGGAAAAACTAGCGTATCTGCCTTGGTCAATACGCTCAGGCATAGCGGTGTCACATATAATTTGGCAATATGATATGAAAACAATCATACAAGTAAGCTGATGACTATTCTGAGACCAATTTGACCGGAAGCCGTTACTGCCATAGGCAATGACAACTTCCAATCAAATTATCCCCAAAATATTCACCAAAATGATTTGCATAATAAAGAATGTAATGCATTGGCACTTACATGTCACCATACACTATCGCTTGAGTAAACAAAATCACGGCGCTCACTATCAATAGTCTTTCCAGTGGTAAATTACATATAGGCATACTAGGTTAGTATTACTTAAACTATATGAACTATGTTCTTAAAAATAATTTGAGTGCAAGTTGGACAGCTACAATTTCTAACTTACTTTCAAAATATTGTGTAACTCTGAATCAGACATGTCAGAGCACTTTCCTGAAATTTACGTTAAAATGGTTAGATTAATCTACTGGGATCAATAGAAAAATACAGGCCATGAGGACATGATACTTTTGTATACATTTAAGCATGATTATAAAGGCCATAGGGATCTGTCCTTTATACAAGGGTGCCATAATTGTTATTTAGGAATTAAACCTTTCAATGAGATGTTTGACAAATTTGGTTGACTGTTTTGATAGTAATTTGACTAAAAGTTGTTGCTATCTAAGGAAGCTTTTATTTCTAGTAAAATTATTGTAAAATTTCAATAGCTTTCTTGACAATTGTTACCGACCGTATTTACAAGTACGCGAAACAAGATTTATAATAAAATAAAATTTGATATGTAGGCCCCTATAACCATTTGAACCTGAAAGAGCAAATATGAATGAGTACATACATTTTTCTAAATATCTTTTAAACATTTTGAAACTAATTTGACTGGAAGCAATTGCTAGGTAGAAACAGAGTCTGGCAGCAAGGACTTCCAGTCAAATTAATAGGCCTTTGACTCTTTGAGTCCAAATTAAGAAATACAAAAAATCACATAGGCATTTATAAAAAATATTTCTGTTTAATATTTTGAAAGTAATTCGACTGGAGCAGTAAGGCCGCAACAATATCATGTCAAATTAATGCAGAAAAAATGTAAACAACTTATTGGTATGATAATGTGATTTTTATCCATTGTGTACCTTAATAATGCATTACGATTGCTATGATGAATTAAGAAGCGATATTAATTTATAGTGTCACGTAATGGATAGAGTAATTGAAATTACCAATTACAAATAGTTTTGTATTTTACAATTACAATCAATTACGTGAAAAATTTAATTAAATTACACCCAATTTCAATTACACCATGTCTTCTATCCACGATGCAAGAAATATTATGCTGAGTATTTTGAAACTAGGTTGACTAAAATATGTTTCAACAGGTTCCAGTAAAACTATTTTCAAAATATTAAGTTTTCTATATGGTTGCGTTGAAATGTCAGGGATCAACCTACCCATTAGCCAAATACAAGTGTAAACTTGAATCTGGTAAATACTAAGACTGCGTGATGTGATAAGCCATTTTGTGGCGGTATCCAGAAATAAGGATTGCGATGGTATGTTATGCTCTGCTGTAATCTAGGTCATAGAATAGTATGGCATGGGATCACAAAAAATGTCCATTGAAAAACTTTCACATTCTTCTAATTTGTAATGCAAAATAAACTCCCAAGTACCAACCACGTACAAATATGACAAAAAAAATATGTTTTTTTTAGAAAATTAAGCCCCTGATGAAATAAATGTCCATTCAAAAACTTTAACATTCTTCTTAGACTTGCTGCAAAACATTTAATAAGTTCAATCCATGGAAAAATATGGAGAAAATTTGAAAATCATTTCAATATGATCAAGACTGGGTGCAATGATGGCATAGAATAAATCTCTTTTTTAGATAAGCCCTTGATGAATTAAAACTTTAACATTTGGCAAATTCTTGGCGCACACCAGTTGGATATGTAGAGCGATACTCCGCTTCGCATAGGATTTGAAAATAAAATCAGAATACACCTTTCCCGTAGCGACATATACACCTGTGCAAAAGTTAAGCACCACCCTATTTTTACGCACATGCGAGGGTATATTCATGTGCTATGAAGAAAGCAATAGCATACACATTTATGTACCCATCCATCTTAGTGCAAGAGGTAATAATGCAACTAGAGGAATGCTGATTATGATGGTGGAGAAACACTGTGTTTTTGTTTGAACTTGAAAACGAGGCCTGAATATGGTTACGTTGACACAACTGACAACTATTGCCCTACAGTTGACACACGTGGCTAGATTGTCATTAATGGTGTCTGAAAACGAAGTTTAACATCTGTGCACGAGTTTGAGACTGTCATTATTAATACCGGGTATATCCACCTTGTGCCTGGATGACGGCCTGGACACGACGTCTCATGCTGGTCACCAACCGACTGATACGCCATTGTGGTATTCGTTGCCATTCAAGATGGAGTGCGTCTGTTAATTCCTGTAGGTTCTGCACAGGAGGATCCCTCCTTCTCACCATGTTTCCCAGAATGTCCCAGATATGCTCAATAGGGTTCATGTCAGGGCTCCTTGCTGGCCATGGTAGGGTTTCGATGGCATTCTGGCGGAGGTATTCATGCACAGCTCTAGCACGATGTGGTCGGGCGTTGTCATCCATGAATATAGGGTGGGTTCCAGGTGCATGATTTACAAAATTAGGGACCACAACTCTATCCAGTATGGAATCTTGATATCTTTGTCCATTTAGTGTTCCAGGTACAGTCAACAGATCCAGCTTACAATCAATTGAGATGCACCCCCATATCATAACGGAACCTCCACCAAATGGAACTTCTTCCATGATGTTACGTTGGTCGTACGCCGTGCGTCTGGACCACCATACACGAGTTCGACCATCTGTGGCATGAAGCAGGAACCGACTTTCATCGGACCAGTGTACCCGTCTCCAGGATCTCATGTTCCAGTGTCTTCTTTCGTTGCACCACCTCAGACGCTCCTCTTTGTGGTGTGCAGTGAGGAGAGGACGTCTGACAGGTCTCCTAGCTTTCATGCCAGCAGCATACAGTCTCCTTTTGACGGTAGACATTGACACTCTATTGCGCGTTTCCCATTGCTGGCTGAGCACTCTGCTGTTGGTGAATGGAGATCTCCTAACAAGGCGTACTAGGGCTCGATCATCACGGGCAGTAGTCTTCTTCGGTCTTCCAGATCTAGGCCTGTCCTTCACCTCGTTAGTTTGCCCATGTTTTGCAATCAAACGACTGATTACAGTATGGTTAATGTTCAGCTGTCTGCCAATCTCTCTGCATGACATACCAGTGGTATGCATGCCTATGATTTGCCATTTCACATGATCACTTAACCTTCGTCTTGCCATAGCGGTTCACAATCAAGAGCTAATTCTCTCTGTACAAATAAACCACGGTCATGAACACAAAATTCCTAATCTTGTCGCCTAAATCTGTATGTAATGTTCTACACCTCAAACTGGACTTTTACATAACTGAACACGTGTGCTGTTTCCCGCCACGCACGGACATCAAGCGGCGTGAAGTCATGCATGCATGTGCATTTCGTACTTGGAATTATGTCAGCTAACGCGGGGATAAAAAGTATGGCAGCCTAGTTGTACCATCATGTTTCTACGTTCTATTGTTTTTGCTGGTGCTTAACTTTTGCACAGCTGTATATTTTGGGATACCATCCCACAATGCATTACCTACCACGTGCGGCGTGTATCTTAGTATAATACGGTAGTAACTCAATGTGGGCAAGCTGTAGCGATTTACCAGCCAGTGAACACTTTCTGGATAAAGATAAGTTTAGATGGCTAAACGTTTATATTGGCTAATACCGTACAAAAGCCAGGTCTGTCCCTAAGATGGAGACGCTGTAATTTCATTAAATGGAAAATAATGAATCACTGACCCAGGGAATGGTCGTAATGTCAAGTGGTTTTTATAAGGGTCCTTTGAGGTTATAGACCACCAAAATGTAACTTTAGATTCCCAAAACATGTGGCAGTTGACCCCATGGAACCCCTGAGAATGATTGTCAATACTAATGGACATTTCCATTTTTAGCTATGCCCCGCCCATCACTAGCTAAGCTCCACCCACACCTCACTGTGTTGGGATTGATCGGTCCCCAAATGCCCTAGCTATCAATTTCCTGAAAACTATACAGGGAAGCTGTTGAATATTTTGTAACTAATTTGACTGGGTGCTGTTGCTGCCTATGGCTATGGCAGCAACAGCGCCCAGTCAAATTAGTTTCAAAATATTCAACAGAATATTTATTAAATAGTAAAAGCAAACAATGTGTACAACAATGCATAGACCGTCTTCAAACACGCGTTCGTGATGTACTTATCGACGTCATTCATTATGATGTCATTGTACACATCACGCAGTTCATTATGACGTCATATGATGGGTGGGTACTCTGGAAAGGTGAATTAGTTTTATATGTTTTTGCACAAACATACCCACAAAATGTAGCATGGGACCACTATACTGCATACCTGTGAGTCTGTGGTAATCGCTAATCTTAGCATGGATGAGAAGAACAGCACGGGAAAAACAGATTTCAGCAGGGCTCGAAAATTAGAAAAATATTGTGTTGCCCCCAGGGGCAAGTACACCACTTAAATTAGGTTGCCCAACTGTACTATAGAAGACTATGTTTGAAAATTTACCGCTGAAATGGCTGGCTTGATAACAGAGCCAGTCATTCCAGCGGTAACCTTTCAAAAAACAGTCTTCTCTTGGTCTGCCAATGGACATTTCTCAAGACCACAGCAGAAGCAATCTTTGTTTGATATAAGGGATAAATGGTTAATATAATGATTGAGTTGGTATTTACAAGGAAAAAACTATTGTTGAAAACTTTCCCATGGCTGGCTCGATAACAGAATCAGTCATTCTGGTGGTACATTTTTTTAATGGGTGTTATCTTATACTACAAAATGCCCATTTCTCAAGACCACTACAAAGGCTGATTTGGGCTGACGAACATTTTAAAAATAGTTGAATAAAATTATTACATAATATGTCTTAGCGTGTAGGTGTACAGTCACATGGGTAAAACTGATTTATATGGTCAGGGTACCTGTTTCTAACAGGGTTCTATTTCTAACAATTGCTCATTTTTGCGTTCTCCCGCACTCGTTGTTTTGGTGACATCGTCAAAAGATGTTTATTTCAATAGATACATCATTTTTACACAAAATTTGAAGATCTGATCAAAATGTAGCAGAACTAGGTAATTAGTTTACCTATCTTTTTATTTGACGTGTGAAAAACATGTTTTCACCATTACTTTTTTTAGGGTCCATAAAAATGTTCATAACTGATAAAGAAATGAAGCAAACTGGTCCAGCTTTTGCAACAGACGACATATGCCAGTTGCTGTCAAATATGGTATGCTGATTTCAACAACATAATTCATTTCTACGTTAACGCCGAAGGGGCATGGGGTGATTATATCGTTTTCAAATCTAGAATGATTTCTTACACGCACATGCTCAATCCAAACACAGCCATAGTTTCTATATATGATAAAAAATAAAATAATTGTAATATTTTATGGTATGCATAACAATCCTTATTCTCATTTTAAACACCAGATTTACTACTTTACAAAGCTAGGAGTAGTAGTGTCGGTATTAAAATGATACCACCTTCCTCAACTGGCCGCCGTTCGGCGATCCGTGGCCCCCACCGCCCTCTCAAGCCCTGGGCATAGTAATTTGAGACATGTGAGTGTGGTAGGCCTCTAGATGGAGATGGGACTGTGTAGGCTCAGACAAACACGTAGTCTCTGCCAGAGTCGCATCGCCCATTTAGAGACAGGCATCCACAGGGATATACACCACCCACAGGTACTGATCGCCACACATAATAGGGTCTGAACGCCCATTTAGAGACAGGCATCCACAGGGATATACACCACCCACAGGTACTGATCGCTACACATAATAGGGTCTGAACGCCCATTTAGAGACAAGCATCCACAAGGATATACACCATGATTACTGTTGCACAGCTCCGAGCTATTGCAAAGCAATTCAGCCTTAGAGGCTACTCTAAGGTCAAGAAAGCCGACCTACTCCAGATGATCGGACAGGCCCGTGCGGAGGAGTGGCAGAAGCGACTCTCCCTAGCAATGAAGACGGGAAGGTCTCCAGCGCTTACCAAAGATTATCCTTGGAATCTCCACAAGAAAGCGCAGCAGATCCGTGAGCTTCGTCAGTTGGACGAGGAGGTGACTGCTAGCTTGCGAGCCAAGACTGTAGCGAGGCGGATGGCGGACCATCCACTGGAGCGCTTACCTCCCCTACGCAGGATCACTAACCGAGTGATGAGGGGACTGAGGTCTGAACCCTTAGCCAGGAGCATGAGGCGAGAAGGCGAACACATTCTCGACCAACGTCTCGGCGAAAGGGAGACAGAGGATAGAGAACGCCAGTCAGTACGCTGGACATTCTTCAGAGGTCTAGAAGGAGACGTCACAGGCCAGATCATGCAAAAGATCCAGCAGACTGTCCAGAACGCCTTCTACCTCCGCTACACCCATACATATCGGAGCCGTCACATCGAAGACGGTAGGGTGATGCTCTTCCACAAGAATGCTTCAGGGAACCCGTGGCTGAACACGATAGGAGCAGCTCAGGACTGGGTGACAGCAAGAGAGCAAGCCCGCCTCGACAGACAATATCGATCGACCCAACACCAAGTGGGCTTTCATTCGATCAATCAACGTTGAGGTCAGGGCTGTCATCGACCGCCAACCTCTGCTTGGGACAGGCCCCCCTCCCAGACTGGCTATGACAGAAGAGTATGACTGCCCTCGACACCTACAGGGACAACATGTGTCATGTCCACAGGGCCTCGCTAAATCAGCTGGACAAGGTAGAGTTCTTCGCCAAGATCGGGATTCGCGTGTATGAACCAACTGAAGAGGGCACCTGGCACTTGATCAGGCAAGCGGCTCACTACCGTGACACCATGACCATCGGAGTGTGGGACCACCATGCCTTCTACATCAAGAACATCTCCAAGCTGGCACACACACTAGTCTGCAGTCACTGTCAGCAGAGGTTTACACAGGCATGCAGTCTTCAACGCCACGCTGATCACTGTACAGGCGGCAAAACAACAATTGTGTGTCCTGGCGAGAAGGTTGAGGTGCCACAGATTGCGTATGAGAAAGCCTTCTATCCGCCCCAACCCTCCAGTTCAGCGGCTACTCGTTGGATCGAGTATGAGTCGAGAAACAGAGGCGTACACATACACCATGTAGAGCGTGGACATGGTGGCGAGCGTTGGATCGAGGGCACTCCCGTAGATGGTTATGATCCGACCACCAACACCGTTAACCAGTTCTATGGCTGTCACTGGCACGGGTGTCCACAACACCAGCGAGGTGAGGATGCCAAACAAAGATACCGCAAGACAGTCCTGAGAGAGAAGCTGAGAGCCTCTGGTTGCATGCGTGTGGTACAGTGGGAGTGCTGTATAAAACGCTGCCCAAGCGTCCCTAAACGAGTTCGGACTGTCCCATACACACACTTCATAGTTTACGACTTCGAAGCACTTTTAGATGGTATCAAGACTCATCCTACGGAGACTCTCACGATCGAGAGTACTCACATACCTATCTATCTCTGTGTCAGTTGGCTGCTCCTTAGATGCCGCCACGAGTGAGCACACTCACCTCTGCAATCTTGACCCCAAAGAACTGATCAGAGAGTTCATGCTGGCGATCCAACGGCGAGCATATCTAATCCGGATAAGGGTTAGGTCACAGTACATACCGACAGACCTGAACAAGCTCCCAAAGCAACAGCAGCGACTGATCAACGAGTGGTGTGACCAAGTGCCTGTACTGGGGTTCAACTCTGGGCGGTAAGACATGAACCTTATCAAGAAGTACTTTTTGATGAGCTGACTGACAGTACAGGTACAGTGAAAGTCGGCAAGAAGGCTAGTCAGACCATGTTCCTCATAACACCTGAGCTACGGTTTCTCGCTGTGTTGAACTACCTCGGCCCAGGAGTCTCGTACAAGGTATGAGTCAAAGCTTACAGGTGTACACAGCAGAAGAGCTGGTTCCCGTATGAATGGTTTGACACACATGAGAAACCCAACTATCCAGGGCTTGCTGACTACGCAGCATGGACATCTAAGCTCAAGGGGGGGGGGGGGGGCGGGGCCACATCTTGACGCGATCAGGGTTGGCACAGTGCAACCAGACATTCAGCGAGCATGGAATGCGGACATTCGCTGACTGGCTGCGATACTACAACAACCTGGACGTCAGTCCATTCATCGAAGCCCTAGAGCGGATGCGGGAGTTCCACACCGAACGAGAAATAGACATCCTCAAAGATGCGGTGTCTCTCCCAGGTGTGTCACTGCAGTACCTCCTACGTGGAACCGCTCAGCACATGCCAGATGTTAGCCTCTATTCACTGGGCAAGGAAGCCTACGAGATGCTGACGGGTGCTGTTGTTGGAGGTCCCAGCATCGTGTTCACCAGAGACCACAAGGCCGGTGTGACTCTAATCTGCCAGAGTGAGGGTGTCTGCCAACGTCCACTCAGCTACGACGCAAATGCTCTGTACCTGTCAACGATGGCCAAAGAGATGTCATGTGGCAAGGAGACAGTGCGCCATTGGTCCAGTGCCAGTGGGGTAGCTAGCTTTAAGGAGGCTCTCCTAGCAGACAGCTGGTTTGGGTTTGCTGAGGTGGATATAGAGGTCCCCAAGGCTCTGTGTGCAAGGTTCGAGGAAATGCCTCCTCTCTTCTATAACCGCGAGATCCCGGTAGAGGCAATCTCTTCTGAGATGCTGGCATATCTAGGGCGAACAGGGAGGAAGCGGCCCACCACCCAGAAGCTGGTCGGTTCCCTCTCTGGCAAGTAGCGGCTGCTGTACGCCCCGACACTCAAGTGGTATATAACCCATGGCCTGGAGATCACTGCTGTATACCGCACCATAGACTATGAGGCCAGGCGCCCATTCGAGTGGTTCGTGGAGAATGTTACGGAGGCCCGCCGCTCGGGAGATCTAGATAAGAGCAAAGCGCTCTTGGCAGATCTCTTCAAACTCCTCGGCAACAGTTCCTACGGGAAGCTCATTGAGGCCCTAGAACGCCATAGCAACACCAGTTTCATGAAGGATGAACACGTGGTAGACAAGGCCCTGCGTAGTGCATGGTTCGAAGATCTCGAGGAGACCAGTGAGTCATACGAGCTCCAGAGTCGCAAGCCGAGAATCACTATTCGAAGGCCCTTCCAGATGGGGATAGCCGTTTATGAACTCGCGAAGCTGTGAATGTTGGAGTTCTACTACAACTTCCTCGATCGCTACGTAGCTCGTGACAGCTTTGAGTACCTGCAGATGGACACTGTCTCCGCGTATATCGCTATAGCAGGCTCCAACCTCGACGACGTCATTCGCCCTGAGATGCGAGCAGAGTACCAGTACCAGGCTCATAAGCGGGACTGGCTAGCTTGGGACAAATGGACTGGACGGACTCCGGGACTGTTCAAGCTCGAGTTCGAAGGCTCTCGTGGCATCGCTCTCTGCTCCAAATGCTACTATGTGGCGAGCGCAGCTGCAAGTAAGTGCTCGGCTACGGGAATGTCAAAGTGGCAGAATGAGGTTTCTTGGCAGAGGTTCTACAGCGCCCTACATGGCGGGGTGGACAGAGCTAAAAACCGAGGTCTACGCATGCGCAACCAGGGTATGATGATGTATGAGCAGGAAAAACTCGGCCTCTCCGCTTACTATGATAAGCGCCATGTTCTGCCAGATGGGGTCCATACCGAGCCCATCGAGTATCATGTTAGCACCATAGGGGGTGGTAGCTGTGTGTCTGCAGGGACTAGCTGAAGCTCTTCTACGACAAATGGGCGCCTAGCCACTCCGTGCTGGCGTGCCAGGTAGTACAGTGTAGGTCGCCCCTCCGCCTCCACATATCTGTCAAGCCTGTGAACCTCTATCGACCAGTTAGGATCTGTTGCACGCCGTCGACCACCTTCCAGCTCACCAGGGTCATACAGGTACCGAACCAGAGCATCAGGTGGTAGGCACTCCTCTCCCTTGTTCGCTCCTCTAGAGCTGTCACCTGCCGAGTGTCTGATAGCCTCTACTGGCTTCTTCCTGGTAACCTCGGCATTGGATCTCTCCACCACAGCAGGCAGCACTCTCACCTATACTCTAGACTGTTCACTCGGCACGGCCATTTCCTGGGCGTATTGGTGTGGGAACAGTCTCTCTGCCAGTGTACGATCCCACTGTTCAACGATAGCCTGGGCATGGTGATGCCCTACCTCGCCTCGCCTAACTGCCACACCGTGTTTCCGCATGAGGGCTGCAGTTTCCGCTCTGAACTCCTTACCCTCATCCACCTGCAAACATTCCGGCCACTGGAGGGGATTTTCCGAAGCCTTGTAGACACCCTGGAATGCCTGGGCCACCTGACTTGTCTGTGAGCGGTACTGCCGCCTTGTACCTGATGGCGACATCGACGATGGTGAGGGCATACGACCAACTGAGTCGTGGGGAAGGAATAGAACATCTGCCTGGTGAACTCTGTCCCGGACAGTTTCCTCGAAATGGGCATGCCTGATGTGCCATGGACGAGGTCTGTATATCTGCCACATCGCCTGGCAGCTGAGCCACTGGCTAACTGTCTCCAATGTGAAGTTGTAGCCCTTGCGACATGCAGCCTCGAGTAGTTGAGGGGGCTCACGGTAATATCCACAAGGCTGATAGTAGAGTTCCTCAAGAAAGACGGTACTCCCGGATTTCATCACTGACGTCCACTCCCGTCCTGTCACGCACGGCCTGGGTGATTTTAGCACTGCCGTCCACTCCCGTCCTGTCACGCACGGCCTGGGCGAACTCTAAACAGACGGCCGTCATTCATTCGACTATCACTGAAGACCTCCTCAAACAACTCCATACACCGGCATCTAGTCTCTGCTGGATCCTCACTGAACAGTAGTTTATCGATTAACCCTCGGAAGTTACGGCGTCTAGTTTCTGCTGGATCCTCACTGAACGGTAGTTTATCGATTAACCCTCGGAAGTTAAGGGACTTGACCAGGGCGTACAGAGATGCCATCCTTATATAGTACGGCTTAAATGTTCAGCGGCCATCGCGAGCGCTATGGAAACGTACGGTAGCCAAGGGCCTGCGACTCCGAAGAACGTACCTACTCCTGAGGTGATGGCTGGTATGGCTTCAGAAATCTTCTCTACCCCATGGAGAGCATTGTTGGCGATCTTGAGGACCGTCTTGCCAGCCTTCATTGTGAACAGAGTGATCAGAGCCCCAACTGCTGCCAGCAGCCCGATAGAACCTTTTATGTGAGTGCGATAGATTCCTTTCGCTCTGTGTACTAGCTTGCAGGATTCAGGCTCTACATCATCATACTCACCACCGACATCATAGTCGTCTGCATCATAATCCTCCTCATCATAGTCCTCCTCATAGTCCTCGTCATCTATATCCTCAATTGGATCAGTCTCTGGTTCATACATCGCTCTAGGGATCCGTCGCTGGAGCAGCTATATAGTAGCTTTAAACTGTAGTCTATAGCATGGCATCCGCAATCTTGAATGCGGGCGTGTTTGCCTTAGCGAACTGGGGACTCAGCTTCGCCGACAAGAAGGTGGCAGAGGTCGAGCGTGAGCGTCATAACCAGGCGATAGAGAAGCTGTCTAAGGAGAAGTTTGAGTAAAGCAAAGCCCTCGAGCATATGCGTCAGAGAGAGGCACGCCAACGACAACTCCGAGCTCAGGCCAACCAGAGCCTCAAAGAGGCAGATGAGAGTCTCGATGAGTACTACGAGGCTGTAAAGATATCTGAGCCAACGCTCGACTATGAAGCATCGACAGGTTAGAAGACAGCAGAGCTTATAGTAGTGGTGGCAGCTGCAGCTGTGATGACTGGAGTCGTGCTCTACACATACTCAAGCTGAATACCTGATGTGTTCGACAAGCATACCTTAGCATAACCAAAGTAAAGTACCGTCACACCTAATGAGCGAGTCCCAGCTATGAGGTTTCCGATGTTGAAGGTGAGCCAGTTGCCCTGATTAGGTGGGATGTCCCTGCCCCGAGGTGGTGACGGCCCTCGTGTGCCGACTCGAGGTCGTCACTTCCACTGGTTAGGCGCAGAAGTGCATATGACTTAGTTTTCTGTCTGTAGAGTTGGCAATCAGCCAGCTAGCGTACCCCTCCAAGAACATTGGTCGCAGCAACCACAAGCTTGAAGTCGTCTAGCTTATCCACCTGTTGGATGGCTCCTCCCTTCTGAACGCAACAGCGACACAGTCCGATGCACCACGATGCAATGTCAGCTCTAACCGTTGGTTAGCTGTGGCTTGGACCTGCTGGTGTTCTCGCTCCACATGCACGATCCGCTGTTTGGAACCTGTTTGCTTCAGCTCCTGGTCATTCTCGTCATGCCAGACATGAAGTCTTGGAGCATTCATCGTCGCATCTGCGAGCTGCTCAGTGTACACCCGGAGGAACAGCCTATCCTGCATGGCAGCCGGATTCATGTGTGTGTTCTCGAGGAGGGCTAAGAGTGGAACTGCCATGGGCTTCTCGACACCTGCCCGTAGTTTGAATTCCGTGAACCCCTCATTGCACCCCACAGCGTAGTACCCCTTTCCCTTCGCATAGAAGGTTGGGCCACGAGCCAGCGGACCTAGGACTCGATACTCATCGTTCACATAGGTGGTGTCCACGGTGCTGTTGCTCTGCACGATCTCCCACCTGTTCAGAACCTGCAGGAGCTCTACGGTCTGTTCTATTGTGCTCTGAAGCTTGAAGTCGAGTGTCATGCTCTTGATCTCGTGGATCTGTGCCGAGATTGCAAAGTCAATGTACTTCCCAGCAGCGAACAACGGGTTCTCATCGTGTATACTGGGTCGAATGACCATCAGGCAGTCCTTCCGAGGATCAGTGCAGTGCGATGTCGCGGGTTCAATGGCCCCATCTGGATGTTGCACATACTGCAGCATGTTTAAGGTCTGGGTATATAGAGGTTGGAGGTGCCAAGCATGAAATCCCAGCAGCAACTGAGAAGATAGTGTAGAGGGCCTGTGTCAGCACCCACAGCGTCTAGTACATCCAGTATCTGTATGATACATGCACGGGAAGCCATGACTATCCTGTGGTCTTAAACCTGTGTACACCCGTTCGCTTTGACCCATACCTCGTACGAGACTCCTGGGCCGAGGTAGTTCAGCACATCGAGAAACCGTAGCTCAGGTGTTATGAGGAACATGGTCTGACTAGCCTTCTTGGCGACTTTCACTGTACCGGTATAGTTTTTATAGTTTTTTTTGTTTCATGACAGTATTACTCTTTACCCATTACCGAGTATGTCAAGACCTAAACAGCAAACCAAAGAACCCTGACTTCTTCACCTCTGGTAGCTGGAGGCTGGCGGTAGCACCTGTTTGGCCGTCGACAGTGATATGGCTTAGGCTGAGGGTGCCTATCTTGAGATTCTCTCCAGCCTGTTGGAATGAGCTCCGTGGTTTCAGGAGATCCTTAACCAGGTCCTGTGCAAAGGACTCAGCCATAACCTTGATGGCTCCAGCCTCATCGACTCCAAGCAGACCTCGCATCGTCGCCCTCTCCTTGATGCCCATCCCCTTGTATACAGTCTTGGCCTTGTTAATGGCCAATTGTCCTACCGTATCAGTGTTTCCGATGAGATCTCTGGCTGGGATGGTACCTCGGATCTCCCTTCTCATAGAAGTCTAGGAAGGAGATAGGGGCAACAGTGTCCTCTGAACCGAGGTGTGCCTCGCCCAAGTGAGCAAGATCGCCTAGCTCTTTGCTTTCTAGGTCTGTGAGTCATAGTGCTATATAGAGACGGCTTAAACCTACTAGTCATAACCCCAGTGAAATAGTTGGGCATAGGAGTAACATGCAGTCGGCCAAGGGAATAGGTAGCAGTTCTCAGGGCACTGGCCCTCTCTGCAGAGGCACGCCTTGTGGGCGGTCCACCATTCCCGGGCATTGGCTATCCTCAGTCCTCATGCTCGACTATGGGCTACACACCGCCCTCCGGCACGCCATGCCTCATATGCCGCAGGGGTCTCGTGATCCATCTCTCACTATTCAGAGGTTTTAAACGTAGGCGACAATGATCTCAGCCATTGCACTCGTTGCCAGCACTAGAACCGCGGCCTCCATTAGTGTAACACATTCACCAATGATCTTGGCGGCAACAGTGTAGGAGGCACTACTGAGGGCGATCTTCGGGATGGGATGAGTTATTCCGAGACAGTGCCCGGCCACCCCACTCATCACTGTAGTGAGGACAGCCGCAGTGGTGGCAGGAAGAACCTCATTTCCCCCTGTCATCTTCACCACGGCCACATTCGCCGCCACGTTACTGGCGACATGGACTGCCAGAGGTTTTGCTTTGGTCAGTAACATCTGTGTCTTGGTTCGCAGCAGGTTCTCCACCTTCTGAAGACTCGCCTGTCTCTCGGGCAGTTGCTTCACGATCTGTACCATTGACGTCATTGTTTAAGCACTGAGTATACAACGTGGTTAAACATCTGCTTCCCCTGTCGAGAGAGCTAATAAGATCTTCCCAGTCTGCGTCTGCCAGGTGGCCGGATTGGTACTCAGGAATATTCATCTCTCTATTGAGACATCTTAAACATGTCTGGGCTCATGCTATGCGAGAAGTACTATGAGGTCTTCCAGAGGGAGTTGAAGGACTACAAGAAGAAGACACCAGATGAGCTCGCTCAGCTCTCCGGTGCTGAGCTGACAGAGGAGTTGACAGCTGTGAAGCGCTATCTAGGATTTGGCAAGGGACAGATCTGCATCCTCGACTACCTTATCATGGGTGGGAGTATTGTCCAGCAGTTCCTGCAAGCTAACGGTTTCTACAAGGATCGGGAGTATCTGTCAGATGTGTTCCAGCTGTTGCAGACCGCCATGGCCTCACCAGATTCAGAGCTGAACAAGGCTCTGCGATACTACAAGCTGGAAAAAGGATGCGCTTAAGAACCCTCCAGCCCTTGGATGTGCATGTTGGCAGCGGGTATAGGGGCTGTAGGGCATGCCAAACTGGTTCAGTGTCTCACCGTGGTCCCCACTGCTACTGTAGAGAGTCAGGATTGTCTCATATTTGTTAGTGGCGGAGTAGGCTGATAGTGTCAGGGTCGGAAACGACTGCATGGCCAGTACTACGCGTAGGTGCGTTGATGTCAGTGGTAAAGCCGAAGTGGACACCGAGGGAACTCCCCTCGACTATCATGTTGTTATAGCCCCTGACTTGGAGGTCCTCGATGTTCAAGATCATGTTGCTCGGAATCAACCATAGGTGTGGCGAAATAGCAGTCAAGTTTGCGACGGGCCTTCTGCAACCCCTCCTGGAACTTAGCAATAAGACTACTGGGGTCTGTCACGATGATCATATCCTCAACGAGACTGATGAACATGGCTTGGACCTCTGCTCCGCTGACACCATCTATGGAATGCCGCAGTTGGGTCTGTGCCATAAGGAGGCAGTAGCACAGTGCTTCCAGGGACTATGCACCAGCGCTCCAGGGTCAGAGTCTGGATCGAACGAGAATGTCGCTGTCTTCCGACAGCCTACTCGTCGGGGTGTTCGATAGGGGAATCCTGAGTAGTCACGTCTCGGGTCACCGCACATAACCCCTAGACCGCTGTTGTCACCACCATGCCATCGATAGTCTAGGTGAGCGCTGAACTCTCTCTGTAGTCTGCTGGCCGCTGAGACGCTATCACTGTTGAGCTGTGGGTCGAAGTCGTTTGTATCAGGGAGGATTCGTCGCAAGTACACGTGGAATCTGAGACAGCTGGTGATGAGCACAGCTTCAGGAGTACCAGAATAGGAGGGGAAGCAGGGTGGAATTTACTCCACATCCTGCTGTGGCACACCACACGGCAAAGTTCAGTTGCTGATTCCAGTATGAGAGGCTTGGAGTAGCCATCCAAGTATGAGCTTGCTTCGCATCCTTGATGGTGATGGGACGGTTGGTCAGCGGTCGTGGGTTGACGGAGAAGCTGGTTCGGGACCGTCCATCCACTGTGATGGAGAACGGTGTTAGCTCTGGTATATCATCCAGTAGACCTCTCAGGCCAGTCAAGGGTGTACCCACGAGGGGCGGTTGGCTCTGGATGACTGGCGTGAGGTTCAGTGGGAAGGCCATCTATACTGGTCTTCTTAAAGCTACCATACAGACAGCACACTATTTGTAGTCGTCTCGACTCCAGAGACAAGCGAGGCGACCTCGCCATAACATCTCGTTTTTTAACTCCTCAATATCAACCCGCCCGCTGGAGCCTTTGAGGTATTGCTGTCACACTTTAGGTTTCTCCGTGCGGTACAGGGCTTGGACCTTCAATATATGGTGGTACTCTTCATCGGTGACCTGGCCATCCTCGAGAGCTTTGCTGACAGACTCGTCGATAGTCCGTAGCATACTCTGTGCCAGTGCCACGTACTTAGCATGCTTCTCCGGCCTCCTTGTGATCTGCCACTGCCCCACCCCCAAGCCCGTGGCCAAGACAGTGGCGGCTAGTGTCACGCCACCCAGCGGGATGGCGACGTTGGCACCCACCCCTGTAGTGAGAGTGGTCACAGCTGCAACCCCAGCACTGGCTCCAAGCACCCCCGCAGCAGTGGTTGTACGCGCGAGGATGTTGTAGGCTGTCTTATATCGCCTGCACCTTCTGCTGTAGTTTTCTGCCTCATGGACGAGATTCTGCCTAATGGTATCTATCTGCTGGAGTCGCCAGCCGTGGATGGTACCGCCCTCATCAGCCATCAGGGAGGGGTATAGTTCTGGTTGCTTCTGCCACTCTTATTTGGCCATAGTATACCTGGAGATTAAACCTGCATCACCTGCAGAATCTGCTCATGAGTCAGAAGGGTTCATTTTGGAGAGCCTGGCGAACCGTGCCAGCTTGCTGGTGTCGAGACAGATGTCTCTTAGACAGGGGTCATCCAGCACTATGTCGGGTGCCAGAAGCTTTATGAGACGTGACATCTGGAACTTCACCTTATGCCCAAGATAGTAGGTCCGCTGCTGGATGGCTTTCTTGGTCTTACACTTCTGCCCCATCTCCTCTTCCCACTGTATGGCATCTGGCTCATCCTCATCTGTGACATCGTCGTAGACATCTGGCTCATCGTCGTCTGTCAAGACTCCTGCGTCCCGCTTACTCGCCTCCAGGAGGGCCTGCCAGTATCGGGAACCGTCACTGTTCCTTCGCCTCCTTGCAATGCTCACGTTCTGTTGATACCAGCTCTCCCGCTGTAGTCGCTCTCCTTCTTGTTGCAGTGCGAGTCTCTGGGCTTTTATCTGTGCAGGGGTCATGAAGGGGCAACCCTGTAGCGGGATCTTCATCATCTCGGCAAAGCTCAGATATTCCTGGTGCGATATCATGTCAGATCAATGAGTAATAAGTGTAAACTCTAAATGGGCACCGATACCCCATCCATGCTGGCATATATCTTAATGGAGGGGCTGTCAAACAGGTGATTTACAGGTGTGAACAGGCGAGGACTGATAGCTTTCCATAGATTGCTGTTGGCACCTGGGAGATACTCTATCACGTTCCGGCCGACTTCTACCAGTGAGCTGCTGTGTGCACTGCCCGGAGGTTGATGTAGCACATCATCGTGTATGTATGTTATGCCCCGCTAGGGCACCTCGAAGAGGACCCATTCTACACGGTACTGTACCACCCGTCTCCCCTCTAGAGATGGGGAGATTATGTTCTCACCACCGGAGAGCAGCAGTCGGACATGGTTATATCGACTGTTTAAACCCCTCCTATAGCTATGGAACCCATATTTGCTCACTCGACTGGTCTTGCTGACCTGGCAAGTTGATGCTGCCCAGGTAGAAGAGAGCGATGGCAAGTCATTCGCCCTACAGTACGAAGCAAACTCAGGCATTCTCCCTCCACCCCATTGGTGGTGATGGGGTGGAGCTGCTCATAGACCCCAAGGATGTGTCAAAGGAGTGCCTGGGTCACAACATAGATGGCCACAAGATCGTGTTTCGGTGGAGAGGAAGTACATCCTCGAGCCGTTGATTGAGCTCTCGGATACAGAGGTGGCAGACATCAACACCCTAAATAACAACCTCAGCTTTCATCTGGTCAAACCCTATTCGAGTGGTGCCCCGCCGATGGCCCACGATGGTCTGCTATTGACCATGGCAAAAAACCTGCAGTTCATATTTGAGAAGAATGAAATGTGGTACTGCGCTGGACCAGGGGGTGACTGGCAAACATGGTTGCCCCTATATAGGCCTCCTGCAGTCATTGACATAGAGGTTACTCCCCTCTCCACTGTTGTGAAAAGGGATGGGACAGTTCGAAAGCTCTACAATCTGGGATCATCCTTCCTCACCTACATAGGTGAAGGTGTCTCCCTGACGAGGGTGGGTCACCAGATCAGGGTTACAGGTGGAAAGCTCCTGCTGCATCATCCGTTCGATGGCCCAGAAGAAGCTGTTAACCTCCAGGAGGGCATCCTACGTGTAGATGGTGTGTCACATGTCTCCAAAGTCAAGGGTGCTGTTAAACTGCTTCAGGGTCATTCCATGCCAAATCACCCAGAGGTCCCCGGATGACCACCTCCGATTTCCACGAAATTTCACACAAATGTTCATTTATGAAAATGATTGTGGCATGCAAAGTTTTACTGCCAAATTCCAATTAGTTAAAAAGATATAATTAATTAAAATTAAGGGGGTGTGGCACTTTTTGGCACTCGCGAATCCTATACGTTGTGATGGAGCATTTTAAAATGCTAATAACTTTCTTAATTTTGAAGAGATTGACCTGTAAATTGCTATACTACACAATTACTATATGGGGAATCAGAATATCAAGTAAATCTTAAGATATTTCTTATATTTACTGTAGTATTAATGTCTAAATATGGGTGTTTATGCAATTCCGAATGTATTTTAGCAGACTTTCTCATAGGATTACTAGCTAGTCATTCATCATACAGACTTCATTTGATGTTACCTGAATTATATACCCATAGGTACTTCTTCAAGAAAAAACTCATCTAAATTAACTCAAATATTAATGTGTAGCTATGGGTCAAACATGTGACGAAAACTAAAAATGTGGAATTTGGGCCCTCATACCAGGGGTCATTTCGCCAAGTGGGCAACTACCCAGCATTCTGAGCTTTTGATAAGATTAACATAGATATATTAGCTATACGTGTACCAAATTCTGACTTTGTGTTTCAGCTCCTTCATATTGAAATAATTTCTAATTCTAGGTGCCCGTCATGGCATTTTCAGTACTTTTCACTGACCTATGCGAGTACTGACTAGCAAATCCTAGATATTAGTTTTGGTTCTAAGCCAGGTAGATCAATATAGATCTATATTAAAACATGTAAAATGATATAACAGCTAAATCTCAATTACTGTTACCACTCAGAAACTGTATAGGTTGCATTAACATTGATTTGATCCGATAGATAAATGGAATGACAGATGAACGGATAGCCATAATAATCACTATTAAATCAATCCCACCCTACATGTACAGACTACACCCTATTTCAGACTGACTGTATAATAATTTCTTTGTCCAATCCACTAACAATGCACTAATTCTGTTTCTGACATAAATTGGAGCTTTATATAGCTTTGTTTATCTAATGAGTTCATGCATTCTTCACAAGCAGGGGTCAAAATGTTCACTCATCCACTCGTTTAAATTAAGACCTCAAATTTCAAAAGATGAGATTCTAAGGTGAGGTCATCATGGATGGATAAGTTCAACATAACTGAACAGGTTAGGAGGGAAAGGCAGCTAAAAAAAGATAAAGGTATTGTGGCTAATCCTGACTCAAAGAAAGGGCATCCACTATCTTGTGATATGATTGAAAGGGTTGTATGTTTTTACCAGTCTGCTGCATATTCCCATATGTCCCCCGATAATAAAGAATATGTGACCATGAGAACAAATAATATTAAGCAATATACAATGTAAGCAAAAACAGCTACTTTTGGTGAATCTCAGAGCTTTATCTCGAATACACTAAAAAATATCCATGTGACAAGGTTGGATTTTCACATTTTTGCGAACTGCGACCCAAATGGTGTGTTCCAGTTACTGCTGCCGGCATGCATGCTCTGTGTGTGTGTGTGTGTGTGCGTGCGTGCGTGCGTGCGTGCGTGCGTGCGTGCGTGCGTGCGTGCGTGCGTGCGTGCGTGCGTGCGTGCGTGCGTGTGACCATCATCAAAATACTAAACTTATAACTGCTGCCATTCCTGGAAATAATGTATATAAGGATATTTTAGCTAAATTAGTTTGTAGTACAGAAAACTGTAACTGTATGCTCCGCCTTTGTGATACTTGTCCTGGAAAAGCGACAATTCAGAAATATTTATCAGATTTATTCACATTGCATGATTTTGACTTTGATGATTCTATTGTATACAAGCGGTGGATTCATGCAAACAAAACAACTCAGACTGTAGATCTAACAGTATCAGTTCAAGAGTTCATACAGATAGCAAGCGATGCATTTAATGAACTTCAACAACATCGCTTCAGAGCAAAAGCGCAGTCTAGCTATATTACGAAACTAAAGGAAGATCTTGCTCCCGACTGTGCTGTTATTTTGCTGGATTTTGCTGAAAACTAGAGCTTTATCATACAAGATGCTGTACAAGGCCATCATTGGAACAACTCACAAGCTACCCTCCACCCATTTGTTGTATATTATAGATCTGAGGTAGAGTTAAAATGCCTAAATATCTGTATTATCTCAGACTGTCTGCAGCATGATACTCTCACCGTACATTAATTTATTTCAACCATGTTATCGTATCTTAAGACCATGCTACCATCCATTAAGAGAGTAATGTATTTAAGTGATGATGCTGCTAGTCCGTACAAAAACTTGAAAAAACTTCACAAATCTGTGCCATTACAAAACAGACCACGGACTTGAAGCAGAATGGCATTTCTTTGCCAGAAGCCATGGCAAAAGCCCCTGTGATGGTATTGGGGGTACAGTGAAGCGACTAGTCTCACAGGCCAGCTTGCAGGCAACCATGAATGACCATATTCTGACTTTAACTTTGGGCATCCAAACACATTACAGGAATCAGTTTCATTTTAGTTTCTACGGTGGAAGTTGCACATAATGCAACAAAATTTGATTTGACATCACGCTTTGAATCAGCAAAAACAGTTTCTGGCACACATTCTCATCATTGCTTCATTCCAATGTTCGATGGCAAGTTGAAGATAAAAAGAATTTCAGCAGATTCAGATTTTACTACGGTCACTGTGTGTGAAAATATGTTACTATCGGCTCCATCTACATCCTCCGAGTCCAAACAAAACATTCATGATTGATCAGTTACAGTCGGGAAAGTTTGTTGCATCAATTTCTGACAAGGAATGGTATGTTGGGAACATAGTGGAACGTTCTGATGAACAAAGTGATGCACTGATTAACTTTATGAAACAGTCTCAGACAGGAATTCTTTCCTGGCCCCCACCTTCACGGAGAGATCAATGTTGGGTACCGTTTCATGATATTATCTGTCTCATTGATGCTCCTGAATTGCAAGGACATGGTGCTCGATCTTATAAACTTTCTACACATGATGCGAATCAGATAAATTCCAGAAATTACCTGCATTTTTATAGAGCAGAGACATGTATTAGTACCGAAAATGCTCAGACGGGCACCTAGAATTAGAAATTATTTCAATATGAAGGAGCCGAGACACAAAGTCAGAACTTGCTACACATATAGCTAATATATGTATGTTAATCTTATCAAAAGCTCAGAATACCGGGTAGTTGCCCACGTGGCCAAATCACACATGGTATGAGCGCCCAAATTCCACATTTCTCATTTTCGTCACATGTTTGACCCATAGCTACACATTAATATTTGTGTTAATTTAGATGGGTTTTTCTTGAAGAAGTACCTATGGGTATACAATCCAGGTAACATCAAATGAAGTCTGTATGATGAATGACTAGCTAGTAATTCTATGACAAAATCTGCTAAAATACATTCGGAATTGCATAAACACCCATATTTAGATATCAATACTACAGTAAATATAAGAAATATCTTTAAAATCTTGATATTCTGATTCCCCATGTAGTAATTGTGTACTATAGCAATTTACAGATTAATCTCTTCAAAATTAAGAAAGTTATTAGCATTTTAAAATGCTCCATCACAACATACAAGATTTGTGAGTGCCAAAAAGTGCCACGCCCCCTTAATTTTAATTAATTATATCTTTTTAACTAATTGGAATTTGGCAATAAAACTTTGTATGCCACAATCATTTCCCTAAATGAACATTTGTGTGAAATTTCGTGGAAATCGGAGGGGGTCACCCGGTAAGATTTATGAATTTTGGGTGAGTTGGCGTGGAATGACCCTTCAGCGAGTCAGCCTCACTAGCCCGCAAACGACTCATATAGTCCTAGAGCTATGTTTCTTAGCCGGCGGCAGAGTGAAGCAGCTAGCCCCTGCCCCTGAGGGGATGAAGATCACTATCGATCCGGATGGAACAGGGCTCGATCTGGCACAGATATTTCTCGAGGGGTTCACTCTGTTCAGTTTAACTCTTCATATATAGCCATGATTCTCATCATACTGAGACTGCCATGATATTGGATGCCAAGTGGACCCACTTCCAATTCTTGACAAAGGCTCTACATTCTTATGCAATCGGCAAAACTGTCTATACCCTGTTAGAAACCGATACCCAGACGATACGTCACATCAGCATAGTTAATATCCACTCCTTGTACAATGAACAATACATGCAATTCAAGACTGTGTTGCATAATGTTATATATAAAGGATTTTCAATAATGGTCATCAGATTAGATAGGTAAATTTATTATGTAATCATGATCATATTGCAAGTATACATGTGTTGTTACAGTCTTTGCTCTTGACTGTTTACTTGTTGTAGAGTAGATGCAGCCTAGTAACCAGCATATCACTCACCCGGGCACCCGTAACGCAATCCAAATGGCAAGTCTAGCTCATCATAATTTTGACATGTATGAAATAGACATGTTTATATATATATATATATATATATATATATATATATATATATATATATATATATATATATATATATATATATATATTCAATACAAAGATCACAAAATACAAAATAAATTTACCAATTTAATATAAAAAGCACTTCAAATTTTATATTTCATAAACAAATGGTTTATTGCAAATCACTTATATATAATTTTAGTCCTACTATTGTAGAATAATGAAGAAAATTATCTACATTTCCTGATCAGAGTAACATAACCAGTGACAGTCAGCTAGTACTGAGGAAGTGACTGAGATGGTCACGAAAGCTACACTAAAATAATTTAGACATAGAGATAACTAATGGAACTTTCAATCTATCATATGACATCATAATCAACTACGTGATGTATAGAATGACATCACAATCAATTACGTCATTATGACATTACGAACGATGTAGTAAGTATGTGACAAATGCATAGGAAGACGGACTATGCATTGTTGTATGAATTGTATGTCTTTACTATTTAATAAATATCCTGTTGAACATTTTGAAACTAATTTGCTGACCCAGTCAAATTAGTTACAAAATATTCAACATCTGAATTGTATAAATTTTAGGAAATTGATAGTCAGGGCATTCACGGATCGATCAATCCCAACACGGCTAAGTGTGGGTGGAGCGTAGCTAGTGATGGGCGGGGCATGGCTAAAACTGGAAAGGCCCGTTTTCCCTCATTAACCCTTAGCACCCTGATGTCAGATTATTAAATTTTCAAATTAAATTAAAAGATGAACTGCTGTCGAAGACACCAACATCATCCACTAAAATTGTTGAAAAACATACAGCAGTTCCTTTGCTATTGACACAGTAAAAGATAGAATATTGACATCAGAGTGGTAAGGGTTAACAATTATCCTGGGATCGGGACCAACATTTTTGGAAATATTGTAGCACAGTTTTGGATTGCAATTTATAAATACACAAGCTACATTAACACAATGACACTGTCTGGGCAGTATGCATTGCAAACGATCGATTCCATGAACATGGCTTGTCTAAGATTTAGAACCTACCTAGTACAGTATATAAGGGGATTTTTGATAATCTTGCTACTGAATAGCCGAGTTAGCGTAGAGTACTCTGTTTTTGTATGAGAATTTCCAGCCAACACTGACAACATGTTTAAATAATATGGAGATGACACAGCAAATCTAAAATGGTGTCTACGTCTAATTAATAACAGTGCCCACAAGCCAACATACATGTGTAGTCCTAAATAGATCTAAGATTCACATTTTTTCTCTATTTCTGCGAACTTTAATGGCAAAGAATTACAATAACGACATCCATGATATATTAATAGCCATCAACAAATGAATCAGTCATAAACATCAGCTTTTTATAAATTAAACAAAGTTTATTTACAAATGCTTTTACTTCAATATTTTGCGTAAGTCTCCCCAATAGAAAAGTTTCCAGGAGATCTTATTCAAAGTTTTGATTTTGTACAATATGAAAATAAAATGAGGAACACATCATATAAGCACTGTTTGCAAAAAGACTGCAGCATAAAATAGGGATAGCTCATCGTTTTCATGTACCATACCAGTTTTAAAAAACCCCAGTCTTTGCAGGAGCTAAAAAAGACAAGTGCTGAAATTACGACACCAATTTGACTTTAGCAGTCAGTGATTTTAAAATATTAAGCAACCCCGTTACTTAGCATGAAATAAATATTATTTACAAATTATAGATCAAAATTTGTGAAAGTAAATGCCATGTAGTAAATATTACCGTATTGTACCTAACAAAGGCCCATCCTCTGATAGAAGATTACCCGCTAGCTTTAGTCAGATCATTGACGGCTTGAACCAGGAAGAAAATGGTATAAAGTCAAGTTTGGTGTCATTGGAAACGCAATTCACAGTAGAATAACATATTCAAAATGCCCTAAAATCCCGGCTTGGGAGAAATATTTATAGCGGTTTAAATCTGGCTTCTGTTTTAGTACTATGCTTCTAGGTTTCCTGTCAGGGTGTTGCTCAATACAGTAGAAAAAATAAATAATATAACTTCTATGAAGATTTTTGTTACACACACAGCAGCAGCAACACCACTACCAGCAGCAGTGATAACAAGAACAACGATGATATCGATGATGACAACGATAATGATGATGACAATGATGCTAGTAGTAGTAGTAGTAGTAGTAGTAGTAGTAGTAGTAGTAGTAGTAGTAGTAGTAGTAGTAGTAGTAGTAGTAGTAGTAGTATGTCCTTAGCATAATGACAATCTTAGGTAGCTCTTCTTTCATAATGATCAGTTTCATCCAATGAGATGAGACAACAGCATCATCAGTTAATAAAAGGTCATTTATGAAATCACTATCAGTATATAAGTATTCACAGTTATTTAACTCCTAGTATATCGAACATATTCTCTACGTGATGACATAAATGAGATTCTTAAAAGTAAATCATGCAATAGAAATACAGACTGTCAGAGAGAAAAATGCTTTCAAAAGATCGAAGAGCAAATGCGACTAAGCAAGTTCCTCAAATATATTTTCTTCTTCCAGTCCAGCAGATTCATCAAAATCAAAACGTATATCCTCAGAATTTTTGCAACTTTCACCTCTCCATTCAATAATATCGATGATATGGGGCTACAATGTTGAATTTTTCTGACTGGCTTTCGATGTAAAGCAATGTTGAATACAGACATGTTTCATCTGATGGATTAAGATCTACAATAGGCAAAAGGGGTTATAACGGATGGTGGTCTCGCTGCCTGTACGATGCAATGACCAACACTTTTTCTGCTTCAATTTTGATGAAATAAATACACGAGGCACTCCGTTCGCGTGCAGTAAAATGAGAAATGGAAACAGTACTAGCCGTGCGGCTACCACGTGGCGGTATCACCGCGTGGCCAAACCGTATGGTATGGAACACGGCTTAATATATTTAGGAAAACAACTTATAGTGATGACAGGTGTGTGCATGTGTGTGCGTGCGTGCGTGCGTGCTATTATGTAAATTTCAGTGGGTAAAAGCTACACTTTCGTTACCAAATTAAGTATGCTATCTGCCAACTGCTCGTTCAGTACCGAAGATTTCACCTCAAAATACGGAAAATATCATTATGGTTTTAAATGGTTTAAAAAATTTCCACCAATCACGATTTTAGGGGATTTTGGATATGATATAGCATTTACAATTACGCTTCTTATGACACATTATTAAACTTTAACATTTTTTTCCCCGGTATGGTCTGATTTTTGGCTTCAACAACCCGACTACTTTGACATAGCAGCTCGAATGATTTCTTAGCAGTTTCAAAACTGTTAAATACCGTTATATATATATTTTCACAACAACATTTAATGTCAAAATTAGGATTAATCTTGATGTAATACATGATGTTTATTAAAACATACATAAAAGTTCAGCCATCCCAGGTAATAATTTCTCTTCCACGATGATGTTTTTGAGGTATACATTAAACACAGTCATAAGGCACAAAGAATGTGTACCATGTTATGTTCCTCTCAGTTTCACCAATTTTAGAGAATGGATTTTTTCCTGAAATCTACCGAATATAAGCCCACCCTCTTTCTTAGAGATGTTGGTTTGGAAATTGAACACCTCTTGTCCTAATATAAGCCTAGGCTACTAATAGGCAC
This sequence comes from Chaetoderma sp. LZ-2023a, assembly GCA_034401795.1. Lineage (NCBI taxonomy): Eukaryota > Metazoa > Mollusca > Caudofoveata > Chaetodermatida > Chaetodermatidae > Chaetoderma > Chaetoderma sp. LZ-2023a. The sequence continues at coordinate 132,777,137 of CM067370.1, read as the reverse complement.
TAATACTGTACGTCTAACATTCAATGTCATTATTGCGTTTTACTGCCTGCAGTAGCATCTGTGGAACCTTCACTTTTCAAAAACTCGTTATATTTCTTCTCCTGAGCCTCGTACAGCTTTGATAACTTCTTGAGCTGAGATTTGCTTAATTCCTTGCCTTCGTTATCGTGAGTTGGCATTCCCTGAAAGAAAATGCAATAATTAACCTCAGTATTTGATTGGTGATTAGCCTTTAATCCTTTCACAATGAAGCCGGCCAAAACCGGCCTCTGTAGTGGTCTTAAGGAATATCCATTTGCAGGTCAAGAGAAGGCTATTTTTGAAAATTTACCACTGGAATGACTGGCTCGATATTCGAGCCAGTCATTCCAGTGGTAAACTTTCATAAATAGTATTTTCTTGGCCTGCAAATGCATTCAATAAGTAAATATTAAAATGTTTTAAACAAATTTAGTCATTAAATGGTTAGCACACGATTATAGGTAATTTTGTGATATTACAGCATGGTAATTAATGAATCATTCACACACCATGTGACTCATCCACTCCATGACCGGTGAAACATGTTTGGTGCTCACCAGCTAGGGGGGGGGGGGGCGGGAGGGGCAGGATTTGAACACCACAACCTTTAGTTTATGAGTTGACCACATTACCACAGGCCCATGAGTATAGGTCGCATTACATGTAGATGATCGATAGGCCATAATTAGACAAGTGTGTACCAATCAGTATTTCTCATGGCATCTAAATTTTGGAAGTCCCAGGGACCCCACACCTTGAAATATGGGGGTCCTCAGCTGAGATCTGGGGGTCCCAAACAAAAATCTGGTGTTCCCAAGCAGCAGGGTTGGAAAAAATCATGATTTTTTCGAAAAAAATTGAAAAAGATTTTAATGATTTTTTTACTAGAACTATTATAAAGTCATTGATTTTTTTGACATACACTCATGTTCGGAACTAAATAGAATATAATCACTCTAAACAATGTCGACCTTATTTATACCATTGAAATGTATTATGACAATAAGCATCCCAGAATTTGTTCTTGTTGTTCTTAAGATATTCTTAAGACATTTTTGAATTTGTTGTCACAGGTTGAAATAACTGCAGTTCTACTGGACGGGTCATGACCATTGACCAAATTTGTAATAAACATGCTTACACTACCATAACCATGTTTTGTCTACACTTGATGGGCTACATTTTATCCGTCTTAATATTTTGTGGATAAAATTTGTATAACGCTGTATAACTCTGGGCATGGTATAAAATATATTGTTAAATACAATTTAACTGAAAGTAGTTGGCAATAACTGTCAATAACTGTCGGTCAAATTAGTTTGAAAATATTCACCTGATCTAGAGTTATTATTGTCTAGTGAAATTATTGTCTAGTGGCTGGCAGCAGTTATAGTCAAGTCAGTTAAAAATAATATCCACAGAACTGTTATAAATAGTATTGGTCTGTGCTGTGTTTATGCATCAAATAACAACTAAGGAGTGTCCACTAACTGTACTGATAGAAACAAAGCTTCTTAGTTCTTATATTAGCATAATATTGTATAACCAGGCCTATTAACTATCTCAAACAATAGCTACAATAACTTTTAACAAATCAAAAAATATCTTTAGAAATTTTATATTGCAAATGAGATGAGTTGAGGAAGAAAAAAATCGAAAAAAAGCCCAAAAGAATTTCAGCTTGATTTAATCGTTGATTTAATCATATGATTTAATCGATTTGATTAAATTGAAACAACCCTGCCAAACAGTATTTCTCATCCATGCTAAAATTAGAGGATACCAATGACTCACAATTATGAATTATTGTGGTCCCATGCTAAATATTGTAGGTATTTTTGTGCAAAATCCTATAAAATTACTTGCTATTTAACAATCATACAAGATTTTCAGGGGTCCCTTGGGAGCCACTGTCACTATCGTTGGGGGTCCCAAGCTGCATTTTGTGGGTATATACCCTCAAAAGGACCCATATGAGAACCCCTGGTACCAATATTGATTATGCATACAGGATGTGCCAGGGCATCTTTAGTCTGTTTGAATCATTCCTCTATGTGATGAGGACCAAAAGTTTGAAACCAGCCGTGAAGTGGATGGGTTGTCAAAATTCTGTAATATCACAAAATTACCTATAGTCAATGGACCTTTACACTTTTGGCTATGCTTCGCCCATCTCAATCTAAGCTCCACCCACACCAAAAGATACCTTTACACATCCTTGGCACATAATCAACTCTGGTTTGGCAGCTGTTTAATTACAGTCGATTAACCACTTACATGCCATGTGACGCAGACCCGCGGTCCTGTGGTAATGAGGTCAACTCGTATACCAAAGGTCATGGGTTTGAATTCTGCCTCTACCACATGAGCAGCAAAAGAGTGAACACGGTCATGGAGTGAATGAGTGTCATGGTGTGTGCATAACCTCTTAACACTCAAATTTTCTCAAAGAAAATCTTGATTTCCCAAATATAAAATTCCATTTGCATACCAAGAGGTTATCGAGCCAGTCATTCAGTAGTAAATTTTCAAAAATCATCTCTTGGTCTACAAATGGACATTTCTCACGACCACTGCAAAAGCCATTTTTATCCAGATTTAGTGGTAAATGACTAAATGGTAAGTGAAGAGCTAAGGCCGGCTCTAAAATACTCATGCAGATTTTAGATTGCAAAAAGATCTCTTGGCCCACGACTTGTTGAAGGTCACTCAATACACATGCTATTAAACTGTTTTAAAAGTAAAACATGGCTTAAAACTTCTGTCTGCTTTAACAATTTAATCATTACATTTTCTCACAGATAATCTTAATTTGCAGGCAAGAGAACATTTTTGAAAACCAACTACCTGAATGACTAACTCATTTACTGAGCTGAGCCGGTCATTAGTTATAATTTTTGAAAATTTACCACTGGAATGACTGGCTCGATAACTGAGCCAGTCATTCTAGTGGTAAATTTTCAAAAAAGTTGAAAACCAGTAATGAGTAGTGTTTTGACAATTTCCGGCAAATTTTTCATAAAATCTAAGGTTTTCACCCACACATTAAAATTCTGCATACAGGTTCTGCCCACATACGAGCATTCCTGACAAATTAAGTTGAAATCCGACAAGCAGTTAATGAAGAGTAGCATTTTGAACATTTCTGGTAAATTTTTAATAAAATCTAAGACTTTCACCCAAAAAATTGATCGATTAAAATTCTGAATACACATTCTGAAGTCTACTATGATAGAGCTCTCTAGCCAAATTTGGTTGAAATACATCAAGCAGCTAAGGAGTAGTAGCATTTTGACCATTTCCGGTAAAGTTGTCATAAAATCTCAGCTTTTCACCCAAATAATTTGATCAATCAAAATTCTGAATATATGTTCTAGAGCCTACACCTTGGAATGGAGCTAGTCAAATTTGGTTGAAATATGTCAAGCAGCTAAGGAGGAGTAGCATTTGGACCATTTCTGGTAGATTTTTAATAAAATCTAAGATTTTAAGCCCAAAAAATTGATCAATCAAAATTCTGAAAAATATCTAAAACCTATGAACCATAGAATCCATCTAGACAAATTTGGTTGAAATATGTCAAGCAGCTAAGGAGGAGTAGCATTTTGACCATTTCCGGTAGATTTTTAATCAAATCTAAGATTTTGACCCAAAAAAAAATTTATCAATAAAATTTCTGGATAGAAGTTCGAGAACCTACCACCTAGTGTATCTAGTCAAATTTGGTTGAAATAGGTCAAGCAGCTTAGGAGGAGTAGCATTTTGACCATTTCTGATAGATTTTTCATAAAATCTAAGATTTTCACACAAAAAATAGATCAATCAAAATTCTGAATAGACGGTCTAGAACCTAACACAATAGAATCCTTCTAGACAAATTTGGTTTAAATATGTCAAGCAGCTATGGAGGAGTAGCATTTTGACCATTTCCGGTAAATTTTTCATAAAATTGATCAATAAAAATTCTGAATAGACATTCTAGAACCTACCACCATAGAATCAGACTATTCAAATTTGGTTGAAATATGTGAAGTAGCTAAGGAGATGTATGTAGCATTTTGACAATTTCCAGTAAATTTTTCATAAAATCTCAGATCTTCACGCACAAAAATTGAACATTCAAAATTCTGAAAAAAGTCTGGAGGGTACCAGCATAGGATCCTTCCAGCCAAATTTGTTTGAAATCGGTCAAACCGGTAAGGAGAAGCGATTTGGCTGATGGCCGGATGCCGGATAGTCGCCATGGCATAGGCTCACTTGGCCTTTCAGACCAGGTGAGCTAATAACATTGAGTTTTATTGGATTAAATATTGCACTAAGCAAAGATAATTTCGGAAAGCATTAGCAAATCACAGCTATTGTAACGCATATTCATTTATTTAACCATTACCACTCTGGTGTCAAAACTTTAAATTCTCAAATTAATTTAAAAGATGAACTGGCATTCATTTTTCAACAAATTTGGTGGGAGATGGTGCTGTCATAGACAGCAACATCTTCCACCAAAATTGTTTAACAAGAGCTCCGCAAACGGTGCATAATACCCCGCCATGATGACAAACTAATAAATGACAGCTATCAGAAAATATTTATTTCTTCCTCAGACCCATCAGACCAGTAATCCTTATTAAGTATCAAAGCGATCCGCTAAACAGTCAAGGAGGTATCGTCCGGAAACCAATCTTCAAGATGGCTGCCGCTGACTAGCGGCCACATTGGATTTTGGATTATCGTAAATTTTGATAGGTTTCTTCACCAGACATATTCCAATGACCCTAGGAAGTGATCCGATAAATGGTAATGGAGATATCATCCAGAAACCAACTTTCAAGATGGTAGCCCATGGCTGGCGGCCATCTTGGATTTTGGATCAGTGTCGAATTCGATAAGTTTTTTCCCCAAACCTAGTCCAACCACTCTACCAAGTTTCAAAGTGATCCAATAAACGGTAACGGAGTTATCATCCAGAAATCAATTTTCAAGATGGCCACCAGTGGCTGGCGGCCATCTTGGATTTCGGATCATTGTCAATCTAGATAGGTTTCTTCACCAGAGGTAGTCGAACCACCCGATGAAGTTTAAAAGCGATCCGATAAACGATAACGGGGTTATCATCTGGAAACCAATTTTCAAGATGCCCACCGGTGGCCATCTTGGATTTCGGATCATCGTCGAATTCGATAGGTTTCTTCCCAAGACCAAGTCCAACCACCCTATGAAGTTTCAATGGGATCCAACAAACGGTAACGCCGTTATCATCCGGAAACCACTCTGCCACCTGCATGCCCGCCAGCCCGCCCGCCCACCCAGCCGGACGGATGGCGGCATTACATAATACCCCGCCAAATTTTTTGGCAGGGTATAAAAGTGTACACCAGTTTCTTTGATATTTACACCATAAAAGATAGAATACTGACTTCAGAGTGATAAGGGTTAACAGATTAGATTTTGAAGCCGCCAATAGCAGCCATTTAAAATTGTGCCATCAATATCTTCTCCCAGAGGGTGGAATATGGCTCTGTATTTGCCCTGATATTTGGCCCTGCAAAAAATGTCTGTATTAGGGATGATACCTTAATAGTATGAAACAAATCCCAGTAAAATATTATGAAGACAATCTTTCATACAACAAGAGTCCCAAGGGCCTGTGGCACTCACCTGGACCATTGACATTTAAACCATTTGCATGTAAGTAGATGATTTTCAGAAATTCCAAGATGGCCACCAAAAAATTGACCAATCAAGACTCTCGTTTAATATGTTGACGCCTACAGTCATAGGATCGTTCCACCCAAGTTTTGTTGAAATCAGGTTGTTGATTGAAGGAGTACCATTTTTAAATGGTTCCGGAAAACTTTCAGAAAATCAGAGATTACTGCCAAAACAATGACCTATTAAAATTCTGAATATAATTTCTAGAGGGTACGATAGTAGGATCCTTCCAGCCAAATTTGGTTGAAATTGCCCAAGCGATTAATGAGAAGTAGCATTTTATAAGAATTCCCATTTTTCAGAAAATCCAAGATGGCCACCATCAAAATCAAGCTGTCAAGATTCTGTATACAAGTTCTGAAGTGAAGCCTAGGGTTCTTCCAGCTGAGTTTGGTTGAAATCGGCCAAGTGATTAATGAGGAATAGCGTTTTTAGCCGATTTTGACAAATATTCAGAAAATCCAAAATGGGTGCCGGAAAAATTGACAAATCAAAATTCTATATGCAAGTTCTAAAGCCTACCACCTTAGCACAAGCAGTTAATGAGGAATCGCGTTTTAAACGATTTCCCGCCATTTTTTTGAAAATTCAAGATGGCCATCGGAAAAATGGACCAAACAAAATTCTGTATATAAGTTCTGAAGCGTACTATACTAGGGGTCTTTCATACAAGTTTGAGTGAAATCAACCTCGTGGTTATCGAGTAGGCTTTTAAATGATTTCCAAAAATCTCTGAAAAACTAAGATGGCCGTCGGAAAAATTGACCAATCAAAATTCTGTATACAGGTTCTGAAACATACCAGTGTACTATCCTCTCAGCTAATCCTGGTTGAAATTGCCCAAGCAGTTAATGAGGAGCAGCGTTTTAAATGATTTCCAGCCATTTTATCGAAAATTCAAGATGGCCATCGAGAAAATTGACCAATCAAAATGTATACATATTCTGAAGCCTACATCCATAGGGTCTTTAGGTTGAAATCCTCCAAGCAGTTAATGAGATGTAGTGTTTTTAAGCAAAAGTTGACGGACGCCAGACGGATGGATGAGAGCAGTCGCCATGCCATAAGCTCACTTGGCCATTCTGGCCATGTAGGTGAGCTAAAAACCATGGCACTATCACCAGCCATTGTTATACAAATACATGTATTTCCATAGCGATTGATGGTGTTGTTGTCATTTTCCTGCTGTTGTTACATTTGAAGGATGTGTAGCCTGAAGTTAGACTGCAACACATTTCGAAATATTGAGGATAGCACCAGAGAAATATATCTGTACTGTAACAGTACCATGTGTAGATAGATGGATCACGGACAGATAAAACAAAGGCACGGGAAACGAAGCAAGAAAAAAGCGCCACGTTGTCCAATGATTATATTTATGAAATGCCAATGACTAACCTTGTCATCAAACTGAGAGTATTTGTCTGTTTCCTTCTTGAATAGTTCCTGGGGTGGAAGCTTCCTCTGAGCGTCCTTTGCTGCCTGGAAATAACAGAGACAGAGATCAGACTAGACTACAGGACAGCTCATAAATAACTTACATTGACTGTATTCAACTGGGAGAAAAGTTAGAGTATATTGGCTCCATAGAGTATATTTTTTATTCGACTGGTATTTCCCGCAAAAAAATAGAACGCGAAACAAGCCGGAGCCAAAACATGTGGCATGCTTCGTGAAGTATGTCACGTGATGAAAAATATAAAAATGCGGGACCTAGGGGGCTGAATTCTACTATTAATTACCATTTATTCACTATGTCCGAAAACAGTGCTGAAAGGCCGATTTTATTTTCTAGATAGTAAAATTTAGGTGATTTAGTCGGTTTCTGCACCTTCCATACTGGTAGTGAGTTTTCATTCGACTGGTATGTTTGCGTAGAGAACATTTTGGCAACTGCGCGAGTAAATTTACTTTACGGAAAGGTCCCAGTCGAATACAGACAATGTTTCCAAAACAAAATAAAACATATTATTGAATAGTGTGCACGCTCACACACACGCACGCACGCGCACACACACACTGTACACCAAACTATTGACAGAATAGCCTCAGAGAGGATTATTTACCTTTTCTTGATCCTTTTGTTTTTGCTTCAACTCTTTCTCTAAGCGCTTCTGTTCTTCTTGCTGTTAGCAATAGGAAATTACAGACATTCAAAACTAAAAATATCTAACTCTTAAGCATTTAATGATCAAGCCGGCCAAAAACAAGCCTGCAGTAGTCTTGAGGAATGCTCATCTGCAGGTAAAGAGAAGCATATTTTTGAAAATTTACTACTGAAATGGCTGGCTCGATTATCGAGCCAGTCATTCCAGTGGTAAATTTTCAAAAATACCTTCTCTTTACCCGCATATGGGCATTCAATAAGGAAATATTTGGATTTTCTTGATCAAATTTGACCAGTAAAGGATTCAGAATGAAATCACAGTATTTCAATTTCATGCTAACAATACAGTAAACATGTTCAATAATTTGAAACAAATTTACCAGGATGCTGTTGCTGGATTAGGTAGCAACATTTTCAGCTAAATTTGTTTCAAAATATTGAACATAAGATTTTTTTACATGCTAAAGAATTAGTCACATCTGATTAATAGAGTGGTAAGGGTTAAAGAGGATAGAGATAGATACCTGTCAATCAAATCCACCTCATACCCAAAACATAATGTACAGTAGATACACTATAAATCTCCAGAAAACTATACAGCTATAGTGACAGAATATATTAAATAGTAAAGACATACAATTCATAAGTGTCAGACCATTACGCGTTTAAGACAGACTAAATCGAGTCATTCGTTGATTATGACATTATTCTACATGTTACATAGTTGATTACGACGTCATATGATGGATGGATAAACGGCAAAGGTTCATTTGGAGGGGGTGGGTGGGGTGAGGGTGGGGGAGTCCGATCTCTCTGTCACTCGAGAATCCGATGTCATAATCAAAATATGTTATTATTTAGTTGATGACGTAGGCCTGACATGAAAGGGGGCCAAATGTCCAACAGTAACACGTTTGAATCTTTGATGACTTTACAGTTTAATAAACAGTATGTTGGATATTTTTAAACTATTTTGACTGGGAGCCATTGCAGCTATAGGCAGCAACATCTCCCAGTCAAATTAGTTTCAGAATATTCAACAGCTTATCCATACAGCTACCTTGAAATCAATTCCAGCCGGTACATAAGGTGGGTGGAGCTTATACAGAAATAGGCGGAGCTTATATAGAAATGGGTGTGGTTTAATTAGAAATGGGTGTGGTATAATTAGAAATGGGTGTGGTATAATTAGAAATGGGTGGGGTATAATTAGAAATGGGTGGGGTATAATTAGAAATGGGTGGGGTATAATTAGAAATGGGTGGGGTATAATTAGAAATGGGTGGGGTATAATTAGAAATGGGTGGGGTATAATTAGAAATGGGTGGGGTATAATTAGAAATGGGTGGGGTATAATTAGAAATGGGTGGGGTATAATTAGAAATGGGTGGGGTATAATTAGAAATGGGTGGGGTATAATTAGAAATGGGTGGGGTATAATTAGAAATAGATCCTTCCATTAAACCTTTAATCCCTGACTGCCCAGAATCTTAACCACATTGTAAACTATACAGGCAAGCTGTTGAGTGTTTGGAAACTAATTTTGGCAGTCAGTAACAGCTCCCAGTGAAATTAAGTTCAAAGTATTTAACAGAGTATTTAGTGAAAAGTACATGATTTCGTTGTTTTGATATTTCGCGTTCAAAACGTTAAACACACCTTCATCTTCTCATCTCTTTCCTTCATGAGAGTTTCACGATCAACCAATTTTATTGTTGGTGTCTGACCCTCATGGTCCTCTAATCTCACACCAAGATTAGGCAAGATGGTGTCACGAACGTCATCACACTGACGTAAGATAGAGGTCACTAAAAGTACAATAATAACATGAAAATTAAAGTGTAAGTACAAAGCTAAAACAACTTTCTGCGTTAGTGTATGGAAATAAAGCAGTATATACCAAAACAAGAGAGCCAAGGGCCGGTGGCACTCACCTGGACCATTGGCATTTAAACCATTTGCATTTAAATTGACATGATGGATGATTTTCGGAAAATCCAAGATGGCCACCAAAAAATTACCCAATCAATATTCTCATTTAATATGTTGAAGTCTACCATCATAGGATCGTTCCACCTAAGTTTTGTTGAAATAGGGCTATTGATTGAAGGAATACTGTTTTAAACGGTTCTGGAAAACTTACAGAAAATCAGAGATTGCTGCCAAAACATTGACCTATCAAAATTCTGAATAGAATTTCTAGATGCTATGACAATAGGATCTTTTCCCAAGCAATTAATGAGGAGTAGTATTTTACATGAATTCCCATTTTTCGGAAAATTCAAGATGGCCACCATCAAAATCAAGTATACAAGTTCTGAAGCGTACCGGCCTAGGGTACTTCCAGGTGAGTTTGGTTGAAATCGGTCAAACGGTTAATGAGGAGTAGCCTTTTAACTGATTTCCCACAATATTCAGAAAATCCAAAATGGTCGCCAGAAAAATTGACCAATCAAAATTCTGTATGCAAGTTTTAAAGCCTACTTTACGCCCGAGGCTCATTCCAGATAGTCTGGTTAAAATCGCCCAAGCAGTTAATGAGGTAGACGATTTTCAGCCATTTTTCAGAAAATTCAAGATGGCCACCGAATAAATTGACCAATCAAAATTCTGTATACAAGCTCTGAAGCATACAACGTCAGGGTCCTTCTAACTGAGTTTGCTTAAACTCATTCAAGCGGTTAATGATGAGTAGCCTTTTAACTGATTTCACACAATTTTCAGAAAATCCAGGATGGCCAGTGGAAAAATGGACCAATCAAAATTCTGTACACAAGATCTGAAATCTACCAGCCTAGTATCCTTCCAGCCTGGTATCCTTCCAGCCAAAGCTGGTTGAAATTGCTCAAGCAGTTAATGAGGAGTAGCGTTTTAAACGATTTCCCACTATTTTTCAGAAAATCCCAAATGGCCGCCGGAAAAATAGAACAATCAAAATATTGTAGACAAGTTCTGAAACCTACCAGCCTAGTATCCTTCCAGCCAAGTCTGGTTTAAATTGCTCAAACAGTTAATGAGTAGGGTTTTATACGATTTCCCGCCACTTTTTTTTTAAAGTTCAAGATCGTCGCCGGAAAAATGGATCATTCTGTATACAAGATCTGAAGCATACCATGCTAGGGTTATTTCATCCAAGTTTGATTGAAATCGGTCCAGTGGTTATCGAGTAGTAGGCTTTTTAAGTGATTTCCATAAATTTTCATAAAATCCAAGATGGCCACCGAAAAAATTAACCAATCAAAATTCTGTATACAAGTTCTGAAGGCTACCCCCATAGGGTCCTTCCAGCCAAATCCAGTGAAATCCGCCAAGTGGTTAATGAGGAGTAGCGTTTCTAAGCAAAAGTTGACAGACGACAGACGGACAATGGACAGTCACCATGGCATGAGCTCACTTGGCCATTCTGGCCAGGTGAGCTAATAATGATATATAAAATTTCATATCAAAAGTGCTAATTTTCGTACCTTCCGAAAACGAAACTCGCACATGCGAAAAACAAGGTTATAACGAACGAGCCGGGGTATCTGCGTACAACAGAAAAATGCGTCGCTAACATTCTGACTGCTCGCTTGTGTTATGATGATAATTTGACAGGACGGGGTTAGGATATAACTGGCTCAAACTGGTGAGAATCGCGCACCTTCAGTATTATATTAAATCTTAATTACAAATACAAATGTCTCACGTTGTGTGGTTTAGTGTATTAATCCAGGAAATCAGTTTCAATGGCAATGAAATGTATTTCCGTGATTCTGACAGCTGTTGCACGTCTATTTCATGAACTTGAATAGCTAATTGTAAGGCCTATAAAACAAGTTCTCACTCTTCCTATACACTGATACACTTTTAAATATTAACCTATATTGTCTCAACAGTGCCTCAAAATGATACTTAACCCTTTCATCGAGAAATCCTGGAAAAAGTATAGGGCCTATCCTTTACAGTATAAAAAACCCCACAGAACCCCCTTGCGGGTTAGTCTGTTGTTTTATTAACCACTATAAAAACATACTTACCATTCAATCACTACTTGCTAAATCAATTATCTGCATTTAGCTACCAGAATAAGATTTTTATGCTTGCATACACTCCTCCCCATGCCTATTCCTATAAATATGGACCCTCAACCAGGCTACTGGTTAGGTCCATCTCCAGTATATTAACTGATATAGACTGGCACCAGTCTGTACTCACTCCATAGTGACGCGTATCACTAAGCGCGCTTGCGCATGCGCATGCGCACTGGAGCCCAAATCGGAAACAGATTCACTTTTCTGAATTTAAGTGCCAAATATTATAGGCAAATTCTCAAATCAATTCCATGCGGGGTGGCTGAGGCCGGGTTGTAGTGATTGAATGGTAAGTATGTTTTTATAGTGGTTAATAAAACAACAGACCAACCCGCAAGGGGGGGTCTGTGGGGGGTTGTTATTACACCAGTAAAACATCCATTACCATTCAATGATTACTTGCTAAACCCATAGATTCGGTCAGTGCCCCACTTAAAACATTAGGTGGGAGGCGATTTGAGAATCAATCAAACAAGGATAAGAATCAAACCAATCTTATCCAAATGTCAATAACATAATATAATAGTCCATTTAAATCAACCACACCGTGATTATCAAATAAGGAAAACTTGAACTTGAGATAAATAAAAAACAAAATAAACTCTCTCCTTTTCTTACAGACGCCCAGTCTTAACGAAAATGGCGAGATGTGCTTGGTAAATGGTCTTCAGCTATATTGGTTAAAATCGTAATATTACGAAAGAAGGCGGCTGCTGCACTCTGATCTTTCAGATAAAAGGTTGTAAAAGAGGATTCAGATGTTCATCCTGCAACCTGTATGACTTCATCTAAAAACGAACAGGCAAAAAGTGCAAAAGAGGAAGCCATTCCTCTAACATCGTGAGCTTTAATATGGGAGATTAATTTGTTCCGGAGAAGCAATCTCGTAACAAAGCTTAATCGTCTCCCAAATCCATCAGGATATCGTAAACTTTGAGACTGGCTTAGTTAACTCTTCCGCATAAGAAAAACATAAACGGGATCAAACCTTTTGAAATCAGTTCGCTGTTTGTACATTCTTAATGCCCTAACAGGACATCAGAGTTTATCGGAAGGCGAAAAAGACGATAATGATTTTTAAATGATCGGACTAGCAGGAAACTGGTTAGACTGAGTTTTAGATAAAAAATCCCTTCTGGGATTAAAACTAAACCGTCTCCTGAAACTATAAATCTCTCCCTTTCAGCAGAAAAAGCATGAATTCTGAACGCCTTCTAGCAGAGGCCGTTAATAGAGGAAAGCGGTTCAAAATGACGGCCTGCCAGCACTTGAAGAACCGAAGCCAAGTTCCATGAAGGTAAAGGCTTAGCTATCGGAGGACGAATATTGCCTAGACCTCTAATAAAAACTATTAACGGTCTTAGTGTCCTTGACATCGGCATACAGAAGGCAAGGAAGAAGATGACAGAGAAAATCTATATCCCCTAACCAAATTAGCTGATAAATGGAAGGCATCAAAGAGATATGTAAAAAAGACTAATACTTGGGGAATAGAAACAGAATCGGGCACGAGACCTTGGTCTGAACACCATTCTCCCAAAATTTTTAAGTCGACACTTGTAAACTCTGCGGTTCGACTCTCTTCTGGAAGAATTCCTGAGAAAATTAAAGAAAACTTACTTTACTAACCAATCATCTATATAAACGTGGAGATGGATAGAACGACGGAGAAATTTCTGAAAACATGAAAGAAGGCATCATTTTGGTCGATGGAAACGACCACATACCCTGATCTAGACTGGAAATGATCTGGAAAAAAGAGCGCGAAAAAAGGCTGAACGGCCCGGAGACAACTGGCCATCTAAAGTTCGATGAAATAAAAAATTAATTTTAATTGCGACATCTAGCGATAATGCATAGAATACAGACTGACTTATCGACTGCAACAAAAAACCCATCCGGCAACCAGTTGGAAGAGTCTTTAATTACGTTGAAATGTTTCACTGATAAAAGAATAAATGCTGAATATCTACAATTCCAAGAGAGACTTCAAGACTGGCAATGTCTCGGAATTAATATTTTCAGCGACTAAACATTCCGATTTTAAAAGCCCTTACAGAAATAAGACTAGCTCTTAGACAAAATGATGACTAGATCCTAGGAAAGACAAACCTGGAATCTCAGTAAGAGCTATCACCGGAAATCCAAAAAAGGAAGACAGAACCGGAAGTTAATCATAGAACACCATGAAAACCAGTAATGACCCGATCCCCGGATGTACGAATCCGGAAGTGTAAAAATAGGAAACAAAAATGCGCAAAACGGAAGAATACAACCGGAAACTGAACCCGGATGTACATTAAAAAACCAGAATAAGCATAGGAACCGCAAATACGCAAACCGGAAGTCAGGCCGGATACGGAAAAAACGGAGGTAGATCCGGAAACGGAAGTAACACCTGTCCCAAGGACCTGAATCCACTACAACTGATCTAAGACCTTGGCATTAGCATAAGCACCAGGCTTATGGACGTCAGCTTCAGCCTCCGCCAACACGGCTCGAGGGTTATGCCCGTCACCCTCAAGTCTAATGTGGGTTTGACCCGGTGAACTACACGAGCCCACCTTCGAGAGCTTATTTGCTCTAATTAATTGCTCTTTATTCTTAATTCATTCACTAGCCCGGAAGTACGTCCCAACCAGAAGCGGAAGTCGGAAGAGCTTATTAGTCATACCGGAAACGGTCGGAACAGAAGTAAGAACCGGCTCTTGAAGACCCGGATGTCCTGCAAAACCAGAAGACAAACCGGAAACGGATGAAACGGAAGTAGCATCGGAAAATGGAAGTAAACCCAAGTCCCGAATCCACCCCAACGGAACCGGAAGAACTAGCAAAACTAGATTGTGGACTATAGCTATAGGCGACCTATGAAGAATCTTGCCGACTGGTATGAGCGAAAAATTGGCATTATCATAAGTACCAGACTTATGGACGTCAGCCTCAGCCTCCGCCACCACGGCTTGTGGGTTATGCCCGTCACCCTCAAGTCTAATGTGGGTTTGACCCGGTGAACTACCTGAGCCCACCTTCGAGAGCTTAGTCACTCTAGACTTCTGCTTAGGAAACCTGAATACTTGCATTGACGCTAGAGGAATCGGTTTCCCCCATTTGCGGGAACGCCCGCTAGCCCTTGGGCTATCGTTGGAATCAGAAGAAACTTCCTGTTTCTTGGCCTCCATGATGGCAGAAGATATTCTTTCATCTCAAGATTTAGTCAAAACTGCAGCAAAGGATTCAAATCTCGCAAATAAAGCTATCACTGCTTCCAAATTCGCCGAAACCCTCCCCCCCCTCCGTTGCTGCTGGATTAGACATATTAGAATATTGCAAAAGACACAGCTTTTGTCTACTAGCAATGGAGGAAGGGGAAGGACGACCATAGGGCAGCACTGTAAGGACGAATAATCCTTAAAGAAACTTAGATACGAACGCAGACCACCCTATGCAAAACCCGCACATCGA
This sequence comes from Chaetoderma sp. LZ-2023a, assembly GCA_034401795.1. Classification (NCBI taxonomy): domain Eukaryota; kingdom Metazoa; phylum Mollusca; class Caudofoveata; order Chaetodermatida; family Chaetodermatidae; genus Chaetoderma; species Chaetoderma sp. LZ-2023a. The sequence goes on along the minus strand of CM067370.1, from coordinate 132,761,765 downwards.
TGTGTCTTCCATACTCCACAGAGTGAACTCGTTCACAGATTGAGGACGTGCACTTGATTTATCAGTCGATAAAACAGACTCTTAAAAAACGAAAAAAAGAATACGAAAGAAGCATACATCCTAGAATTTCGATAAAAAGGAGTCTAGAAACATGCAAACGCCTTTCAAAGAAAGGCCGGAAAAATTAAAATTCAAGATTGTTTCCTATCATAGGGAAATAAATGTAATTCCTTGTAAAGCACTATTTTTCTTTTAACTGAAAGTGATTAAGGGTTCACTGGAATAATAGTGTTTTTATATGATGATGACTCAGGCATGTTAAAGTTGTTACCACGAAAACCAAACCCACGAAAACCGGTAACATCTATATACATAGTTATAAAGTTCAATATAACCACGAAATACTTCCAAAAACATAATTTGGGAGGATAGACTTCGTAATAGGCATATCTTAGCGTGAGGAAGTCCTTCAAGTGTAAGCTGACACAGCGCAAAGCTATAACAACTTTCTGATAATATTTGTGCAGTTGTTCTGCTTGCAGAATAATTGAAGTGAATCTGTTTCCTATTTGGGCTCCAGTGCGCATGCGCATGCGCAAGCGCGCTTAGTGACAGGCGTCACTATAGAGTGAGTACAGACTGGTGCCAGTCTATATCATTTAATATACTATAGCTGGACCTAACCAGTAGCCTGGTTGAGGGTCCATATTTATAGGAATAGGCATGGGGAGGAGTGTATGCAAGCATCAAAATCCTATTCTGGTAGCTAAATGCAGATAATTGATTTAGCAAGTAGTGATTGAACGGTAATGGATGTTTTTGTGGTGTAATAACAACTTATTTTGTTAAATATTTTGAAATTAATTTGACTGGAAGCCATTGATGCCTAAGACAGAAACAGCTTCTAATGAAATTAATTGCAAAATATTTAACACTTCCTATATGATTGTCTTGAGAATGAGATATTAAAAATTCATTGGTGAAAGGGTTAAATTAATTGACCTATTAACGTCAAGATTTTTAAAGAAACTTGGGAATTTTTGCTCAGTGATTCAGAACCGGACTCTGCAATGGTCATGCAATGTACATTTGTAGGTCAAGAGACCATTTTTGAAAGTTTACCCCTGCAATGACCGGCTCACCTGCAAATGGACATTCACCAAGCAAAACTTTCAATTTTCTTGACCAATCAATCTTGTTTTTCAGTCTTTCTATATATATTAATACACTTTGATACTCCATATATGTCTTTCAGGTGTACATGTGATAAAATAATAACTGCCAAATGAGTGCCGTGGTTGACATGAATTCCTCCAGCTTTACAACATGGAATATATAATGGTAGAGAATGAGCATATCACGGGTGAAAATGTTTTTATATGAAGCATGCTTTTACTAGCCCTTTAATGGCCAAACCAACCAAATCCTGTCTCTGAAGGTCATGAAAATGTCTATTTGGAGGAAAAGTCAAGAGTAGCCCATTTTTTTAAACTTACCACTTGAATGCATCTGAGTCAAAGCATTGATAAAATAGCCTTCTCTTAACCTGCCAATTCACCTTTCCAGAGTACCCACCCATCATATGACGTCATAATGAACTGCGTGGTGTATACAATGACATCATAATGAATGACGTCATGAATGACGTCGATAAGTACGTCACGAATGCATATTTGATGACGGTCTATGGGCTGTTGTACAAATTGTTTGCTTTTACTATTTAATAAATATGCTGTTGAATATTTTGAAACTAATTTGACTGGGCACCCAGTCTAATTAGTTACAAAATATTCAACACCTTCCCTGTATAGTTTTCAGGAAATTGATAGCTAGGGCATTCGGGGATCGCTCAATCCAAACACGGCGAGGTGTGGGTGGAGCTTAGCTAGTGATGGGCGGGGCATAGCTAAAAATGGAAAGGTGAATTGACATTCCTCAGACATGTGATTTTCTTTACCAATCATCACTATTCACCCGTTAACACTTAAGCCGGCCACAATGGCTTCTTCAACAGGCTTCAGAAATGTCCATTTGCAGCCCAAGAGAATTCAATTTTTGAAAATTTACTACTGGAATGACTTTCTCATTAATCAAGCCAGTCATTCCAGTAGTAAATTGAAAATAAAAGTCTTGGTCTACAAATTGTAAGAGAAAATTGAAATTTTCTTGAACAAATTTGAGGGATAAAGAAATAAACATGCTTTGGATGTGACTATCTTAACTTTTTACCATATTATCTTAGAATTTAAATTTCATAGCAGGACAGCTGTTGAACATTTTGAATAAAAGTTTGACAGAAAGTAGGTGCTGTATTGAGAAATATCCATTTGCAGCCCATGAGAAGACTAATTTTGAAAATTACCCCACTGAAATGACTGGCTCGATTATTGAGCCAGACATACCAGCAGTCAACTTTCAAAAATAGTCTTCTCTTGGCCTGAAAATGGACATTCTATAAGCAGATATGTCGATATTCTTGACCAAATTTAGTTATTATTTGATTTGCTATTTGATCTACTACAGAAAAGACAAATTATCTATGATCTAGCCTATGCCATTGAATATTCCATTCAGGTCTTTGTCCCGCAAGGAAATACGCCATTTACTAATCCACCTCCATTGAGGTAGCCGCACCCACCCCCACACACCGCCCCGGGAAATTGTGTAAAGCAGTGATTGGATTCAATTAATTCCCTCCCCCGCCCCTTCTTGCCACCCACACCCACACACCCCACACATTCCCTGTTATTGAATATTTTTAAAACTAATTTGACTAGGAGTAGGTGTTGTCTATGACAACAGCAACATAATCCAGTCAAATTAGTTTCAAAATATTCATAAGCTTTCTTGTGTTGTTGTCTTATAATCGAGACACTTGAATTTCAAGGGTTAAGTGTCAACAGACAGTTGACTTAGTTTGCTGAGATTTACCGTTGAATGATCAGGAGCGATATTTATGAGGCGCTATCTAGCAGTGAATACAATGTACTTTTAGTTCTTTCCCACTCAACCGTTGTGGCAGGTGTTGGAAGGGTGCGTAGGATATATAATAGGGGGTGTCTAATAATAAAGATATTGATTACTAAGAAAGATGATGGTCGATATATTATAATCTTTGGGTTGTCGGAAATTGCTTGTCTGTTAGAGCAAATCAGCTCTAAATTCTATTTGTGCGAAATGTACCGCATTCTTAAGCAGTGGTTAGGCATAAATAAGTCTATTATCATCGAGATCATATGACATTCACAAATGACAGTGAGTCAATGTTATTTCGCTAAGCCAGTGTAGGCGATCCCCTGAAATGAAGTCACATGCCACAGCTACCGTAAAAATTTGACTAAAGGACGCAGTTTTTTTGTCAAAATACATCTACTAGAAAGGGGGATGCGTCCTATAATCGAGAACATTCCTTCCGCACATTTTTGGGTCGAAATTTCTCTTAAAAATTCACAGATTATACAACGGAAATTGAACTAAATGTTACCCTAGACAATTCGCGCCGCCTGGCGACTATGTTTAATGTATACTAAAAAAACACCAAACGGAAGTGAAATTATTAAATTGGGGCACCTAAATATTGCTTATTCTTTAATACATATCACTTATTACATCAAAATTAATCCAGAATTTGACATAAAATGGCGTCGAGAAAAGATACGTGTATAAATCACATGATTCGCCTCCAATCGCAAAAGATCTTTATTCTAATTAGAGCGAGTACTCGGATCTAAATATTCTGGACTCAGAAATTGCTATATATCATCATTGCGCAATAGGAACTGAATGTTCCCGTACCCGTTTGATAACCAACTCCCGTTAGCGCATAAGATTACACAGCGCCTCCAAAGAGCCATTACAATCTGTTTCTATCACACGATTTGTATGTTTTCAAGGAGACATTTCATGCCAAAATTAGATTGATTTTGATGTAATAAACAATCTTTATTGAAGATACACGATATTTAGGCGGTCCTATTTAATAATTTCTCTTCCACCATGATAATTTTAATCATGCATTAAACAAAGCGCTGAGTGATGGTTATTTTTTATACCAATTTTCAATTTTTAAAAGGTACTTTTTTTCTAAATTTAACAGCGTCTTATACTTGATTATAAGTTTTTTGGGCGGATTTTGGTAAAATTTGGGACAGCGTCCTATATTCGAGGGCGGCCTTTAGTCGAGAAATTACGGTAATCTCATTTCATTATTCAGCGAGTCGGTGCTGGATCGATGAATTTAAAATAAATCGCAATAAAATGTATATAAAAGTCACTTTCAATGCCATTTTACTTCTTCTTTAAAATAATCATTTCATAATGAAGGTGGTGTTGTCATGGAGGTGGTGGTGATGGTACTGGTTTCAGCGGTGGTGGTGATGAAGACAATGATTAATACTAGTTCATGCAGTATATTGCATTGTTTAGTAAATAAAGATATAAACCACAAGAAGATTGATAACTATGTCATGGGGTGGGGGTGTCTTATGCCTTCTTATCCTGCATTGTTGCCTCTTCGGGGCTCCATGCAATGAGGCTTGTGTATCCAGTGCTGTTCTTTGAGCCTTCTCTATTGTCTTATGGTGGTGGACTAGGTTTTGCCACTACTACTATGAAACATGTTCTCCTTGGTCCCAGTTCCAGACTGTCTTTTGTCTATGCTGGAAATATTCAGAAGAATCTCGATAGTCTAAGGAGACCTTAAGGCTCGTTCCCACCAAGATTTTGCGTTAACGTTAGCGTCAGCATATTAATCTTTTCTTGTTTGAGTAATGTGTCCATTTCCACCGCACTTAAGCATCGGCGTCAATGTGGCGTCGGACTCTGCGAACACTTCCGCAGGGAATTTGACGCATGACGCGTACACTTTTCTTGGCTATATTTCTTTAACTTGGCATCATTTCGGTCAACTTGTCATTAATTATGAAGTTGCCAATAGTAATCTATCATGTTTGCCTCCACATTCACCAATGAGACATTCAAATACATGGTACAGCTGAGAATATGTAAAACTGACCAATGCCGTGAAATACTGATAAATCTTCCATAAAAAACACTAATCAGTAGCTTGATGGAAACAGTTGAACACGACTTCAAATGCTTATGATAACGTTGACGCTAATGCTGACGCAAAATCTTGGTGGAAACACGCCTTAGGCTGAGTTCTGAGTTTTACTCCAAGTCTGCAAAGGATGCATACAGGCTTCTAGTCAAACTCAGAACTCGGTGCAAAGTCTCCATAGATCATTGATATTCTTCTGAAAGTTTCTAGCATAGCTAAAACATTGTTATTACTCCCTGTATTAATATAACGTTTATAATACACATTGTTAATAGGCCACAGGGCTGGTTAGTTCAGAAATAGTACTAGCCATGGTACAGACATACAAGCCGCAGGCTAGCCTTAATTTCAAGCCCTGTATTCGTGAGCTTTATTCTCAAGAATGTTTTAATACTATGTGTCAAGTATGAATTTGCAGTGTGAGTGGTATTTCACCATATAATCTAACCTGCTTGAGAGGGACAAGCTGCCTTTATGGAGAACCACCATATATATAACATGATGTCAGGTGGTTTCTCCAGGAGGTGTGTAACTCTCACCTTTCTGTTGTTTAGCTTCTCTTCTGACACTTTCACGGAAGCCAGCAAATGCTTGTAGATAAGGCAGTACTGTCTCCTCTACCTGGTCACACACACACACACAGAAGAAAGAATTAACACACTTCATCTTACTCCACATCACGGAACTTCTAGGTCTGCATATTGGATGAAGGGATGAGAGTGGGCCCCTTTTCTATGTCCCTAACCTCTCTGGCACCACTTTCCGACGTCTTAATGCAATTGTAAGCCTAACCTTTTGATCTATTGGCAAACATTTGCAAATGCTACATCATTATCATGCGAGAAAGTTTGTAACAAATATAAGAAGCTAGCCGTAACCCTTTCACGATGAAGCCGGCCAACACTGGCCTCTGCAGTGGTCTCTGATGAATGTACATTTGAAAGCCAAGAGAAAACTATTTTTGAAATTTTACCACTGGAATGACTGGCTCGATAACCGAGCCAGTCATTCCAGTAGTAAATTTTCAAAAGTAGTCTTCTCTTGGCCTGTAAATTGACATTCAATAAGTAAATATTTTCATTTTGTGAACAAATTTAGTCATTAAAGGGTTAAAGTGCACATCCCTTGAATCCTGTAATCATTATCAAATGTGTAAAAAAGCCTTGTATCAATGGAGCTTTCCAGTTTCCAGAGTTCAATCGGAACACTTACATCGAATGTTTGCCCTGAGGCTTGTGGGAAACCCAGTGATTCTTCACCTTCTATGGCACCAAATATCTGAGAAACAAAAAACATGATTACAGAATTAACCCATTAATAATCAAGCAGCTAAAAAATGGCTTCTCCCGTGGTGTTGAGGAATGTCCATTTGCAGGTCAAGAGACTATTTGACAATTTATTAGTGAAAAGGTCGAGTCGGTAAGCGAGTCAGTAGGTCCAATGAAAACCTTTCAAAATCATTCTTTTCTTGGCCTGCAAATGGACATTCACTAAGAACAAATTTAAACTTTCTTGACAAATCTTGACCATTGTAGCGTTAACTCAACTCTAAAATTCTAAAACTCTACTCCAGTTTATTCATAAATTATGGAGTTGATCTGTCAATCATATACACTCTCATTATCCAAATAAGGATGCTTCAAGTGACATCACAATGAGATGTCACAAACACAAGTTGTCACTTGACCAGGATCTGTCAGAGCAAAGAGGTGAAGCAGGACATGAGCTAATTAATTTGAAGAATATTTCATGACGAGCAGTAGAACATCCCCTTTCTAGTGACCCTTCCCTGGTGAAATTTGGTCAAGAAAATCAAAATATTAACTTATTAAATGTCCATTTGCAGGCCGAGAAGACTATTTTTGAAAATTAACCACTGGATGGACTAACTCATTTATCGAGTCGGACATCACAGCCGTAAATTTTCATAAATAGTATTCTCACGGCCTGCAAATGAACATTCCAACAAAACTTGGTTTCATAGCAAGTTAATGTTAAAACACTATATAAATTGTAATCCAAACAGTAGTTTATCCATTTCTAGCCAAGCTCCGCCAATTTCTAGCTAAGCTCCTCCCATTTCTAGCTAAGCTCCGCCCATTTCTAGTTAAGCTCCACCTAGGGTTGCACGATTATTCACTTTTCATAATCGGGATCATTTAAGAAAAATAATCGCGATCATACGATTAATCATGAACTATATTAACTACGTCAATGCTGCTTAGGGAACGTTATTATGCTACTGCAGATTGTAAGATTATGGGTTAGGCACTTGGGTATACATACATGGACAGAACACGCCAGTTGCTGATTGCAAACAAAGGAATGTATCAAGATTTTTCTAGACAGAAAACGGAAGGTACCGTATTTCGTTTAATTGTAGCCTATGCTCTAATAGAAGTCCACTTTGGCAGTTGAGCTCCAATGATTTCTTAGCAGTTTCAAAACGGCTAAACTCTGTATTAGAAGCCCACCCCCTAACTCAGCAGATAATTTGTAAGAATAACGTGTACAATAATAACAATCGTGTCACAGGGTGTGTCTACTTCAGACCGATATCTGCCCTGATACATTTCCGGCCCCTCTAGAAGTCAATACAGGCCTCGAATTTGTAAATCTCGACCACCTATTAGATTAATATTAATAGTAGGCCACGTATGTTCAAGATATAATAAAGTTTATTCCACACTTTTGTAGTTAAAATGCGCTTAAAACAGTCTTGGCGTGATTAAATAGCTTCCTTATAAATATATTTTAAGACCAAATTAATGTACCAAACAAGTATGGGAGAAAATGCGCATCAATTTTGTAACGCCGCTCAACATTAAATGATCCAAATTGAATTATTACGAACGACAATATAGCCGGCTTCTTAAGTTGGCGAGCCAGCGGCTCTTTTGGGATGGAAGGCGGCGTGTTCTCGCGAGATATTATACGCTAACGGGAGTTTATCAAACGGGTGGCCGTTATTCAGATCAGTGTAATACTCAGTTCCTATCGCGCAATGATAATATATAGAAATTCCCGAGTTCCGAGTCCCCGATTCCAGAATATTTATATCCGAGTACTCGCTCTAAAATAAACTTCAATTGGAGGCGAATCACGTGATTTGTATTTTTTTTCGCGCCGCCATTTTATATCAAATTGTCGATTAATTTTGATGTATAAACGACCTTTATTAAAGGATACGCAATATTTAGGCGCTCAAATCAAATAATTTCACTTCCCCGGTGATATTTTGAGGTATACATTAAACATAGGCATAGGCGGTGAGAATTTTTAAGTGAGAAAATGCGTTGAATTTCCGTGGTATCAGTTCTAGGACTTTTTGGGGGGAAAACCGTTAACGCATAGCTATTCAGAGAATGGGGAACGCGGGATAAGTGTGTGTGATTACAACAACAATGACAAATAGCGACCAAGTGAACAATCTTTAGTCATCTAAAACTAATCATGAGTCAATACAAACAAATCAGTTATTTATTTATTTAGTTTATTTAATCATTCACACATTCGGCTGATTGCCGAATGTTTGTTTCCATGCTTTGTGTAACGCGAGCAGAGTTTCACAAGCGTAAAAGTGTCGACAAAAATTTCAACATGGCGATTATACGATTATTTCATTTTATAATCGTCCACGATCATTTTGAATTATATAATCGCGATTAATCGAATAATCGAAAAATCGTGCAACCCTAGCTCCACCCATTTCTAGCTAAGCTCCACCCATTTCTAGCTAAGCTCCGCCAACTTTGTATGCGAACTGGAATTGATTTTAACACATTAAAACCTGCAGTCACAGAATCTTAATTTCAAGGTAACTATGTGCCAGGTAAACTGTGGAATATTTTGAAACTGATTTGACTGGGAGGTGGGAGCTGTTGCTGCCTATGGAAACAACAGTTCCCAGTCAAATTAGTGTCAAAATCTTTATTAAATGGTATTCAACACCATGTTTATTAAATAGTAAAAACATACAATTCATACAACAACGTTTACTGGTAGTCCATCACCAATTATGCATTCGTGACGAAATTATCTATGTCATTCATGACGTCATTAATTATGATGTCATCCTACATGTCACATAGTTGATTATGAAGTCATATGATGGATGGATAAACAGGAAAGGTTCATTCGTACGCTTTCCTGACTTTTCAATTTTTTCAGCTATGTCATTTTTCCTGTGACATCAGATAACAAGAGACATAATTGATTATGACATCAGATACTTGAGTGATGGATTAGATTCCTCCAATACTGCCTTGTGCGTATGACCATTGAAGCAGGATCACAACCATATGGGTATGATCTGGAATAATCCTACTCACTATATTCACTTATACAAGATCAGAGGCCAATGTGGACACAACATGTCTAACTATATTATTAAATAGTTGTGGCCATGGTTACCTTTAGTAATCTGGTAGTATAAGTGGAAATGTTATACAGTAGCATACGATCTGGCAACAGTTTGTTGTGGCGACGATTGCTAATGTACACATTTGTGGCGGAAACAAGTTCACGCAAAACATCCATTGCTGTTTTTGTGTCTATTGAATCTGAAAATAAATATTTTAATATGCTAATAAAGGAAAACTTAATATTTATACAAAATGGGACAAATATATAAAACTTAATATTTATACAGAATGGGACAAATATATAAAACTTAATATTTATACAGAATGGGACAAATATATAAAACTTAATATTTATACAGAATGGGACAAATATATAAAACTTAATATTTATACAGAATGGGACAAATATATAAAACTTAATATTTATACAAAATGGGACAAATATATAAAACTTAATATTTATACAGAATGGGACAAATATATAAAACACTATTTTTTAAGAATACAATTGCTGTAACCCTCTAAAACTCAAACCGACCGCAAAAGTGCTTCTGCAGTGGGCTTAAGAAATGCCCATTTGCTTAGCAAGAGAAGCCAATTAAAACAAATTTATCACTGAAATGACCGGCTCGGGCTTGATAATCCAGCTAGTTGTAAATTTTCAAAAATAACCCCTTGGTGTTTGACACAGACAGACAGATAGGCAGGCAGGCAGGGGATGAGCAGGCAGGCAGAGACAGCCAGACAGACAGACAGCCAGTCAGACAGACAGACAGACAACTGGTAAGCATAACAATAATAACATAAGCTGACATGTTTCTTACCACACAGAGCTTCATGAACCTTCTCCTGAGAATCCAGTAATCTGCAAATACACAATTGTAAGTAAGCCCTGAAAACTGAATTTCAAAGCTAGTATTCAATATTAGGGAGCTGTCAAGTATATTGAAACATCAGCAGCTAGCTTCCAGTCACACTTGTTTCAAAATATTCAAGAACATATTTCTTCATATCATAAAATGTGTTATAGAAAGTGAATCAACTCAAGGTAAGTAATTGGTGTGCTGTGAACACATGGCAGAGTTTTCTCCCTTACTATGTAGAAAGTCATAAGATGCAGTAATTTTTCTGTAAATTAGGTACACTAGTAAATGATGAATTATGATGGTCTTCTTCTTCTTATTTTCGTTCGCTGATCATACCGCCAGTCCTGTAAGTGACTATCGACATGATCATAAGCGTTAAGTGCGTGGATCCATGGTTTATTAGAGTGCGCCGTGCGGCCTGGAACCTCCGTCTTCAGCACTCGAGGTTTCTGTCAGGGTTACCTCACCCTTACCTCCTTTAGTCGCCTCTTACGACACGCAGAGGATACGGAAGGTGTATTCTAAGCCCCACCTACAGGGCAAACTTATGATGGTGATCTTCATGATAGTAATGATGTTGTTGTTTGTTGTTGTTGATGTTGTGTTACTCAGTGGTTTTACTGGTAATGGTCATGGGTTGCTCGTGATGGTTTGTCATCACCATTGCCGCTCTTATTGTTGTGAGTTGTTGCCAGTGTATCACTAACAGTGTTTGTTGGCAGTGATGATACTAACAGCTGTGGTGATTGTACACAAGGTGGGAGTGAATAATGACATTAACCCTTTCATGGCAAAGAAAATGATGGTACTTATTTATTGAATGTGGACTTGTAGGCCATAAGACTATGTTTGAAAATTTACTACTGGAATGATGGGCTCAGTTAATGACATCATAGGATCGTGATATTATACGGAATATCAACATTCATACGCTTTATGCTTTAACCCTTCAACAATTACAGATCAGAAAATACATTTTATTTATGATGTATGGAATATTTTGAAAATAATTTGACTGGAAACTGTTGCTGCCTTAGGCAAATTAGCATCAAAATATTCAATAGCATTGAGACAACTGAGACAGTGATATTTCAAGGTCTAGAGAATACTATTATTACAACAATCTCACACTATGGTAACGCTACTTTTTATTGAGCAATTTTTCCTCCTCTGACCATTTCTTGAAAGCTGCGACACCCACGCTCGGGGTGTTGCGAAGAAGATCTTTCACATTCAGGAAGAACTCCTGAAATAAAGTAACACACAGCTTATTTTAGATAAATAGATCAATGGACCCTTTATATATTGGAGATCATATTTATTGCATGGCATTGTTATCAAATTATGTACACAATAATGTGTTATGTACAAGATAATTTGCAATATTAAGAATAGAGTGACCCATTTCTAGCTGTTCTATCGCATTTCAGACTAAGCTCCATCCATGTCTAGCTAAGCTGTCTATGTTGCATGTGAACCAAATTTATGACTTTGACCCTTGAAGTCCCAGAATCTCAATTTCAAGGTAACGAACGATACACATAAGCTGTTGAATAGTTTGAAATAATTTGACTTGGCGCTGCATCAACAGCTCCAAGTCAAATTAATTTTAAAATATTCAACAGAGAGTTTATTAAACTAAATTTACCAAAGACGTGCCAATAGGATGGTTACTGCCAGACAAGTTGTCCATTCCGTGATGGAACTAAGTCATTTGACTATGACATCAGCTGACATGTGACATTTTGATTATGAGGTCAGATACTGAGTGGCAAATCAGAGCGCTTTATTGGGTCCTTGTAACACAGATAAGTGTATTGAGATGCATGGCCAATGAACGGTGGAACATCAAATGCACAAGATAATATACAAAATGAATATCTTACGCTAAGTAGACGCTCATATTTTAATGTCGTCTCCATGGTATTCTCGCCGTAGTCGAGCGTGTCCTTCCATGAATGAAGCAAGAATGCAATCCTTAATTGTCGAGCCGTGTGCTTCTGTAGAGCGTCTTTGATTGTGATAAAGTTCTTCAAAGATTTAGACATTTTGCACCCTGATATTGTCAGATGTCCAGCATGAAGGAAGTAACGAACCCAGCAGTCATTGTCATAGTAAGCCTGAAAGCACAAAAGATGCTTGCCGAACCTCAATACAGATATGTTATACATGTGTCCAAGCTTAGTCCCAATAGAGCGAATCAATCCAGAGATATTAAGATAATATGTTTACGGTAAGCTAAACCAAAAACGTGTGCCATTTCATATTTGAAAGAATTGTGTTTTGACGATTTAAATATCTCAAGTGCTTCATTAAAACGTCTTATCTACCAAAAATGGCTTCTGCAGTGGTCTTGAGAAATGTCTGTTTTTCAAAATCTATCAATGTGTGTGTGCGTGCGTGCGTGCGTGCGTGCGTGCGTGCGTGCGTGCGTGCGTGTGTGTGTGTCAACTTTGGAACGTGTGTTGTTCGTGTTGTCTTTTGCAGAAATCACAATTAAGTGCATTGATAGGGGTCAATTCTGTTGCCAATTGTGTTGCCATACCATTGCCAACAGAATTGACCCACTTATGTAAGGAACAATTGTAGGCGAAACTAAACACAAATTCTAGATCCAGATTAAAGAACACTATAGAGATGTAAGGAACTACGACAGCCCGGTAGCATACCACTTTAATCTCTCGGGATACACCACCGCCAACATACAATACAGAATTACTTTAGTCCTCCAGCACGATTCTGACAGCTATGATGCAACCGCTCCATGCAAGGATCGTGACTCTTATTGGATCCAACAACTACACACATTGGCCCCCATCGTCATTAATCACACAGATTGGTAACCCCCACAAACCATTCTAGATTCCAGAATTTAATTAAACATTTTCAACGGTTGTTAGCATTGGAAATTAATTTTATATTGACCAATCAGAATACTTTCATCCTCGTGGCACTGGATATCACTAGGCTGAAGTTGATCGCTAAAGACACACATTACTCCATGATTAGCAGTGATGACGTAACAATACCATTTTTGGAAAATATGTTGAAATTTCAGTTTATATGAAAATTAGACTCTCAAACTCAGACCCATTTAATATCACTATTATCACCCTCATCGAAAATTATCACCTTGCACTCGCTAAAACTTGTGCAGTGATAATTTTCAACTCAGTTGATAATAGTGATATTAAATGGGACCTCGTTCCAGATAAAGTTAAACACTATTGAAGTTTAAAGCTGTGTATTAGAATGCATCTGGTTGATGTACTTACCAGCCACACTGCCTCAAAGCAAGGATGTAAAGTACAGCTCAGACATCACTTAAGATCTTTCCATAACAAAATAAGATCTACTGTTGAATATTGTGTACTGAATTTGATTGGAAGCAATGGCTTCCAATCAAATTAAATACAAAATAATCAACAGAATATTTCTTACATTGTGTTCAAAATTGTGCCGTTTGGAAACATTTTAAGTTATTTCTGAGTTATTTCTTAATTTAAATGACAAAATATTGTAAAATGTATGAGTCGTCATGAAATGTGATCATAATAAATTTCGAGGAAATACTCAGTCGACCATCAAAAATACTTTTAATTATGAAATTCCAAGACATTGAGTTTGTCAGTATATTATATTGTGCATTGGGTCAGAACTCTCAATAGTAAAGCCTTATGGTGATAAACAAAAATATTGGAAAACGGTAAGAGAATGACAAGAATTGATGTGAAATTTCAACATGTTAGATTATGTCAAAAATAGCATCTCACATTCCTTGGCATTATCTCAAATTTATCATACTCATTTACTAAGATCTTATTAAACCTGTGTGATAAATTTGACATGAAATGATGAGTTTGAGACCAGCTATATATACCTCATTTTATAAATCGGAGCAGTGCATATCAATATTTTGCAATAATATACATAGTAATTTATTACAATTATTACTTAATGATAAACCTAGTAGTTTATTACAAATATGCCTTGCAATGACAATGTTAAAACACTGGCTTTAATCTGTCTCAAACAATAACAATTTCAAATGTAAATGTAATTACCTCTGCTTGGGCCATCTCATTGTCATGATGAGGAAACTTCAAGTCAATTCCCCCTGTGTGAATATCCATGGACTCACCCAGTATATCACTCGCCATCACTGAGCATTCAATGTGCCACCCTGGACGCCCCTGGCAACAACAATAAAACAAGCAAAGCAATTGAGGGATCAATTTCTGGCTATACCACGCCCATTTCTATTTATGCCCTGTCCATTTCTAGCTATTCCCTACCCATTTCTATCTGAGCTCCGCTCACACTTTGCTGTGTTGGGATAGATTTATATACCTTTGAACCCTTAAATCTCAGAATACCATTTTCAAGCTAACTATACAGGTAAGCTGTATTTTGAGACTAATTTGACTAGGTGCTGTTGCTGCATGTAAACCCATCAAAGACATACAATTCATACACCTGACAAACTTTTCAGTGTTCATGACGGAGCTAGATACGTCATACATTTTGTATTTTGTGAGATTGTAAGCCTATATATGACGTAATGGACCTTTCCATTTTTAGCTATGCCCCGCCCATCACTAGCTAAGCTCCACCCACACCTCGCCGCGTTTGGATTGATCGATCCCCGAATGCCCTAGCTATCAATTTCCTGAAAACTCTACAGGGAAGCTGTTGAATATTTTGTAACTAATTAGACTGGGTGCTGTTGCTGCCATAGGCAGCAACAGCGCCCAGTCAAATTAGTTTCAAAATATTCAACAGAATATTTATTAAATAGTAAAAGCAAACAATTTGTACAACAGCCCATAGACCGTCATCAAATATGCGTTCATGACGTACTTATCGACATCATTCATGACGTCATCCATTATGATGTCATTCTACATACCGCGTAGATGATTATGACGTCATATGATGGGTACATACTCAGGAAAGGTGAATTGATTATGAAGTCATACACTTGAGTGACAGATCAGATGCATCCATATCTGGTCTATATCATTCAGTATATACTAAAAGCTTGGTATATTAATTCCATGACTATCATACCAAAATTTCTCACTCAAAAACTAGTGGTTTAATTCTCTAAATACATCATTGTGATGTAGGTATTAATTTTGTTAATATTATATAACAAGCATAGCAAATGTAATATTATTGACGTGCACATACCTTGCCCCAGGGGGAATCCCAGTATGGTTCACCAGGTTTTGATTTCTTCCATAAAGCAAAGTCATTGGGACTCCGTTTTTCTTGCAGTCGATCCTCCGAAATACTCAAGTCACCTGAAATCACAGGTGAATGTTTCGTTGAAGAGGCATAGATCACTTTTCAAATACCAGAGGACATATGAATTTTATAATATGCCACTAGGGAAAGCAAAATGGGATCATATTTTGGCTAGCTTTACGGGAAGCTCAAGCAACCCTGATAACGCATGATACTAGGCTGGTACTGGTCCAATACTGGGATACATTGACCCGGTATTGGTCTTGTACCAGCCTAGTAACATGCATTATCAAGGATTAACAATGTATGTTAAAGCAATGGGGGCATTTGAAACAACAGTTATACCTGATTAATCAGACTTGATGAAATAGATACAATTAGTTTGTCAGAAGTTTGAATAGCAAAGCAGAATGTAGAAGGATAAGTTTAGGTTTTGGATTTTACTATTTCATTGGTTAAATATGATCACATGATCACACATATGGTTGACTCTACCTAGGCAGGACATAAGGGAGGTAATCATGTCTACTTAAGGTATAGAACATGCATACCCTTAATTATCATTTACTGAATATATAGATAGTTTAGCTATATAGGGTATAGCATGCGCTTAATTATTATTGACTGAATACATGGATAGTTTAGCTATATGGGGTGTAGAACATGGATGCGCTTAATTATTATTGACTGAATATATGGATAGTTTAGCTATCTGAGAATAAAGTGATAAAAAATCCTATGCACCTTATAACACAAATAAAAGAACTCATAGGAAAGTGTTCTTCTCAGATAATAACTTACCTTCACCCTCTTGAAGTGCCTGACTGTCACCAAATGCCTCGGGTACCAGTTTGGCATAGTAATGGTTGCCTGCTTGACTGAATGCTAATGTGTTAAAATATACTGAGCCATTCGATTCATACCTGAAATATGAAAGCATACATTAATTACTGAGAATAATTAGAAGAATAGTAATGTTCACTGATAATGCGAGAGAGAAAGAGGGAGGGAGCGAGGGAGAGAGGGAGAGAGAGAGAGAGAGAGAGAGAGAGGGAACGACAATGTAGAGAAAGGGGGACAGACTGAGTAATAGAAAGAGAGTAGAGATTGCCGTGAATGTTCCAACGGACCGATTTAACAAAAACGTACGCATAATTTTTGTCGATGATTTTTTGTACATAGTCAACAATTTCTGGAATATAGTCACTGACCCTGGTTATCACGTCACCTGGTAACACCTGAAAAATTAAAACATTAATATGATCACTATAATGATGCATGTTGTCAAATAATCCCTGTCACAACAACATTCAATATTGCCTTCATCTCTTATTTAAAATGACATGACCAATACGTTACATGCGTGGTGCAATATCAGGCTGTAGACAGATCAGAAGGAATCAAAATTTTAATATTACCAAACATTTCACACAAAGTAAATCGTATATAATTTAACAGTGATGATGATGACGATGGTGACGACTCCAGTAAGAATTATTATTATTATTATTATTATTATTATTATTATTATTATTAAAAAATACTTACATTTAATGATGCAATATCTTTGTGGTATTCCTCTTCAAAATACCTGGGAAGAGCCGCAAAAATTGAATTATCGACGACCCTTGACCCGAACTGGCTGTCCAACCAATCACAAAGTACATCGCGACAATCATCTCTCCACTGTAAACCAAGATTTTATAACATGGAAATGATTAATGTATCAAACATGTAATCAGTTAGCATGTAATACACAATCTGTTAGCGTGTAATATGTACTCTATTAGCATGTGATGTGTGTACTCTTATATACACATTACACGCTAATAGATTATGTATACTGTTGGGGAGAAAGATGACACCTTCACGCCGGTCTCCTCCGTAAGTACCAACTTTGTTGGGAAACTAAGTCATCAAGGATTGCGGGCTGACATCCGCATACAGAGGCAACTATGATTATGTCTACCCTTCTTCAAACGAGAAACTGTGTTCCCCATCCTCAGATGATGCGATCTTCCCAGGAGCTTACCATAACTACGTGGAATGTACATGGTCCGAGTGCAACATCAAAGAGGCAAACCTTAGGTGCAGAATGTGAACACTATAAAATCGATATTGCATGCATTCAAGAGACTAAAGTAGCTAAACACTCAGAGCAGCAACTACAGGCAGGCCATAAGCTAGTGCTCATGGAACAAAAACAGGCCACATATCGGGGCTTAGGCTTCGTAATCGGACCACGGGTCTTGGATCATGTCATTAGTTTTGGATACGTCAGTGATCGCGTTGCATTCATCAACCTGGCTATACCTACGCGAAAACACACTACCACTAAGTGTAGAATTGTCAACGCATACGCCCAACTACCGAAAAAGCCAAAGAGAATCCAGCAATATTAGATTCCTTCTACGCAGAACTGAGCTCTGCCATTACACTCCCAGCTAGATGGCAACTGTTGGTGTGTGGAGATTTCAATTCCAAGCTGGGTAAACTTGGAATTGCGGACAAAAGTTCAGGGCTTGGCTTATGCATCGGGTCCTTTGGAGAGGGCACACGCAACAGCAATGTAGATGCACCAAGGTGGCATTCCTCAGTTCCAATGGCCTATTTGTCACAAATACGGCTTTCAAAACGCCCATGCCATCACTGGACAACATGGACTGGACACATTATTGATCGCAAAGCCCCAAAAGGTTCTAAGGCTACAACAGCTGTCTTCAACCAAATAGACTTCATACTATGCAAGACAGAAGCAAAACCATTACTCCGGAACACTCGTTCATATGGAGGCACACACCTCAATTCTGACCATAAGCTAGTCATTACATGCCTTCAGATGAACGATCTCTACCTAATACATAAACACCATACCAGGCAAGAGGGTAGAGTCACCTACAACCTACGCAAGCTCATCAACGACACCGACACTCAAATGTCATACAAAAAAGCGCTCGGGGAGCAGATAGCTAACATCGATGTCAGCTCCGATCCAAACGAAGCCCTAACCAAAATGTTTCTGGCAGTCCGAGCCCTGAGAGTTACTGACTACACACCACCACTCACTTTACACAACTCTGAAGGACACTTTATCAGGACTGACCAGGGAAAAGCCGAGATGATCCGAGAATGGTTCAATGAGCCCTTGCACATGTTCTCAGGAGACTCCAGGCCATTACTAACACCAATTAAAACAGCAGAAGTTGAGAGGCACTTAAAGCCCTGAAAAGTGGATGTGCACCTGGACCTGATGGCATGAGCAATGAGCTATTCAAATATGCAAGTGACATTATCTCAAAACCGATCACGCACCTAATCAATTCAGCTTTTATGCACCCCCTTCCCATCGACGCTGTAGGCCAAGGCACCCCTATCGCACTAACCAAGCCCAAGAAGCCATTTGGCCCCCAACCAATCTGCGGCCCATTGCCCTCCTCAACAGCCTACGGAAAATCCTATCCAATGTTACTCTATGCTGCATCTGAGACAAGATCGATTACTTCACCGGATCATGTCAAAGTGGCTTCAAACGTGGACGCAGCTGCGCAGACATTGTATGGGCTCCAACGTATGATTGTGTCGGTAATCATGTCCAAACAATGTGACTTCCACAAAATGGGCATTGACATGTTACGAGCCTTCGACACAATTAAACTTATGCTTTTGCCCACTGTGTCCTGTCCTCAGCCGAAATCCTTAGCTTCCTCAGGTCCATTCTTGACTTGAGTGTACCAAGTCCTGCTTTCTTGAGGTCACCTCGTAGTACGCTTAGCAGATTTATGCAATGACGTCCTCTCCTGGCTTTGTATTTGCTGGCTCCGAGTAGGGCGAATTCCAACGCTCTCTGTGCTGGTATCTCTTCTGGCATCCTTAGCACATCTTTGCTGGGAGACTTTTAGAGACAGCAGCGATGTATTACACATCTTGTAGTGTGCATCGTTGGAAATTATGCTGTCTGGCCATCGGTGTCCAGTGATGGTGCATAGGTGTTTGCGGTGGCAGGCATAGAGTTTGTCTAGAGCTGCCTTTGGAGCTTCCCAGCTGTTACAGTTATACAGTATCAAGGATACGCAGGTTGCGTTGTATAAACGTAGCCTCTTTATCAAGGCCATCTTTGATCTACGAATCCATAGCTTCTAGAAGGACTGGAAAGCTATGTTCCCCATGACGCAGTATGCAGAAATGTCATCAGTACTGCAAAGCAGTGAGCCCAGGATTTTACTTTTCCACCATGGTTCGCCGCCATGAAGTGGGTCGTCATTTTCTATAGTTTCATGCTTTGTCAATAGGTATGTGTGTGAACTCTGTTTTGGATTCATTCATAAAGAGATACTCAATTTTTAGTTTGCTTGCAGCTATTTGGAGAAGTTCGTCAAGGGGTTTCTTTTCCTTGTCTATGAAGTCCACATCGTCGGCATATTCCATCTCTAGCAGCATGCCCAGTATTGACACTGGGGGGGGGGGGGGGGGGGGGGGGTTTGGTCTTGTGGAACTTTCTCGCACAGATTTCATGCGGCAGCAAGGTAGCAGGTGAAAAATACCGGATATAAACCATCTTCCTGTGGGGAGCCGATTGATGTCTCACACTCTACAGACTTCACTGACTTGACTCGTATTCTCAGCTTGGTGTCTGCAAGCAGTAGCCTCACTAGTCGTAGCTCATCTTCATTGCAACTGGCCTGGTGTAGGACTTCTAGGATCTTTGAGCGCTTAATTGTCGAAGGCTCGTGACATGTCAATGCCCATTACACATCACGTAGTTGATTATGACGTGATATGATTGATGGATAAACTGGAAAGGTCCATTTGTTAGCATGTACAAAGTAATGTACAATCTAGTACCAAGTAATATACAATATGCTAGCATGTATGTAATATACAATTTGATAACATCTAATGTACAATTTGTTAGAATGTAATATGCAATATGTTAGCATGTTATTATGTCAGGTTATAAATTATTTTTAATTGATCTTTTAAAATTTCCTAACCAGTTAAAATGTATCAAAGTGTTTCATTCTACCTCTTAACAGTAAAGACATAACATCACAAGTGGTATCTTTACTTCATTCCTGCTAGGCACCAAGGTGCACAGTAATCTATTGTCTGTGACATATCACAGGAGCATGACTTTATTAAACTAGTGTGATATTAAATGATATATAATGGCTTAATGAGCTTAGCTGATAAAGAATGCATCTATCTTTAAAATCTAGTACTTTAATCTTTAAAGCAATAATACATGTATTATGCTAAACGTTTGAAAAGAAGTCGATCTATAGCCTTATGGAGCTTTAGGGACAACAATTTACAATCAAATTAGTTTCAATATTATATTTAAGGATACATATTTTTTATATGCTAAAAAATGTGTTACATCTGGTTTGTAGTGTGTACGTGGTCAACGTTACCATGAACAGACAGGTATAGGTGTCATCTGCTCTGTGGGGTGTACGTGGTCAACGTTACCTTGAAGAGACAGGTATAGGTGTCATCTGCTCTGTGGGGTGTACGTGGTTAATGTTACCTTGAACAGACAGGTATATGTGTCATCTGGTCTGTGGGGTGTATGTGGTTAACATTACCTTGAACAGACAGGCATATGTGTCATCTAGTCTGTGGGGTGCATGTGGTTAACATTACCGTGAACAGACAGGTATAGGTGTCATCTGGTCTGTAGTGTGTATGTGGTTAACATTACCTTGAACAGACAGGTATAGGTGTCATCTGGTCTGTGGGGTATATGTGGTTAACATTACCTTGAACAGACAGGTATAGGTGTCATCTGGTCTGTGGGGTGTATGTGGTTAACATTACCTTGAACAGACAGGTATATGTGTCATCTGGTCTGTGGTGTGTATGTGGTTAACGTTACCGTGATCAAACAGGTATATGTGTCATCTGGTCTGTAGTGTGTATGTGGTTAACATTACCTTGAACAGACAGGTATAGGTGTAATCTGGTCTTTAGTGTGTATGTGGTTAACATTACCTTGAACAGACAGGTATAGGTGTCATCTGGTCTATGGGGTGTATGTGGTTAACATTACCTTGAACAGACAGGTAAATGTGTCATCTGGTCTGTGGTGTGTATGTAGTTAACATTACCTTGAACAGACAGGTAAATGTGTCATCTGGTCTGTGGTGTGTATGTGGTTAACATTACCTTGAACAGACAGGTATATGTGTCATCTGGTCTGTGGGGTGTATGTGGTTAACATTACCTTGAACAGACAGGTATAGGTGTCATCTGGTCTGTGGGGTGTATGTGGTTAACATTACCTTTAACAGAGAGGTATATGTGTCATCTGGTCTGTAGTGTGTATGTGGTTAACGTTACCGTGATCAAACAGGTATATGTGTCATCTGGTCTGTAGTGTGTATGTGGTTAACATTGCCTTGAACAGACAGGTAAATGTGTCATCTGGTCTGTGGTGTGTATGTGGTTAACATTACCTTGAACAGACAGGTAAATGTGTCATCTGGTCTGTGGTGTGTATGTGGTTAACATTACCTTGAACAGACAGGTATAGGTGTAATCTGGTCTGTAGTGTGTATGTGGTTAACATTACCTTGAACAGACAGGTAAATGTGTCATCTGGTCTGTAGTGTGTATGTGGTTAACATTACCTTGAACAGAGAGGTATATGTGTCATCTGGTCTGCGGGGTATATGTGGTTAACATTACCTTGAACAGACAGGTATGTGTCATCTAGTCTGTGGGCTGTTCGTGGTTAATGTTACCGTGAACAGACAGGTATATGTGTCATCTGGTCTGTGGGGTGTATGTGGTTAACATTACCTAGAACAGACAGGTATAGGTGTTATCTGGTCTGTAGTGTGTATGTAGTTAACGTTACCGTGATCAAACAGGTATATGTGTCATCTGGTCTGTAGTGTGTATGTGGTTAACATTACCTTGCACAGACAGGTATAGGTGTCATCTGGTCTGTGGTGTGTATGTGGTTAACATTACCATGATCAAACAGGTATATGTGTCATCTGGTCTGTAGTGTGTATGTGGTTAACATTACCTTGAACAGACAGGTATAGGTGTCATCTGGTCTGTGGGGTGTATGTGGTTAACATTACCTTGAACAGACAGGTATAGGTGTCATCTGGTCTGTGGTGTGTATGTGGTTAACATTACCTTGAACAGACAGGTATAGGTGTCATCTGGTCTGTGGGGTATATGTGGTTAACATTACCTTGAACAGACAGGTATAGGTGTCATCTGGTCTGTGGTGTGTATGTGGTTAACATTACCTTGAACAGACAGGTATAGGTGTCATCTGGTCTGTGGTGTGTATGTGGTTAACATTACCTTGAACAGACATGTATAGGTGTCATCTGGTCTGTGGTGTGTATGTGGTTAACATTACCGTGAACAGACAGGTATAGGTGTCATCTGGTCTGTAGTGTGTATGTGGTTAACATTACCTTGAACAGACAGGTATATGTGTCATCTGGTCTGTGGGGTGTACGTGGTTAACGTTACCATGATCAAACAGGTATAGGTGTCATCTGGTCTGTGGTGTGTATGTGGTTAACATTACCTTGAACAGACAGGTATAGGTGTCATCTGGTCTGTGGTGTGTATGTGGTTAACATTACCGTGATCAAACAGGCATAGGTGTCATCTGGTCTGTGGTGTGTATGTGGTTAACATTACCTTGAACAGACAGGTATAGGTGTCATCTGGTCTGTAGTGTGTATGTGGTTAACATTACCTTGAACAGACAGGTATAGGTGTCATCTGGTCTGTGGGGTGTATGTGGTTAACATTACCTTGAACAGACAGGTATATGTGTCATCTGGTCTGTAGTGTGTATGTGGTTAACATTACCGTGATCAAACAGGTATAGGTGTCATCTGGTCTGTGGGGTGTACGTGGTTAACGTTACCTTGATCAAACAGGTATATGTGTCATCTGGTCTGTAGTGTGTATGTGGTTAACATTACCTTGAACAGACAGGTATAGGTGTCATCTGGTCTGTGGGGTGTATGTGGTTAACATTACCTTGAACAGACAGGTATATGTGTCATCTGGTCTGTAGTGTGTATGTGGTTAACATTACCGTGATCAAACAGGTATAGGTGTCATCTGGTCTGTGGGGTGTACGTGGTTAACGTTACCATGATCAAACAGGTATATGTGTAATCTGGTCTGTAGTGTGTATGTGGTTAACATTACCTTGAACAGACAGGTATAGGTGTCATCTGGTCTGTAGTGTGTATGTGGTTAACATTACCTTGAACAGACAGGTAAATGTGTCATCTGGTCTGTGGTGTGTACGTGGTTAACATTACCTTGAACAGACAGGTATATGTGTCATCTCGTCTGTGGTGTGTACGTGGTTAACATTACCTTGAACAGACAGGTAAATGTGTCATCTGGTCTGTGGTGTGTACGTGGTTAACATTACCTTGAACAGACAGGTATAGGTGTCATCTGGTCTGTGGTGCGTATGTGGTTAACATTACCTTGAACAGACATGTATATGTGTCATCTGGTCTGTAGTGTGTATGTGGTTAACATTACCGTGATCAAACAGGTATCGGTGTCATCTGGTCTGTGGTATGTGGTTAACATTACCTTGAACAGACAGGTATAGGTGTAATCTGGTCTGTGGGGTGTATGTGGTTAACATTACCTTGAACAGACAGGTATATGTGTCATCTGGTCTGTAGTGTGTATGTGGTTAACATTACCTTGAACAGACAGGTATAGGTGTGATCTGGTCTGTGGGGTGTATGTGGTTAACATTACCTTGAACAGACAGGTATAGGTGTCAGCTGGTCTGTGGTGTGTATGTGGTTAACGTTACCGTGATCAAACAGGTATATGTGTCATCTGGTCTGTAGTGTGTATGTGGTTAACATTACCTTGAACAGACAGGTATATGTGTCATCTGGTCTGTGGTGCGTATGTGGTTAACATTACCTTGAACAGACAGGTATAGGTGTAATCTGGTCTGTGGGGTGTATGTGGTTAACATTACCTTGAACAGACAGGTATAGGTGTCATCTGGTCTGTGGTGTGTATGTGGTTAACGTTACCGTGATCAAACAGGTATATGTGTCATCTGGTCTGTAGTGTGTATGTGGTTAACATTACCTTGAACAGACAGGTATAGGTGTCATCTGGTCTGTGGGGTGTATGTGGTTAACATTACCTTGAACAGACAGGTATAGGTGTCATCTGGTCTGTGGTGTGTATGTGGTTAACGTTACTGTGATCAAACAGGTATATGTGTCATCTGGTCTGTAGTGTGTATGTGGTTAACATTACCTTGAACAGACAGGTATAGGTGTCATCTGGTCTGTGGTGTGTATGTGGTTAACATTACCTTGAACAGACAGGTATATGTGTCATCTGGTCTGTAGTGTGTACATGGTTAACATTACCTTGAACAGACAGGTATAGGTGTCATCTGGTCTGTGGGGTGTATGTGGTTAACATTACCTTGAACAGACAGGTATAGGTGTCATCTGGTCTGTGGTGTGTATGTGATTAACGTTACCGTGATCAAACAGGTAAATGTGTCATCTGGTCTGTAGTGTGTACGTGGTTAACATTACCTTGAACAGACAGGTATAGGTGTCATCTGGTCTGTGGGGTGTATGTGGTTAACATTACCTTGAACAGACAGGTATAGGTGTCATCTGGTCTGTGGTGTGTATGTGGTTAACATTACCTTGAACAGACAGGTATATGTGTCATCTGGTCTGTGGGGTGTACGTGGTTAACGTTACCATGATCAAACAGGTATATGTGTCATCTGGTCTGTAGTGTGTATGTGGTTAACATTACCTTGAACAGACAGGTATAGGTGTCATCTGGTCTGTGGGGTGTATGTGGTTAACATTACCTTGAACAGACAGGTATATGTGTCATCTGGTCTGTAGTGTGTATGTGGTTAACATTACCGTGATCAAACAGGTATAGGTGTCATCTGGTCTGTGGGGTGTACGTGGTTAACGTTACCATGATCAAACAGGTATATGTGTAATCTGGTCTGTAGTGTGTATGTGGTTAACATTACCTTGAACAGACAGGTATAGGTGTCATCTGGTCTGTAGTGTGTATGTGGTTAACATTACCTTGAACAGACAGGTAAATGTGTCATCTGGTCTGTGGTGTGTACGTGGTTAACATTACCTTGAACAGACAGGTATATGTGTCATCTGGTCTGTGGTGTGTACGTGGTTAACATTACCTTGAACAGATAGGTAAATGTGTCATCTGGTCTGTGGTGTGTACGTGGTTAACATTACCTTGAACAGACAGGTATATGTGTCATCTGGTCTGTGGGGTGTATGTGGTTAACATTACCGTGATCAAACAGGTATCGGTGTCATCTGGTCTGTGGTGCGTATGTGGTTAACATTACCTTGAACAGACAGGTATAGGTGTCATCTGGTCTGTGGTGCGTATGTGGTTAACATTACCTTGAACAGACATGTATATGTGTCATCTGGTCTGTAGTGTGTATGTGGTTAACATTACCGTGATCAAACAAGTATATGTGTCATCTGGTCTGTAGTGTGTATGTGGTTAACATTACCTTGAACAGACAGGTATAGGTGTAATCTGGTCTGTGGGGTGTATGTGGTTAACATTAGCTTGAACAGACAGGTATAGGTGTCATCTGGTCTGTGGTGTGTATGTGGTTAACGTTACCGTGATCAAACAGGTATATGTGTCATCTGGTCTGTAGTGTGTATGTGGTTAACATTACCTTGAACAGACAGGTATATGTGTCATCTGGTCTGTGGTGCGTATGTGGTTAACATTACCTTGAACAGACAGGTATAGGTGTAATCTGGTCTGTGGGGTGTATGTGGTTAACATTACCTTGAACAGACAGGTATAGGTGTCATCTGGTCTGTGGTGTGTATGTGGTTAACGTTACCGTGATCAAACAGGTATATGTGTCATCTGGTCTGTAGTGTGTACGTGGTTAACATTACCTTGAACAGACAGGTATAGGTGTCATCTGGTCTGTGGGGTGTATGTGGTTAACATTACCTTGAACAGACAGGTATAGGTGTCATCTGGTCTGTGGTGTGTATGTGGTTAACATTACCTTGAACAGACAGGTATATGTGTCATCTGGTCTGTGGGGTGTACGTGGTTAACGTTACCATGATCAAACAGGTATATGTGTCATCTGGTCTGTAGTGTGTATGTGGTTATCATTACCTTGAACAGACAGGTATAGGTGTCATCTGGTCTGTGGGGTGTATGTGGTTAACATTACCTTGAACAGACAGGTATATGTGTCATCTGGTCTGTAGTGTGTATGTGGTTAACATTACCGTGATCAAACAGGTATAGGTGTCATCTGGTCTGTGGGGTGTACGTGGTTAACGTTACCATGATCAAACAGGTATATGTGTAATCTGGTCTGTAGTGTGTATGTGGTTAACATTACCTTGAACAGACAGGTATAGGTGTCATCTGGTCTGTAGTGTGTATGTGGTTAACATTACCTTGAACAGACAGGTAAATG
This sequence comes from Chaetoderma sp. LZ-2023a, assembly GCA_034401795.1. Taxonomy (NCBI): domain Eukaryota; kingdom Metazoa; phylum Mollusca; class Caudofoveata; order Chaetodermatida; family Chaetodermatidae; genus Chaetoderma; species Chaetoderma sp. LZ-2023a. The sequence continues at coordinate 132,734,711 of CM067370.1, read as the reverse complement.
TGTCATCTGGTCTGTGGTGTGTACGTGGTTAACATTACCTTGAACAGACAGGTATATGTGTCATCTGGTCTGTGGTGTGTACGTGGTTAACATTACCTTGAACAGATAGGTAAATGTGTCATCTGGTCTGTGGTGTGTACGTGGTTAACATTACCTTGAACAGACAGGTATATGTGTCATCTGGTCTGTGGGGTGTATGTGGTTAACATTACCTTGAACAGACAGGTATAGGTGTCATCTGGTCTGTGGTGTGTATGTGGTTAACGTTACTGTGATCAAACAGGTATATGTGTCATCTGGTCTGTAGTGTGTATGTGGTTAACATTACCTTGAACAGACAGGTATAGGTGTCATCTGGTCTGTGGTGTGTATGTGGTTAACATTACCTTGAACAGACAGGTATAGGTGTAATCTGGTCTGTAGTGTGTATGTGGTTAACATTACCTTGAACAGACAGGTAAATGTGTCATCTGGTCTGTAGTGTGTATGTGGTTAACATTACCTTGAACAGAGAGGTATATGTGTCATCTGGTCTGCGGGGTATATGTGGTTAACATTACCTTGAACAGACAGGTATGTGTCATCTAGTCTGTGGGCTGTTCGTGGTTAATGTTACCGTGAACAGACAGGTATATGTGTCATCTGGTCTGTGGGGTGTATGTGGTTAACATTACCTAGAACAGACAGGTATAGGTGTTATCTGGTCTGTAGTGTGTATGTAGTTAACGTTACCGTGATCAAACAGGTATATGTGTCATCTGGTCTGTAGTGTGTATGTGGTTAACATTACCTTGCACAGACAGGTATAGGTGTCATCTGGTCTGTGGTGTGTATGTGGTTAACATTACCATGATCAAACAGGTATATGTGTCATCTGGTCTGTAGTGTGTATGTGGTTAACATTACCTTGAACAGACAGGTATAGGTGTCATCTGGTCTGTGGGGTGTATGTGGTTAACATTACCTTGAACAGACAGGTATAGGTGTCATCTGGTCTGTGGTGTGTATGTGGTTAACATTACCTTGAACAGACAGGTATAGGTGTCATCTGGTCTGTGGGGTATATGTGGTTAACATTACCTTGAACAGACAGGTATAGGTGTCATCTGGTCTGTGGTGTGTATGTGGTTAACATTACCTTGAACAGACAGGTATAGGTGTCATCTGGTCTGTGGTGTGTATGTGGTTAACATTACCTTGAACAGACATGTATAGGTGTCATCTGGTCTGTGGTGTGTATGTGGTTAACATTACCGTGAACAGACAGGTATAGGTGTCATGTGGTCTGTAGTGTGTATGTGGTTAACATTACCTTGAACAGACAGGTATATGTGTCATCTGGTCTGTGGGGTGTACGTGGTTAACGTTACCATGATCAAACAGGTATAGGTGTCATCTGGTCTGTGGTGTGTATGTGGTTAACATTACCTTGAACAGACAGGTATAGGTGTCATCTGGTCTGTGGTGTGTATGTGGTTAACATTACCGTGATCAAACAGGCATAGGTGTCATCTGGTCTGTGGTGTGTATGTGGTTAACATTACCTTGAACAGACAGGTATAGGTGTCATCTGGTCTGTAGTGTGTATGTGGTTAACATTACCTTGAACAGACAGGTATAGGTGTCATCTGGTCTGTGGGGTGTATGTGGTTAACATTACCTTGAACAGACAGGTATATGTGTCATCTGGTCTGTAGTGTGTATGTGGTTAACATTACCGTGATCAAACAGGTATAGGTGTCATCTGGTCTGTGGGGTGTACGTGGTTAACGTTACCTTGATCAAACAGGTATATGTGTCATCTGGTCTGTAGTGTGTATGTGGTTAACATTACCTTGAACAGACAGGTATAGGTGTCATCTGGTCTGTGGGGTGTATGTGGTTAACATTACCTTGAACAGACAGGTATATGTGTCATCTGGTCTATAGTGTGTATGTGGTTAACATTACCGTGATCAAACAGGTATAGGTGTCATCTGGTCTGTGGGGTGTACGTGGTTAACGTTACCATGATCAAACAGGTATATGTGTAATCTGGTCTGTAGTGTGTATGTGGTTAACATTACCTTGAACAGACAGGTATAGGTGTCATCTGGTCTGTAGTGTGTATGTGGTTAACATTACCTTGAACAGACAGGTAAATGTGTCATCTGGTCTGTGGTGTGTACGTGGTTAACATTACCTTGAACAGACTGGTATATGTGTCATCTCGTCTGTGGTGTGTACGTGGTTAACATTACCTTGAACAGACAGGTAAATGTGTCATCTGGTCTGTGGTGTGTACGTGGTTAACATTACCTTGAACAGACAGGTATAGGTGTCATCTGGTCTGTGGTGCGTATGTGGTTAACATTACCTTGAACAGACATGTATATGTGTCATCTGGTCTGTAGTGTGTATGTGGTTAACATTACCGTGATCAAACAGGTATCGGTGTCATCTGGTCTGTGGTATGTGGTTAACATTACCTTGAACAGACAGGTATAGGTGTAATCTGGTCTGTGGGGTGTATGTGGTTAACATTACCTTGAACAGACAGGTATATGTGTCATCTGGTCTGTAGTGTGTATGTGGTTAACATTACCTTGAACAGACAGGTATAGGTGTGATCTGGTCTGTGGGGTGTATGTGGTTAACATTACCTTGAACAGACAGGTATAGGTGTCAGCTGGTCTGTGGTGTGTATGTGGTTAACGTTACCGTGATCAAACAGGTATATGTGTCATCTGGTCTGTAGTGTGTATGTGGTTAACATTACCTTGAACAGACAGGTATATGTGTCATCTGGTCTGTGGTGCGTATGTGGTTAACATTACCTTGAACAGACAGGTATAGGTGTAATCTGGTCTGTGGGGTGTATGTGGTTAACATTACCTTGAACAGACAGGTATAGGTGTCATCTGGTCTGTGGTGTGTATGTGGTTAACGTTACCGTGATCAAACAGGTATATGTGTCATCTGGTCTGTAGTGTGTATGTGGTTAACATTACCTTGAACAGACAGGTATAGGTGTCATCTGGTCTGTGGGGTGTATGTGGTTAACATTACCTTGAACAGACAGGTATAGGTGTCATCTGGTCTGTGGTGTGTATGTGGTTAACGTTACTGTGATCAAACAGGTATATGTGTCATCTGGTCTGTAGTGTGTATGTGGTTAACATTACCTTGAACAGACAGGTATAGGTGTCATCTGGTCTGTGGTGTGTATGTGGTTAACATTACCTTGAACAGACAGGTATATGTGTCATCTGGTCTGTAGTGTGTACATGGTTAACATTACCTTGAACAGACAGGTATAGGTGTCATCTGGTCTGTGGGGTGTATGTGGTTAACATTACCTTGAACAGACAGGTATAGGTGTCATCTGGTCTGTGGTGTGTATGTGATTAACGTTACCATGATCAAACAGGTAAATGTGTCATCTGGTCTGTAGTGTGTACGTGGTTAACATTACCTTGAACAGACAGGTATAGGTGTCATCTGGTCTGTGGGGTGTATGTGGTTAACATTACCTTGAACAGACAGGTATAGGTGTCATCTGGTCTGTGGTGTGTATGTGGTTAACATTACCTTGAACAGACAGGTATATGTGTCATCTGGTCTGTGGGGTGTACGTGGTTAACGTTACCATGATCAAACAGGTATATGTGTCATCTGGTCTGTAGTGTGTATGTGGTTAACATTACCTTGAACAGACAGGTATAGGTGTCATCTGGTCTGTGGGGTGTATGTGGTTAACATTACCTTGAACAGACAGGTATATGTGTCATCTGGTCTGTAGTGTGTATGTGGTTAACATTACCGTGATCAAACAGGTATAGGTGTCATCTGGTCTGTGGGGTGTACGTGGTTAACGTTACCATGATCAAACAGGTATATGTGTAATCTGGTCTGTAGTGTGTATGTGGTTAACATTACCTTGAACAGACAGGTATAGGTGTCATCTGGTCTGTAGTGTGTATGTGGTTAACATTACCTTGAACAGACAGGTAAATGTGTCATCTGGTCTGTGGTGTGTACGTGGTTAACATTACCTTGAACAGACAGGTATATGTGTCATCTGGTCTGTGGTGTGTACGTGGTTAACATTACCTTGAACAGATAGGTAAATGTGTCATCTGGTCTGTGGTGTGTACGTGGTTAACATTACCTTGAACAGACAGGTATATGTGTCATCTGGTCTGTGGGGTGTATGTGGTTAACATTACCGTGATCAAACAGGTATCGGTGTCATCTGGTCTGTGGTGCGTATGTGGTTAACATTACCTTGAACAGACAGGTATAGGTGTCATCTGGTCTGTGGTGCGTATGTGGTTAACATTACCTTGAACAGACATGTATATGTGTCATCTGGTCTGTAGTGTGTATGTGGTTAACATTACCGTGATCAAACAGGTATATGTGTCATCTGGTCTGTAGTGTGTATGTGGTTAACATTACCTTGAACAGACAGGTATAGGTGTAATCTGGTCTGTGGGGTGTATGTGGTTAACATTAGCTTGAACAGACAGGTATAGGTGTCATCTGGTCTGTGGTGTGTATGTGGTTAACGTTACCGTGATCAAACAGGTATATGTGTCATCTGGTCTGTAGTGTGTATGTGGTTAACATTACCTTGAACAGACAGGTATATGTGTCATCTGGTCTGTGGTGCGTATGTGGTTAACATTACCTTGAACAGACAGGTATAGGTGTAATCTGGTCTGTGGGGTGTATGTGGTTAACATTACCTTGAACAGACAGGTATAGGTGTCATCTGGTCTGTGGTGTGTATGTGGTTAACGTTACCGTGATCAAACAGGTATATGTGTCATCTGGTCTGTAGTGTGTACGTGGTTAACATTACCTTGAACAGACAGGTATAGGTGTCATCTGGTCTGTGGGGTGTATGTGGTTAACATTACCTTGAACAGACAGGTATAGGTGTCATCTGGTCTGTGGTGTGTATGTGGTTAACATTACCTTGAACAGACAGGTATATGTGTCATCTGGTCTGTGGGGTGTACGTGGTTAACGTTACCATGATCAAACAGGTATATGTGTCATCTGGTCTGTGGTGTGTATGTGGTTAACATTACCTTGAACAGACAGGTATAGGTGTCATCTGGTCTGTGGGGTGTATGTGGTTAACATTACCTTGAACAGACAGGTATATGTGTCATCTGGTCTGTAGTGTGTATGTGGTTAACATTACCGTGATCAAACAGGTATAGGTGTCATCTGGTCTGTGGGGTGTACGTGGTTAACGTTACCATGATCAAACAGGTATATGTGTAATCTGGTCTGTAGTGTGTATGTGGTTAACATTACCTTGAACAGACAGGTATAGGTGTCATCTGGTCTGTAGTGTGTATGTGGTTAACATTACCTTGAACAGACAGGTAAATGTGTCATCTGGTCTGTGGTGTGTACGTGGTTAACATTACCTTGAACAGACAGGTATATGTGTCATCTGGTCTGTGGTGTGTACGTGGTTAACATTACCTTGAACAGATAGGTAAATGTGTCATCTGGTCTGTGGTGTGTACGTGGTTAACATTACCTTGAACAGACAGGTATATGTGTCATCTGGTCTGTGGGGTGTATGTGGTTAACATTACCGTGATCAAACAGGTATTGGTGTCATCTGGTCTGTGGTGCGTATGTGGTTAACATTACCTTGAACAGACAGGTATAGGTGTCATCTGGTCTGTGGTGCGTATGTGGTTAACATTACCTTGAACAGACATGTATATGTGTCATCTGGTCTGTAGTGTGTATGTGGTTAACATTACCGTGATCAAACAGGTATATGTGTCATCTGGTCTGTAGTGTGTATGTGGTTAACATTACCTTGAACAGACAGGTATAGGTGTAATCTGGTCTGTGGGGTGTATGTGGTTAACATTACCTTGAACAGACAGGTATAGGTGTCATCTGGTCTGTGGTGTGTATGTGGTTAACGTTACCGTGATCAAACAGGTATATGTGTCATCTGGTCTGTAGTGTGTATGTGGTTAACATTACCTTGAACAGACAGGTATATGTGTCATCTGGTCTGTGGTGCGTATGTGGTTAACATTACCTTGAACAGACAGGTATAGGTGTAATCTGGTCTGTGGGGTGTATGTGGTTAACATTACCTTGAACAGACAGGTATAGGTGTCATCTGGTCTGTGGTGTGTATGTGGTTAACGTTACCGTGATCAAACAGGTATATGTGTCATCTGGTCTGTAGTGTGTATGTGGTTAACATTACCTTGAACAGACAGGTATAGGTGTCATCTGGTCTGTGGGGTGTATGTGGTTAACATTACCTTGAACAGACAGGTATAGGTGTCATCTGGTCTGTATGTGGTTAACGTTACTGTGATCAAACAGGTATATGTGTCATCTGGTCTGTAGTGTGTATGTGGTTAACATTACCTTGAACAGACAGGTATAGGTGTTATCTGGTCTGTGGTGTGTATGTGGTTAACATTACCTTGAACAGACAGGTATATGTGTCATCTGGTCTGTAGTGTGTACGTGGTTAACATTACCTTGAACAGACAGGTATAGGTGTCATCTGGTCTGTGGGGTGTATGTGGTTAACATTACCTTGAACAGACAGGTATAGGTGTCATCTGGTCTGTGGTGTGTATGTGATTAACGTTACCGTGATCAAACAGGTAAATGTGTCATCTGGTCTGTAGTGTGTACGTGGTTAACATTACCTTGAACAGACAGGTATAGGTGTCATCTGGTCTGTGGGGTGTATGTGGTTAACATTACCTTGAACAGACAGGTATATGTGTCATCTGGTCTGTGGTGTGTATGTGGTTAACGTTACCGTGATCAAACAGGTAAATGTGTCATCTGGTCTGTAGTGTGTATGTGGTTAACATTACCTTGAACAGACAGGTATAGGTGTAATCTGGTCTGTAGTGTGTATGTGGTTAACATTACCTTGAACAGACAGGTATAGGTGTAATCTGGTCTGTAGTGTGTATGTGGTTAACATTACCTTGAACAGACAGGTATAGGTGTAATCTGGTCTGTAGTGTGTATGTGGTTAACATTACCTTGAACAGACAGGTATAGGTGTCATCTGGTCTGTAGTGTGTATGTGGTTAACATTACCTTGAACAGACAGGTAAATGTGTCATCTGGTCTGTAGTGTGTATGTGGTTAACATTACCTTGAACAGACAGGTATCGGTGTAATCTGGTCTGTAGTGTGTATGTGGTTAACACTACCTTGAACAGACAGGTATAGGTGTCATCTGGTCTGTGGTGTGTATGTGGTTAACATTACCTTGAACAGACAGGTAAATGTGTCATCTGGTCTGTAGTGTGTATGTGGTTAACGTTACCTTGAACAGACAGGTATATCTGTGTTAATCTGATGTCAAATCATTTCATTCTATGTACCAATGGATGGTATTCACTTTGAGAACAATTTGACTGAAAGTTAATGCTGTTCAAGACACTAAAAACCTTTAACCATTACAAATACAGATCAGGAATGACAAATCCTTAAATAGTAAACAGAATGTTCCTTACATAATAAACTAATTTGACTAGGAGATGTTACTGCCTATTGCAGCAACAGATTCCAGTCAAATTAGTTTCAAAATATTCAATAGCTTTCATGTATAGCTTTCCTGAATTTGAGACGCTGAACAATTTTAAAGGCTATATGCTTAAAACACCATTCCAGGCAATGCTTAGTCACACATTACCTGCTTGACATCATCCGAGAGAGAAACAGGGGAATCCCCAGCACTCTGCGACAACATGACACTCTCCAGTTCCTTCAAGGCATTCGCCACTTTGACTGATATTCGCTCATACATGTCTTTCTTTGCAGGGTCAGACTCTGACACATGTTTCTGCTCCAATGGCTGAAGAATGGACACTAATTAGTATTAATGGACTCTTCCATTTTTAGCTATACCCCGCCCATCCATACCTCGATCGTATTGGGATCGATCGATCTCTGAGCTCCCTGACTATCAATTTCTAGAAAACTGTACAGGTAAGCGGTTGAATATTTTGAAACTAATTTGACTGGGTGCTGTTGCTGCTTAGTCAAATTAGTTTCAAAACATTCAACAGCATGTTTATTAAATAGTAGAGACATACAATTCTTACAACGTGTCAGACTTTTAAGAATTAAAGTCGGGCTGTATAGAATTCTTTATGACGTAATGATTATGACGTCATCTTCCGTGCCGCTTATCTGATTATGGCGTCATATGACGTCATTACTCTGGAAAGATTCATTAGTTTGATTAAAATGATGTTTTCATGAATTTGAAATTCTGGTTGGGAAAGTAAACATTTGTGTACAAAACATAGAAAATTATTAGTTCCAAACACAGGAATTTTGACAGTGACCATGAAAAAGATTTTTGTCACTTAACAAGAAAAATTGTAAATTTGAATGGTCATAGAAAATGTTGCATTGGAAAATTGCATGAAACCACTACACACAATGTAATTTGTTGAAAACAATATATAGGTGGAAATAATGTAACATTGTCGTTTCCAGAACATAATAAAAACACACGGTTGGATATTTTGAACATAATTGGATTGGAAGACATTGCTGTCATCTGTCGTCTGTTTTGATGGCCTACGAAAATGGGTTATTTTTGTCTGTTATGCCGTAAAAAAATAAGATAAAGTGGGAAGGAAATTGGCCTTCGGACCATTGACATATAATAGGAAAGTATAATTTCATCAAACGTATGTTGTTTGTTATTATTTGTTAGTGAAATATTCACACTTTTATATGCAATTATTCGTGGCAAGCGAGGGGTGTCCGCTATTTTGAAATTTACGCAGATTTCATACTAACCATTTGGAAGCAAGTTTGGGTGCTCGGTCGACTATAGTTGACTACCGGTAGCTAACTAAATATTTTGAGTTTGATTGGCTATAGCTAACTATGGTTAGCAAACTGAACTTGTCCCTTGTGTTATATAGCCAAGTTTCAGCTCAACAGAATGACAGAAGGCTGCATGGCTAGAAATAGTGGACAAAGGACATATGGATTGAACAGTTGTCATCTGATCAGCAGTTTTTTGTTCCAGCACAGATAAAATAGCTTATCATACAAGAAATTCTATGTACAGAGATCTCTCTACCTTTAGAAATTGTATGTAAGTAATTGCTTGCATTGCATAGATTTGTTTATAGAGTTCTCTGCCTTTACCTGTTGAGCATCTTTGATGTCACTAACGAGCTGTGACACGGGTAGATTCTTATCAAAATATTCATCAAGCAGATAGTTCTGCCTGGCTCGTTTGATAATCTACAAAAAATAACAAATAAAACATGTTTTAATCAATTAATTAACTCATTATAATGGTCAAATATGCTCAAGAAAATCAAACCATTTGCTTATAGAATGTCAATTTACAGGCTAAGAAACATTTTTTTTAATTTATCACTGGAATGACTGGTGCAGTTATCGAGCCAGTCATTCCAGTGGCAGGATTTCAAAAATAGTCTTTTCTTGGCCTGCAAATAAAGTTTTAACAAAGTTTGTTCGAAGGTGTCCCTTACAGAAATTTAAGCATGCGGCGAGCGTGTGCCAAGCGTGTGGTAAGAATTTTAGATTGTGTGAGCTTGCGCACTCTTGCCGCAACCTTGCCACAGCCTTGCGCAAGCTCGCAGGGAGCTGGTGCAACCTTGCAGGAGCTAACCATTATTTTTTCGCGAGCTCGCCAAAGCAAACGTCATGTTCATGTTAGGTCACGCAAACTCGTGCGAGTTAAGCATGCCCTAGGTTGCGGGAGCACGCGCTTAAGTGTGCGCGAGTGCGTGCTTAAGGTTGCGGGAGCACGCGGGTAGGCAAATGTTATGTTTCTGCAAGCTTGTGCAACCTCACGATGTTTCAAATACGAGCTTATCGTGTGCTTGCGCAAGCTAATGCTATGTGATTATGGATAGATTGCGTGAACTAACACTGTGAGCTAACATCGTTCGCTTATCACACGCTTAAATTTCTGTAAGGGATATTATTTTATGCCCAGACCTAAACACTGAATCACGGCTTTAATGTCGTTATGGCGGTATTATTAAATACACCCGGCTAATAATGTTGTTTGAACGCATTTTATATCTGGACTTGTGTAATACTGGTATTATCGTTTAAATCCACGCTTAAAGACGGACAAAATGGCATTAGATGGCCCTCGCTAGAATGTTTTAAATGAGAATTACTGTAGTGTCACACAACTTTCTGTAATAGAAATTGTATTTTATTTATCGTGGACATACTCAATGCAATGCGTAATTACAACATTGACGTATGGAAGTGTTTTACGGCCACAATCGTGCCGTTTTACATTCTGCGTTTACACTCAGAATGAAGACATAACTTCTGCATTTTATGAAATGAAAACATGATTAATGTCATTTAATTATGACATAACAACAGTGAATGACGCGGGTCATGATGTCATAAGTTGGGGAGGTTTCTAGCAGTTGATCGATCGAAAGCCATAATTAAGCCGTTACGATGAGACCACAACCGCGCACTCATGGACATGTGTATGTTTGCAGAGACACATAAACGTGTCACCGCTACATCCCCATCCCTGCCCCTAACATCACCAAGCCTGACCATCCCTGACACACACCACTCTCTCTCTCCCTCCCTCTGTCCTTCTCTCCCTCCCCATGCCTCCCTCCCCATCACCCCATTACCCTCTCTGTCTCCCTCCCTCCCTCACTCCACCCCCTCTCTCACGTGCACACTTGTGTTACACACACACGCACGCACACACGCAGTCTTTTAAATGAGTTTGTGGACATTTTTGCAAGTCCAATATGGCCGCCAAACATGCTACATTTTGATTGGTTCACTGCGACCATGTTTCTGACGTAGCTCCTTCTCTTGAACTAGTATCTCCCAAATTTTGGCCCAATCCACTCAATGGTTCTGGAGTAGTTTTGGCAAAAAATAGGTTATCCAAGTTGGCCGCCAAACCATTTGGTCAATCAAGTTCCCATGAACAAACTTGGTGCAGCTCTTGCTCTAGATGATATTTCATGCGTTTTGAATTGATCCCTAAGCGATTTTGGAGAAAGAAGATTTTTAAAGACATTTCTAAAAATCAACCAAAATCGAAGATGGTGCAAGAATACATTTTTAATTTCCCATTGCTTCATTTACTATGGGAGACTTTGGCGGGTAAATAATCCAAGATGGCCACTAAACCCTTTATGAAATCACAATACGCAAAAACATACATAAAGCCAATTTCGGCCTCAAAATCAATCAAATAAAAAAATCCAATATGGCCGCCAAATACGCTATATATTGATAGGCCCATAGTGGCCAGTTTTTTTGACGGATCAACTTCTCTTGAACAAACTTTAATGGCCATAGTCCCTAATCATATCTGCCAAATTTCGGCCTGATCCCTTCAGCGGTGCTGGAGAAGTTATTTTTGCTAAAACTAGGTCAACCAAGATGGCTGCATAACCATTTGACCAATGAAGTTCCCTTGAACAAACTTGGTTGACCTCTTTCCCTAGATCATATTTCATGAGGGTTCCTTCAATCCCTCAAGTGGCTTCCAAGAAGATTTTTAGAGGTTTCTAAAAATTGGCCAAAATTTAAGATGGCCGCCAGCCAAATTGGCCGATCGGCTTCATTTGAACAAACTTGGATCACTACCCAGCAGGCACATGACGTTGTTTCAACATTGAAATCACATCATGATGTGGATTCAACGTTGAAACAATGTCATGTGCCTGCTGGGTATGCCCTATGGATGCTTCCTGCCAAATATAATTGAAATTGGCCCAGCGGTTCTTGAGAAGTCGTTTTAAAGGAAAAGTTGATGGACAGATGGATGGACGACGGACGGACACACAACGGATGGTCACCACGACATAAGCTCACTTGGCCTTTCAGGCCAGGTGAGCTAAAAATTAATTGCCAGAATCTAAATTTCAATGTAACTGTACAGTTAAGTTGTTGAATATTTTGAAACTAATTTGACTGTGAGCTGTTGCAGACTATAGTCGAAATATTCAAAAGACTGCTTATTAGCCCTTTACTGGTTAAATTTTGTCCAGAAAATCTAAATGTTTCCTTAGTGAATGTCCATCTGCAGGTAAAGAGTAGAGTATATGAGAGGTGTTCAGTTTATTTTGTCACAAATTTCAAATAACTATTTAATCAACAATAATTTATCACAAAATAATTTCATTGCAGATGTTCAATTTGAGACCCATGAGCATGATATATCAGTCTACAGCGCTTAGGCTAAGAAGGGCTTTATTGATCACAGTTTGACTTAGTGACGTCCATTCGGTTTTGAGAGCACGTTTTAGACTGTTAAGACTTGTAACTTTCCGTTTCTGTAGACAGCGCTTGACAATCCCCCCAGATACTAAAGTCCATAGGGGCAGCATCCGGCGACTTCGGCATCCATTCTTCAGGGCTAATGAATTTAACATTGTTCTGCTTTAAGTATGTTAAGCTCTTTCGTGCACTATGAGAGGAGGCACTATCTTGGTTAAAAACCATGTCCTTCTGTTTGTTCCCTGGGGATAATTTGGGAACATCATGTTTCAAAAAGGGTCTCAAAACATGTTTGATGTAATAATCAGCATTGATTTTCACATTCCGATCAATGAATTTAAGACTGGTCTTTCCGTAATGACTAACGCCTGTCCATACCATGAAACCAGGCGCGAAACTGTCACGTTTAATAAACTTCCAACTTATCCATATCAATTTGTCCTTTCCTAACATAACAGACTCGCAGTTTTCCGTAGCTTCCACCTAGATAAAACATAGCCTCATCTGTGGTGACAAAGTTTTTCCACTTCCCCGCACACAGCTTCAGGTACAGCCTCCAGCTCCTCTTCCTCCTCTTTTCATCCTGCTCTAGGGATAGTTTATGAACCAAACATTTTTTTCTCAGTTTTGCCTTGATAACACTGTTTATGGTGTTATTTACGGATCCCAAACTAATTCCTAATAGATTGCTCATCTCACGTTTGTCGGTGGGTTAATTCTTGCTATTATTTTCTTCACTTTGTCTATCACTTGTTTTGATACTACAGTTTGTCTTCTTCTGATTTTCAACGTAGCAGATTTTCCATGTGTTAGATTCGTCAACTGTCGTTCTTTTCCGATGTTATTCTTTATGCGATAAATGGTCCTCACACTGACACTGATATTTTCTTTCAAAAGTTCATTTCTGATCAGTGACGGTGTCATTCCCCTCCTCAAAAGATGGAGAATTATACTCTCCGCTCCCTCGCTTATTGTATGTCTTGGCATGTTGAAAACTTTAACAAACTAAACTAGCGTGTCGGTAAGCTCATGGGCTTTGTAAAAAGGTATTGTGAGTGAGACAATTGACCAAAAGTGTGCAGCAAGAAATCGTGCAATCTTGTGACAAAATAAACTGAACACCTCTTGTATTTGAAACTTTACCACTAGAATGACTGGCTGGATTATCGAGCCAGTTATTCCAGTGGTAAATTTTCAAAAATACTCTTCTCTTTACCTGCAGATGCACATTCCTCAAGACTATTGTAGAGGCCGGTTTTGGTCAGCTTGACCATCAAAGGGTTACATTGTAAATTCAGCAGATATACAATTCGTACACTTTCGTGACAGACTTTTTGAGTTTCGGGATGGTGCTAAGCCATTTTGATTGTGACATCAGCTAACTAGTAACGCAATTAATTATGGCTTCATATATATGAGTGACAGAATGGATCCCTCCATCATGTAGCTCGTTGACTGATGCAGATGTTATGTGAGGTAAAACTGCCAGCTTTAACAACAGAAAATGATGTTTTGGGAGCGATATGACATTGTATGTAGGTAGGTTTCATGTACACTTACGAAGGTGACATTTATTTTCTGTGATTTCAAAAGATTATTTTCTCACCTTATCATCAATATCTGTTATGTTGATACAATAAAAGACATCATAGTTAAAATAATCCCTTAACACACGCCGGATAATGTCGACAGAGATGAATGCCCTGAAAATGGACAACAAACAAACATATTCAGAAAAGCATCAATGTTTTGTTCATCAGTTGACCATTTTGAAAAACAGGCTCAATGACTTAGACACCAACAACTTTAAAAAATACTGGGGGTTTTTCAGTTGCCCGGCACAACTAGTATACGTCAGTGTGTTAGTTTGTTTGTCTGTCAGTTGGTCAATCTGTTTTTTACCAGTTTAGCAAAGCGGTAGCATGTTGTATGTATGTATGATTACTGTATTCTGCAGCTGCAGTAGTAGGAACATCCCACAGCTGCAAACAGTCCTTCTTCGCTTTTGCCTACTGTGTCTTGTCCTCAACTGAAATCCGTAGCTTCCTCAGGTCCATTCTTGACTCGAGCATGTCGTACTGGATTAAAATGGATGATGATCCAAATCAGTAAATTCACTGACCACGTCAGTCACATTATACAAGATCTATTGTTTACTAGCCATGTTGGTAAAGCTAGAAATGTTGAAGTTTTATGCTAGAAATGCAATATATGGCTCCTAAGAATGCAGAAACTGCTGGATGGTAATCCACATGTGTTTTACATTTTGCATAATAAGGTCAATCGCTAAAACAAGATTATCTCCCTTAGTAAGCCACGTAGACTTCACTTTGTCATCTAGATCCATGTTTTCAACCCACATAATCTATTAAACCTTAGTTCCATACTCGTACCACCCATATAACTGCCTAAATAGTACTGAAACTTATGACCACCATGCAAAATGAGCTAAATTTCAAAATCGCCATAACTCAGTAGCCATTTAAGATAGAGACATTGTTCTGTTGTCTACTTTTGTCTACCTAGAATTTGTTCATGAAAATTTTTAATTTCTCACAGAAAATATCCATTTGCAGACCATGAGAAGACTATTTTTGAAAAATTGTCACTGCAAAAGTTGTAAAATTTCAAAAAGTCTTTTCTTGGTCTGCAAATGGACATTTCTCAAGACCACTGCGGAAGCCATTTTTGTCTGATATGAATGTTAAAGCCTTAACACTTAATCCGGCCAAAAATGCCTTCAGCAGTGGTCTTGTGAAATGTCCGTTTATAGAACAATAAGATTTCTTTTTTAAATTTATCACTGGAATGACTGGCTCGATAACCGACCCAATCTCGATAACAGAGCCAGTCATTTCAGTGCTAAATTTTAGACTAGATGGACTGCGTCCTGTGTGTTGAGACCTTTAGGTTTTCCGCATATTGTAGCTCACGGGGGTATGTGCTGGTACGTTATGTTGCTCCACTCCGTTGCACCGCATGTACAGGAAGCACGGGAGGGCTGGTTAGCTACGGTTCTCGGGGTAATGGATCCTGTATCGTGACTCTCCGAAAAGTACAAAGACCGGCTTCTAGAGCCGGTGGAACGATAATGTTCCAGTGGGGCCGTGCGACCATTGCCGCCGAGATTGAACCTCACGGTCTCATTCCAACTATTTGTGTCACCGGTATGACGGTCCATAACTTAATTTAGGAGTCTGGACATGATAATTAATCAAAAATATGAACACTATACAAACAATAGGACTCGTTTGCTAGTAGACGAGAGATAATATACATAGAACCAAGTTGGTGTCTTGTTCACGTGGGCTCGTCAGAGGTACCTCACCGATCCGTATATATCCGTAAGGTATCCCTGCAAGGGAGAATCCTAACGAGGCTACTTATGTAGTTTAATATAAACCATTATATCCCTAACAAAAATATTATTGTTGCAAGAGGAAAATGCTGGCCTCAGTCACAGGAAAATGCCTTCAACGCCGAAACGGAGTAAGAGAGCTGGCAAAAAAGGCCACTAATGTGATGCATGCTGTATTACATGAAGATGGGGCGGATGATTTCCGAAGAATTCAAACGCCGTCATCTTATGTAAGTCCAAGATACTGCATTGGTAGTTGCCGCCTTATTTATGCGGCCCTTCTGCTAAATTCTAACCTACCATTTAGTTGTTAGATTTGTGGCAGGGATTTCTACCTATCTTTTGACACATGAGCCCAACTGGCGAAAATGCTTGGTTTCCCGAAGGTCACCCCACAGAGCATCTCCCTCAGAAAGGTAGCGTGCGGACATGTTACGGAGTGACAGCTTCAGAATCACATAACGATCCGGTTACAAATCACACCGCAACCACATATAACATCACCAGGAC
This sequence comes from Chaetoderma sp. LZ-2023a, assembly GCA_034401795.1. Lineage (NCBI taxonomy): Eukaryota > Metazoa > Mollusca > Caudofoveata > Chaetodermatida > Chaetodermatidae > Chaetoderma > Chaetoderma sp. LZ-2023a. The sequence continues at coordinate 132,718,555 of CM067370.1, read as the reverse complement.
AAGTTATCATTTACACAAGCAATTTGGAAAGAGCATAAAAGTTTTATGGCAGGGAGTAAGAGGCAGATATCCATCTCCGGTGACCTTCCCATGAGGGCATGGTGGGTTCCAAGACCGCACCCAGTCACAGTACAGAGTTAGATGGAGATCTGCGTCCTATCCATCACCTGTGTGTCGAGGAACTAACGTTTGCCTGTCGTTAGGGTTAAGTTTCAGAATGCCCAGAGATGCACTGCAGGCCGGTTTACATAAAATATATATCTTTGCGCAGTGCTTCCTACTTTGGCAGGGTTATCCAAGCTAACTGGTATCTGCAGATACAGAGGGGGATGTATGCGAAATCGACACTTTGGTCTTCACCGCACAGAAACCCCAATAGTTTCCCAGAGTCGGATCATGTCAATGTGCCGATGGAAATTTCCAGACAATTATTACGCCTTGCAGCTGGAGGAGCGGAAAAAGAGACAATCACTCAATATAATAAGAGGCCCTAAGGTATTTGGCCAATTTTACACAATCTAGCCGGTGCGCGGTGTTACATATCCGCTACAGCCGGAAAAGAGGTGTACACAAATGTCTCTTCCTAACTACTTTAAACCTATCCTATCGAGCTAGAATAGCCAGGTTTAGTCGATCACATGTCAGACTCGAGCAATGTGAGCATGAACAGTGACCTCAGTGTAAAATCGATGCTGGGGAATAGTGATGCGGATATAATGTTGCTGTATGGTATAGCCTAGTGTACTGCGGTCCTAGAGTTTTTATATAAACAAAACAAAATAACTAGGATGGCTGCTTGCCATATACATAACTAACTATCACAGTGTCATCAGTAAATCAGTCATAGGACCTTGCAGTGCTCGTTAGTTGTAAGCACAAAAATAAGGATAATATTTACAGTGAAAAGATATAAACTATGAAATGCAGTCTCAGACGACCAGGGAGGTACTGATTAGTCATCAGTACCTGGAAAGAAATAGATCAATATAATGCAATAGTATAGTTCCTTGAGTACCTATTGGGCATTGGTACGGAAAAAGCTCATAAATCACTGTAGATGCTGCGTCACAGATGAGGAACGCGAGATGGCATGATTCTGAAGTTGCTGGGAAATCTCCGCAGGCGAACTGTTGATGCGGCTCACTCTCAAGACGGTGAAGAAGAACGACTGTAGATGGATGTCCACTAGATAGTCATAATAACTAATATAATAATTTAAACAGTATGTTAAAAAGTGTCCGTCCGGTAACGGTAGTTTGAAAGTTGCCCGTAACATAGAGGGCTACAGTTGCAATTAAACAATGCATGTACATAACTGGGTACACCGTACATGATACATTGCATACATCTTGCCAACTTGCTCTCTCTCGCTGAAGTGTGGTCTCCATTCTTGATTTTTTTGCTCCTTTTATACTACTCGTGACGTCAGAGGCAGGACGCCCAGCCAATCAGCGTGCAGCTAGAAGGGGTGACGATGCTATCACGTGATAGGCACATTCCCCATTCATTTAATACATACATGCGATTACGACGTCCCAGTAATATTTTGATTTAAAGAAATCACGTGCACCAACTTGGTATACTTTAAGTATGCCTTCTCTCCCAACACTGATACGTGTTGTCAGGGAAGCTCTAACGTGCGCGCATGCACACTACATGATCTCACAGACTTAGCTGTTTTATAGAAAACATCTCTCATATGGCCTTATACACATGTACATGCACACTGTCCTACCCAGGGTGGGGGGGGGCGGTCTTGGAATGTACCCGGAGAGGTCGCTCTGTACCCAACCGAGCTGGGATGGCGCGTACCCATTCGGCCGCTCCGCGCTACACCATCACACATCATGTGTGTTAGGATTTCTTAACCCTTTAACACTTATATCAGCTAAAAATGGCTTCTGCAATCGTCTTGAGAAATGTCCATTTGCAGAGCAAGAGAAGACTATTTTTAACAATTTACTACTGGAATGCCTGGCTTGATAACCGAGTCAGGAATTCCAGCGGTAAATTAAAAAAAATAGTCTCCTCTTGATCAGCAAATGGACATTTTCTATCAGAAATTTGAAATTGTTTAAACAAATTTGATGGTTAAAGGGTTGAAATAGTATACTCCCGTGACAAATCAAATATCTATTGCAAACACTAATACAGGCCTGTGCTGTTATGGTAACCTGTTGAAAATGTTCTCCACGAGGTTGCCTTAATTTATTTCAGCGGACCTGCAATGGGTTAGCATTAATCTGTTGATTTTAGCATGGACACCAATGAGCTTTCTAAGGTTTAGGTTACCATATGTCTCCTTAAGGCAACCTATCACTGGAAATGTTACAGCACAGGCCCGCTAACATTATTCTAATTCTTGAAAAGGAGACAAAGCATACAGAAATAATCTACGTCCAAAGCATGTAAAAGTATGGAATATATTAAATAGATTCAGTTTAATTTTTCTTCAAGCTGAATGCAATGATGATATATAACAAATCTGTAAAGTTTCGTTTGGATTGGATAAGCCCATAATAAATTAAAAGATTATTGAAAAACTTTAACATTCTTCTTATTCTGGGATTAAGCGGGATATAACTCTCACAAAAATAAATGTACGTCCTTCAGGAATTAAAGGGCCATTGAAAAACTAACATTTACTTAATTCTTACCAGATGCCGAAAGTCGTTTGGATCGCTATGTCGAGATCCTCCGCTTCACTATGAGCGCGATAAAAATATTCTTCTCTTAGTCTGTGAATGGAAACTTTCTATGAGAAAATTTAAGTTTTCGTGAATAAAAAAGTTTGAGGGTTTAAAGGGTGAAGAGAACCTTCTTATGGCTTCATGGAACCAGAACACTGTTAACACATTAATACTCAAATTTTAGTTTCTCATAGAAAATATACATTTGCAGACCAAGAGATTATTTTTTTAAAACTTATAACTGGAATGGCCAGTTACTCTAGTGATACATTTTCAAAAATAGTATTCTTTTTGGTTTAATATAAATGAACATGTCTCACTTTTCACCACTACACAAGTCATTTTTTACTAGCTTGGGTGTTAATAGGTGAAGAATATGTAGGAATAGGACAAACACATCTTAAAGAAGAACCACTTTTGGCCTTAAAGCAAGGGTCCGTCATGGAGGCCTGATGGTATTGTGCAATGAAGTTCATCCAATATGTGGTCTTACTAGTTTTGAGATGAATGATTAAAGGACAAGGGACAGAACTCATCTAAAATTTACTAATACAACATATTAACTCCCTTGGCACCAAGCTGGGACATGAAGGGATGGATAATTACAAGTGAACGATGCTAGAACACTGCATGACCAGCTCAATCAGCCAGCCTCTCTATGTAAAGCGAGTGAAGTGAAAAAAGTTTGTTGTACAAAGCAATGATGCTAATTCACCCTTTCACTGATTAAATTCCCCATATCTTATTTTCAAGGCAACCATACAGGAAAAACTGTTGAAATTCTTTTAATTAATTTGACTGGAAACTGGCTAAGGCAGCAAGCAGCAACGGCTTCCAGTCAAATGAAGTTTCATGTCTTAAAGAATTAACTTTTTCCGCGATTTGGCAGTGAAAGGGCTAAAGCCATATTGTGTCGAAAATAATCACCAATGGACCTTTCCAGTTTATCCATCCATCATATGATGTCATAATCAACTATGTGATTGACGTAGATAAGTTCGGCACGAATGCATAATTGGTGACAGACCGTTGTTGTATGTCTTTAATATTTAGGAAACATGCAGTTTAATATTTTGAAACTAATTTGACTGGGCACTGGCTGTTGCAGCCCTAGGCAGCATCAGCACCCAGTCAAGTTAGTTTCAAAATATTCAACAGCTTACCTGTATAGTTTTCTGGAAATTGAGTCAGGGACTTCAGGGATCGATCGATCCCAACATGAGCGAGGTGTGAGTGGAGATTAGCTACAGATGGGTGGGGTATAGCTAAAACTGGAAAGATCCATTGTCATAGATATGAAGTGATATATTGGTGTGTGCAATGGAGGGATGTGATCTGTTACATGTTAGCTGACGTCACATTTAAATAACCTACGTACAACACAACAGGAGTAAATATCTCACAGTACCTGTCTGGATTGTAAATCTTTTGTAAATGTACAATGTAACCCTTTAAACCCTTGAAATGTTAGCGTGCCAATGACGATGATGAGACATTAACCCTTACCACTCTGATGTCAAAATCTTAAACTAAATCAAAAGATAAATGGTTGTTAATTTTTCAATAAATTTGGTGGAAGATATGACAGCAACATCATCCACCAAAATTGTAGAAAAATGTACACCAGTTTCATAGCTATGGACACAGTAAAAGATAGAATATTGACATCAGAGTGGTAAGGGTTAATGATGATTAAGTCAATGATAAAGCAAGATTAACCATAGACTGCAGACACTCGCCCTCCCAAATTGTGAGGTGATCAGATTTTCAGGATGCTTTCAGATTATCAGAATTTTTTTACATTTTCCAGTTTTTCTTTATTTTCCAGATTTGTTTGGATCATGCCCAAAGTTGTGGAATCCTAGTGTATAGTCACATCCTTTCATGTGTCATGATTTGACTCAAATAGGACCAGTGGTTTCTGAGATAGCCAAAAATCCGGAATGTGATCCAATCCAGATCTTGGCAGGTTCCTTTAGCCGGATCAAAGCCAACATCTGGCAATGCTCTTGCACATCAACGTCCTTTGTTGTGTTAAAGTGTGAGTCAAATCAGATCAGTAGTGTTTTAGATACAGATCCGGATGCACAGATGGATGGACAGACAGCAGACAGATAGACAAAGACCCGATCGCAATGGGTAAAAATGATATAAAATAATGATGTCATTGACACCAATGCCCTGAAGGTGATGGTGATGACGGCGAGGCCGATGCTGATAATGATGACGATGATAAAGGTGATGATGATGATAAGGATGACAATGACATACCTGGCATGTCCCATATGAGAATGATCATACACTGTCGGACCACAGTTGTACCAGAGAACACGGCGGCCATTTTGTGGGACAAACAATTCCTGAAAGCACAACAACAAGGCCATGTTTATCAAACATTAAACACTTACTGTCTAGACTCCATTAGTCAAATACATTAATCCTTTCACTGCTGAAGTGCCATTACCTCAATATCAAGTAAACAATGATGTAAGCTGATTTTTTGGATATGATTTAATTGGAAGTCACTGCTGCACAGTAATTTCAAAATATGCAACATACCGCATTCTAATTTTAAAATGTAAAGTAATGTCTTATATCACAATAAATATTGAGCAATAAATGATTTCTATCAAATGGGTTTTAATATAATTATTATCATCAATATGATGATGATGATGGCTCTGAGCACAGGGAATTCTAAGGCTTTCTGTCTATGGGTGATTAATGGCATTCACGGAACATGGCCAAACACAGACCGGAGATGACACATTCGTGGCAGTCTCCTCAGCAAATAACAACTTAATTGGAAAACTAACATCATCAAGGTCCCTGAACAGACAATCACATCCAGAATGAATCCTGTCTATGCCTAACCTTCATCTTCAAAGAACTCGTATTCAACATCCTAAGTTATCACAATCGCCCTAGGAGCTTGCAATCACAACATAGAAGATAGAAGTATCCACAAGCTGATTGTCATGCAGCAGAAACAGGCCATATACCGTACTAACAGTACTAGTCTTAACTTTCTGGACCATGTCAGAAGTCTTAGATACATCAGCGATTGTGGACTTGACTATGCCATTGTGCAATGGTTTACCACTAATTGTTGAATTATACATGTTTAAGATGCAACTGTTGAAAAAGCCAATGAAGACCTTGATTAAGTCGCATTATGCCAAACTGAGTTCAGCGATCATCTCTCCTGCCAGATTGCAAATTTGTGTGTGAGGTGACTTAAGCTCCAAGCTAAGCAGATTCAGCAAAGCAGACAAAGATGCAGGATGAGCTTATGTCTAGGGTAATATGCTATGGGCAAACATTGTGCTCAGCAATGGCGATTGCCCTGGCAGCTTCAACAGTAGTGATAATTGCCTCTTTGCCCCAAACACCCATGCTGTCACTGAACAACATGGTCAAGACATATCACACTCAGACATTTTTAAATAACTCGAAGCAAATTTATTAACTCACTTGGAATATTTCTCTCAGTTCGCCTGAACTCCATCAGCTACACTGATTTCAGGTGGGCCTCATTGTATGTATGATTACTGTATTCTGCGACTGTAGTAGTAGAAACATCCTACAGCTGCAATCAGTCCTTCTTCATTTTTGTCCTCAGCCATAATTCTTATCTTCCACAGGTCCATTCTTGACTTGAGTGTACCGAGTTCTGCTTTCTTGAGGTCACCTCGTAGCACACTTAGCAGATTTATGCAATGACGTCCTATCCTGGCTCTGTATTTGCTGGCTCTGAGTAGGGCGAATTCCAAGGCTCTCTGTGCTGGTGTCTCTTCTGACATCCTTAGCACATGGCCAAACATGCATCATCTTTGCTGGGCAACTTTTACAGACAGCAGCGATGTATTACACATATTGTATAGTGCATCGTTGGAAATTATGCTGTCTGGCCATCAGTGTCCAGTGATGGTGCGCAGGTGTTTGCGGTCGCACGCATTTGGAGCTGCCCAGCTGTTACAGTTATACAGCATCAATGCATCATCAGGTTGCATTGTATAAACATAGCCTTTTAATCAATGGCATCTTTGATCTACAAATCCATAGCTTCCAGAAGGACTGGAAAGCTATGTTCCCCATGATGCAGCATGCAGCAGTACTGCAATGCAGTGAGCCCAGGATTTTGCTTTTCCTCCATGGTTTGCCACCACGAAATGGATCGTCATTTTCATTAGTTTCATGCTTTGTAGATAGGTATATGTGGGTGAACTAACTCTGTTTTGGATTCATTCATAGAGATTCTCAATTTTTAGCTTGCTTGCAACTATTGGGAGAAGTTCGTCAAGGGGTTTCTTTTCCTCATCTATCAAGTCCACATCATCGGCATATTCCATCTTTAGCGGCATACTCAGTATTGACACTGAGGGGGGTTTGGTCTTGTGGAACTTTCCCATACGGATTTCAATGCAGCGGCAAGGTAACAGGTGAAAAGCACCGGAGATAGACCATCTCCCTGTGGGGAGCCGATTGATGTCTCAAACTCTACAGACTTCACTGACTTGACTCATACTCTCAGCTTGGTGTCTGCAAGCAGTAGCCTCACTAGTCATGGCTCATCTTCATTGCAACATCTAGGATCTTTGAGCGTTTAGTTGTGTTGAAGGCTCGGGACATGTCAATGCCTATTTTGTGGAAATCCCAGTGTTTGGACATGACTACCAACACAAGCATGCATTGAGCCCATACAATGTCTGTGCAGCTGCGTCCACATTTGAAGCCTCTTTGGCATGATCCAGTGACATCATCGATCTTGTCTTGGATGCGGCTTAGAGTAACATTGGATAGGATTTTCCGCATGCTGTTGAGGAGCACAATGGGCTGCAGATTGGCCGGGGGGGGGGGGGGGGGGGGCGGCAGGTGGCTTCTTGGGCTTGGGTAGTGCGATAAGGGTGCCTTGGCCTACAGCGTCGATGGGAACGTGGTGCATAAAAGCTGAATTAATTAGGCGTGTGATCGGTTTTGAGATAACGTCACTTGCATATTTGAATAGTTCATTGCTCATGCCATCAGGTCCAGATGCACATCCATTTTTCAGGGCTTTAACTGCCTTCTCAACTTCTGCTGTTTTAATTGGTGCTAGTAATGGCCTGGGGTCTCTTGAGAATGGGTGCAAGGGCTCATCATTGTGGTCAGTGAACTGTTCCTTGAACAATTCTCGAATCGCCTCAGCTTTGCCCTGGTCAGTCCCGATAAAGTGTCCTTCAGAGTTGTGCACAGTGAGTGCTGGTGTGTAGTCACTAACTCTTAGGGCTCGGACTGCTCGAAACATTTTGTGACAGTCATCTGTGGCAGTGATTTCATCTGCTAGGGAGTCTGCTTGTTGAATAGCAAGATCTTTTAGGCATTCGCTAATGTGGCGCAGAATGTTATTGCCCTACCGGCGTAGTTGGGTGCAGTCTTCACTTTGGCCACTTTGAATAGATGCACAGCCGTAACGCTTTCTGCTCTGCTGACAGTTTTACTACTAGAGGGTTGTCAGTATACCTAGTTCTGTTGTTTTTAAGAACACCTATGGTGCTGGTAGCTGATGTTTCCATAGATTTCAGTATTTTGGTTAGGGCTTCGTTCGGATCGGAGCTGATGTCAATGTTAGCTATCTGCTCCCTGAGGGCCTTTTTGTATGACATTTGAGTGTCAGTGTCGCTGATGAGCATAGGTAGGTTGTAGGTGACTCTACCCTCTTGCCTGGTATGGCATTTATATATCAGGTAGAGATCGTTCATCTGAAGGTGTGTACTGACTGGCTTATGGTCAGAATTGAGGTCTGTTCCTCCATATGAATGAGCATTCCGAAGTAGGGGTTTTGTTTCTGTCTTGCATAGTATGAAGTCTATCTGATTGAAGACAGCTGTTGTAGCCTTAGAACCTTTTGGTTCTGAGAATATGTGAGATCTCACAGGATCAAGAGTGCCATAAATTGGTGGAAGTTCTAGTCCCTGGTCTCTGTTCATGGTTGGCTTAAGCTGTTGGATTTGTATGGCCTCGTGAACCTTTCGTTTGACCGAGCTTTGGTCTGTCATTAGTATTTTAATATTATCCATACTAATTTGATCTGCACGTTCACTGCAGTGTTCACAAATTGCAAACGAGGAGCTGATCTGGTGTTCTTTAACTCTCACCCCTAATGCTTTATCAGTCTCACTGACATAGGTGTCATCACACATGGCCTGCTAGACCACTCCACACATCTTTTCTTTTTTAGTCTTATCTTGGATATGCATCAGTCGTGATCGTAAGGAGTTCACAGCCTTGTGGTACATGTGCAACTCTGTGTGATTTGAAAGCTCTTTGGAGGTGCTCATACACCCCTCTGATGTATGGGATGCCTGCCATAATATGTTTCCCCTTGTTGGTGTCCTCTAATCTAATAGTAGCTCTCTTCTTTGTGACATCATACATCAGGGTAGCTGTTGGCTCACCAGAGCAGATTTGATATGTTCCAACTCTTTAGATCTGTCTTCTTCATTACTGATGATAGTGTCTACCCGCTGAGTGAATGAGCAGATAGCTGATCTTTCATGGTTGAGGTGATGGTTCACATTGAAGTTTATGTAGTGGTCCGTGTGTGTGGGTTTCCTGTCAATGGTTATTTCAGTGCTTCATCATCATTCAAATGGACCCACGTATCTAGAAAAAAACTCACAGTTTATCGACCAGAAACAGCCTGTAGCAGTTACCTTGAACCAAATTGATTATGTAAGGTATAATATCAATGTCAATTTCCTACTTCAGGCTGTTTATACTGTTGCACAGACATCAACTCTGATGAATAACAAGTATCTCCCGCCTTGAAATAAAGCCTGCTGTATTAACTTGCCATACAATGCCAAATTTGACCTACCGTAGATAGCCTCGTTAGTGAGACCATTACCAAACTGTCATATATGAAGGCTCACTGGGAGAAGATAGCAAAACAAATTTAAGTAAGGCTTTATCCATAGTACTCAAATACCTTGACACTTCAGCCACTAATGTACTATGAGAATAACAAGAGATCTGGTTGCTACACTGCAAATCCAATAGTTGTAAATCTACCTGAAAACAGAAAGCGGTATGGATCAAAGATTTTTGCCAGACCGCCGAAAACTACCAGTATGTCATGAATGCAATGCCATACTTCGTCAGATCAACGAATGAATTTGCCACCCTACAATCAGACACTTTGGCAGATGACATCACAGGTACAGATGACTGATATTGACAGACACTAAGTTGAAAGATCCAGGTGGGAGCAAAACACCACCCCACCATCCCCAGGTTCTATTTCATCACTGGGCCTCCCACTAGAGATGGAGTACCATACACTTCATAGGTGAGGAAAGGAAGCCTCTCGATGACCTCCCCATAGCAGCATAGTCACCCAAGAATGGGGAATTTCTTCATGAAAGAGGCCAAGACCTAGCAATGAAAGGCAAAGTCAGCGACAAAAGTGTCTCACAGTGAAACTACTGCGACACTGCTCCACATTGCATCACAGGACACATAGCGTTCCATTCCTACAAGAAACTGAGGATCCACAGATGAAGGATCCCTCCACCCAAAACCAATGCTTGTGTGATGCAACCTGTGTATCACTGATGCTGTATAACTGTAAGAGCTGGACAGCTCCAAAGACAGTGCTAGATAAGCTTGAAGCTTGCCACAATTATAAAACCTTCGCACTATCACCCTACATCGCTGACCAGACAACATAATCTCCATCAGCACATCCACCTCCCTCAACCCCACACAGTGACGCTCGATTTAATTCCTGCATTTCAACCACATTCCCTTATTATGGCGAGATATAATTAGAGTTTTAGTTATGTTGACCGTGATGTTTTTCTCATTTTGACGCATAAATAATAGCTCTTCTTCAGGCCAAATGGAGTGATAGTCCAAATATATATTATCAAAATAAGTGTGACAGAACTTGGATTTTCTATGAAAACCAGAAATTCTATATTTAATAACGTTCAATGAGACTGCTCTTTTTGCCTCTCTTCACACAGAATAATTAGCCTTTTGCTCTGACCAAGCCTGATATACCAAATATTATCAAAATTGTTTAAATGATAAAACTTGCGCTATCATGTGGAAACAAGGATAATAGTTTAAAGAAATTTGAATCTCATCTAGAATCTTGTATTGCATCAATAGATTATGGTTGAAAGATTCCATATCATTCATATCCGGTCACATTCCCTTATCTTTATCACAATTATCTGTTGTGTAATATCGTGTTAATGTCGAAAAGTGATTGCCACCATTTTGTCTCCTCAAACGACAACGCGTGATGTCATGTAAGTGCCAATGCACTACATTCTTTATTATGTCATAATCATCTTGCTGAATATTTTGCCTATAGCACCTTCAACTTCCAGTCAAATTAGTTTCAAAATATTCAACAAGATGATTATTACATAATAATGTATGATTGCATTTATATCACATTGCAAAACTATAGATTGCACCTCCATGACTGACAGCATATACCGAGAGACGTGCTAGGGTTTTTCTCATTGATTGAAAATTACAGCCTATGGTACCATCAGCTTCCAGTCAAATTAGTTTCAAAACATTCAACAAGATGTTTATTACATAATAATGTATGATTGCATTTATACCACATTGTCAAACTATAGATTGCACCTCTATGACTGACAGCATATACCGAAACAGATGCGCTACGGTTTTCTGATTGGTTGAAAATTACAGCATGACACCCATCATATGCTGTAGAAATGTATCAAAATTTAGCAACAAAAGCCTGAATATCCTTCGTTGTCAGCATAATAAAAAGCTAAGATGCCAGGGAAAGATTATGGATGACAAATTCCATCATGGCAATGGCCAGTACAAGATACGGTGAGTTTTCCTTTAAGAGTTGAGATGAGTCAACAAAATCTAAATTTCTGCTTAGTAAATGTCGATTTTCAAAGTCTAGAGACTATTTATGAAAACTTACTACTGATGACTGTCTCGGTAGAGTTTCAAATATAGTGTTATTTGTCGGCTTACAAATGTGAATTTCAAAAGAGCCCTCCAGAAGTGATTTGTGGCCTGCATTAAATGGTTAAAGAACTAAATGTAATCATTGGCACTTTGATGTTGAACATAATTAAGGCCTTCTAGAAACATATATATATATATATATATATATATAATGGGTAATTAAGTTTTATCAGACTTTTAATGGTCAAATAGTATTTGTTTAGTGAGTGCCCATTTGCAGGCCAAGAGAACTATTTTCGAAAATTTACCACTGGAATGACTGGCTCGATAACCAAGCCAGTCATTCCAGTGATAAATTGTCAAAAATAGTCTTCTCTTGGCCTGCAAATGGGCACTCACTAAACAAATACTATGATTTTCTTGTTCAAATTTGACCATTAAGTCTGATAAAACTTAATTACCCATTATATATATATATATATAAGTTTCAATAATAGTCTTCTTTTAGCCTGCAAATGGACATTCCACAAGCCCACTGCAGAAGCTGGTTTTGGCCGGCTTGACCATTAAAGGGTTAAACTTAGCATATAACAAATAGAAGCTATGTCATCAAACTTGATGCAGATATAAGCACAGTGGCCATGTTTGATCGAAATCTATGCAGAAATAATGATGGACAGATGGATGGATTGCTGCTTGCCTGATACGGGGAGATTGCTAATAGCTCAGCTGACGGACAAGTAAGCTGAGCAAATCAAAATCAAAATCTGTACAGATGCACATCAAAACCCGCAGCGCATTGATGCAAGGACGGGTGGGTGAATCAGATATACAATCGTCACATGCTATTGTCCATTGAGAACATACTGAATGAAATGTGTAAATGACAAATCGTGAAGCAGATCGTGTAGTATGGAATCAACAATACATCTCATTCTGGAAAATGTGTTGACATTTAAGCTCACCATCCTGTATGATGTTACTTGAAATGAACATCATATTTCACCACAGGCAATTTATTGATCCCGAACTTCCCACCTGATTCCCCTGAAACCCTATACACCATCAACCCTCAAGCTAAGCTTCACCCTTGACTCCAACAAGAACACTCTTGATAGAGATAAAAATAGGCAAAATATGTTAACAAAATTTTACAAAGACTTTTTTGACTGAAAGGTGTTGCTCTCCAAAATACCAATTATTCAGTCACTTCTATTTTTTACTACATGTAAATTCCATTAAAAACCAAGATCCTGAGAATTTAGACAATAGAATATGACAGTTCTTGGCACTTTACTTCGATGAGAAAGATAATCATGGCATAAATCACACATTTCCTCACATCTTCTACATACCGATGACAATAAAAAAACATCAGAGAAATCATATTTCCACAATTTTTTCAAATGTCATAGAACCGTCATCGGATGACACTGATATTGGTATTGATGAATACCCCGAAAATGTCACGAGGAAGAACAACGGTTATCGTAAATTAATGCAAATCTGCGAATAACATGCCTGCAAGGATCTTAACCCAGACAAAGTCAATAATGTTATTGATACGACAAACGGACAAGCATGGACTGATTTCCTGCTCGGAGGATTTCGCTCATGGTAATGGCCGCGAGGTCAGGATAAAATCTCATTTCAAAGTCAGTATCATCATCAAGATGGTGATGTGTGTATACAATGCCAGCTGCGAGATTGTCACGTTTGATATACGAGTCGGGAAATGATGAAGTTTTGATTCTTTGCACCATATTTTTCATCTGAACTCTCACCATTTGATATATTTAGCAAATATATGCATTACAACACCCTTTTTCAAACTATTGCTGATTACTTTGAATAGAATTAGATGTAATGTCATTACTGCTTAAGGCACAAATGACTTTCAGTCAAACTGTATAAAACAGATATCATATTGAATTCTGTGGTATAAACAGCCCATGGAGAATTCAGTATGAATAGGATAGTGCACATCTGTTCTGAGAAGTATTTTGGACATCAAATCAATACATAATCTAATTTCAGATCAATTTAGCATCATCAAAGCATCGTTGTTGTTTGGTATCCAAATGTCTTAATGGACAGGTGAATCACTAGATTCAACTCCTTCCAGGACATTCAGCAGACAAAATGATAGCAGCACATGACTATACATGATAATAGCGCATGACACAATAATTTCAATTCTAAAAAATACTGATAATATAAATTGAACATGTGCAATCAGAGATGGCAGACCACTGCCCTCCATTTTTGTTGCGTTGTAAAAATTATTTTTTAGATTTTCGGATCATGACCAAAGCAGTGTAATCCAAGTCGTGCAGACTGTTTTGTTCAAATTTGAGCTAAATCAGACCAAGATTTCAAGATATCCATTGGTGAAAAACTTGATCCAATCCGGATCCAGCTTAATTTTATCCTGATCATCGTCAAAGTTTGGGGATCACCATTCCTGGCAAGATGCTTGGTTGTGTTAATATTTGGGCCCAATGGACGTCAGCAGTTTTTGAGATCCAGCTCTGGATGGATGGACAGACGGACAGGTAGATGAACAGACAGAGAGATGGATGGACACACCGAAGGATGGATGGATGTACAGACACAAATTGTTGAATCATGTTCTCTTGAACAATCTTGGATCTCTATGCTCGAAAGATGCTTCCTGCCAAATGTACTTGAATTCGGCCCAGTGGTTTGTCAGAGAGTAAGTTGTTTATCTTCCATTCTTTTCCGATACGACTTTTGGTTTTAAAATAATCTAAGATGCCTGCCAATCCATTTATCTGACAAAAGTTAAAATGTAAAATTTGACATCACCATACCTATAAACTCATATATAACGCAATCTTTCCCATCAAAATTCATTCTTTATGTATCTGAGCTTCCCTTGAACTATTAAACTTTATTCCATAACCATTCCATAAACAGGTTTCACAAATTTGGGCCTGAGGTCATCCAAGATGGATGTTAGACGAATTAATTAAATGAGGCAAATTTATTGGTTAAAATTGCCTATGAGGTGAGTAATGATTATTGGGAACATAGGTTCAACAACAAAATGAATTTGAAGATCGATGATTCATGAGGTTGACACAGCATGAGAATGAAGATGTATAGTTAGTGAAATAATGAGTGGTAACTTTATGTTCTTGGATGCTGACTGGCAGTGATAACCTGAAAACAATTAGCCTGCTATTGACCCTGTCCTTGAATAATTCATCTAGCTCTGCCCATCAAGTAATAAAAGCATTCATCCATTATTTAGCTAGTCTTCATTAGCTTTCCAAGCCAGATATTCTAGTAATTAGTCTTGATTATGAGGTCCCCGAGGTTCGGAAACACATTTGGGACCCATGTCGCAGACATTCTTCCCAGGCACAGATCAGAACATTAGTTGGGTCTTAGGATAAATTTCTCTGAAAATTTCCTTCACAAAAGCTAATTATAAAAACTGCTGAATACTTTGAAAACAGTTTTTACTGATGCGGTTGCTGTCTAACTTTCAGTCAAAATATTTTCAAAATAATCTGCCAGGGTACAATAGATCTTCAACGAATACATGTGGAATGACAAAAGGTATGGTGAAGCAACATGTTGAGCTTCAAAATAGGACATCATTAATCAATGATATGACCGGCTTAATAATTGATTAGCTAAAAGTTTATTGAATTATAAAACCAAAATATGCAAGAAATAAAAAATCTTAATGACATTTTGAGTAAACCTTTATGGATTAAGCTGGCCAAGACCCACCTTGTCAGTAGCTTTGAAGAATGTTCCTTTGCAAGCCAAGTGAAGACTTTTAAATTTTACCAATGGAATGACTGGCTCAATAACTCAGAGCATGAGTCATTCCAGTGATAAAATATCCTTCTCTTGAGTTGCAAATGAACAATCAGTAAAAGTGTTTTTTAGCTAGCTTGACTATTAAACACCTAACATCAACTACTGGAATGGACGGTCAAATGGTACTCAATCACAAATCCTCAGGTTCATCGCTTTGACCTATTTACCCATCCCTTGCCCGAGCCTCCCGCTGTGAGCAGAGCCAAATGTAAATGGCCTCGTACAATCTGCATTCCTATGGGTAACGCACATAACAAATTGGCTTGAATACTGTTCAGGCTTTCAGAGGTGTTTCATTACAATCAACTTCCACAGACAAAAAGACGGGTGGGTGGGACGACATAATCACAACTATTCTTAATGTATTTCTTTAAGCAATTAATGAGGAGTAGCAATGTAAAACAGTTTTCTGCTTTTTATCGGAAAATTCAAGATAGCTGCTGAAAAAAAATAGACCAATCAAAATTGTGTATATATGTTCTGAAGCATACCAGTCTAGGGTCCTCCTAACCCATTTTGCTTGAAATCGGCCCAGTGGTTAATGAGGAGTAGGCTTTTAAGAATTTTCAAAAACTCCAAGATAGCCACCAGAGATATTGACAAATTAGAATTCTTTTTAGAAGTGTTGAAGTCTAACAGCATAGAATTAGCTAACAAAAGTTTTGT
The DNA here is from genome assembly GCA_034401795.1 of Chaetoderma sp. LZ-2023a. Taxonomy (NCBI): domain Eukaryota; kingdom Metazoa; phylum Mollusca; class Caudofoveata; order Chaetodermatida; family Chaetodermatidae; genus Chaetoderma; species Chaetoderma sp. LZ-2023a. The sequence goes on along the minus strand of CM067370.1, from coordinate 132,702,389 downwards.
TGAAGTCGGCCCATTTCTATTGGAGTAGCGTTTTAAAAAATATTCGGAAACTTTTCAGACAATCCAAGATGGCCACCAGAAAAATGTACCCATCAAAATTCTGAATATAAGTTCTGGCGCCTACCACCATTGGATCCTTCCAGGCAAACGTTGTTGAAATCGGTCAAAGCATAAATGAGGATGCGATTTGACGGATAGATGGATGATGCACGGACGACAGCTGCCCACCATGGCATAAGCTCACTTGGCCCTTCTGGCCAGGTGAGCTAAAAACTAGATGATATAAATCAAATGATCTCCTAACCCCCTTTTGGCATCCATGTTAGTGTGGTCACGTAATCCCACTGGTTTGCAGATGCATGGATGCATGCACTGCTGTAGGAGGATAATGATTATGATAAAATCAATAGCTAAAATAAAATGAGTCTTCCTATAAAATTTCGTCAAGATATGCCAAGCAAAAGTAAAGGTATTGAATGACAATGGGAAATTTGCGCGGACACATGGTCAGAAAGATAGACAGAAGGACGGATGGATGGACAGACTGATCCACAAAATAATGTGCATTTACCTACTACATTGTACCCTACCCAACCTTCACATGAAGTTTTCACAATAATACTTCAAGCAAAAGCAAAGATATCGAATGAACACCCAAAATTTTCATGCATGGACAGAAACTCAGAAAGTCGGATTGATGGACGGATGGATTGACTAACTGACCCCGATAATGACATGCGGTTCCCTACTACCATAGCCAACCTTCTCACAAAGTTTTTTCATGATACTCCAAGTAAAATTAAAGTTATCAAACAAAAACCCAAAATCTGCACACACATGTATGGACAGAAACTCAGAAAGACGGATGGATGGATTGATTGATGGACTGACTGATCCCCAAAATAACATGCAGTTCGTTACTACCATACCCAACCTTCCCATAGAGTTTCGTCCTGGACGGACACAAACTCAGAAAGATGGATGGATATGTGTTGAATGACTCATAAAATAATGTGCCATTCCCTACTAACATAGCCAACCTTCCTTATGAAGTATCGTTATGATACTCCAAGCCAAAGTAAAGCTATCGAACGAAAACATGTGTGTGAAGGATGTACGGACATACAAATGAACAGAAGCGAAAAGATAATCCTCCACCTTTTCGGGGGGATAAATACAATATGGTCACTAAAGGTTTTGTTTGGCTGATGATAGCCCTGTTTTTACCCTACCAACTTCCCTCAAACTTGAATGCCCATTTGTCCCTAATCATATTTACAAAATTATGGCCTGCTGCCTTTAGTGGTTCCAGAGTTGTTTTTGTGAAAACAAAAACAGGATTATCCAAGTGTTCGCCAGCTAAGTCGACCAATTAGATCTTCTCGGATAAACTTGGTTCCAGATTTTAATCCCTAGATGAAATTTCTTGAGTTTCAAATCGATGGGCAAAAGGGCTTTATAGAAAATTTTTAAACATGTTTCTAAAAATATTGGAAAAGCCAAGATGCCTGCCATCCAAATAAACCAATTATCTTCATTGGCAAATCTTAGAATCTCTATGAAGCACGGATTCGTTCTAACAAATTTGGTTCAAATCAGCCAAGTAGTTCTTGAGAAGAAGTCATTGGAAGCTCCCCATTCTTTTCCAACATGAGTTTTGGCAGGAAAATAGTCCAAGATGGCGATGGTCAAATTTATCAAACGGTTTGCTTTTCACAGCGGCCAGGTTTTTTTTACATATCACTTCCCTTGAACAAAGTTTAATAGCCCTTGGTCCCTAATCACATATTCTAATTTTCAGCACGATCAGCCTATTGATTTCGGACAGTTATAAATGTGTTTCTAAAAATAGCAGGGAAATCCAAGATGGCAACCAATCAAATTGGCCAATTGGCATCGCTTTAACAAACTGGGATTTCAATGCCCTAAGGATGTTTCCTGTAAAATATAATTGAAATCGGCCAGGTAGTTCTTTAGAATCATCTAAAGAAAAAGTTGATGGATAGACAGATGATCAATGGACAGATCACATATGGACAGATAGTGGACAAGCGCCACTGCATAAACTCGTGAACATATACCAGACTGCAGAGCATCCCACATTGTAAGCACAGGCTATGAGCTACAGTAAGTCATGAACATATAAAACATTGATCAAAACTTTCTACATATAACAGACTATGAAAATGTTGGAATGGTTGACCTAGATTGGCATTTTTTAGATAAAATTTGCCAAAGAATTCTGTGTTTATTATTATGCTTCTATGTATATGGGCAATTACTATTCAAATGTCATAATTAATGATAACTACATAATGTATGTTTAAAGCGATGCTAATCTCATCTCAAATGTTGTATTGCACCGATAGAATATGGTTTATAGATTCCATATCATTCATATCCTGTCACATTCCCTGATCTGTATCGCAATTACCGTTAAAACTCGACTAAAGGACGCAGTTTTTTGGTCAAAACACATGTACTAGAAAGGGGTGTGCGTACTATAATCGAGAACATTCCTTCCGCACATTTTTGGGTCGAAATTTTTCTTAAAAAGTCACAGATTATACCACGGAAATTGAACTAAATGTTACCCTAGCCAATTCGCGCCGCCTGACGACTATGTTTAATGTATACTCCAAAAACACCAAGCGGAAGTGAAATTATTAAATTGGGGCGCCTAAATATTGCTTATTCTTTAATACATATCACTTATTACATCAAAATTAATCCAGAATTTGACATAAAATGGCGTCGAGAAAAGATACGTGTATAAATCACGTGATTCGCCTCCAATCGCAAAAGATCTTTATTCTAATTAGAGCGAGTACTCGGATATAAATATTCTGGACTCGGAACTCGGAAATTGCTATATATCATCATTGCGCGATAGGAACTGAATGTTCCCGTACCTGTTTGATAACCAACTCCCGTTAGCGCATAAGATTACACAGCGCCTCCAATCACAAAAGAGCCAGATAACCAACTCCCGTTAGCGCATAAGATCACACAGCGCCTCCAAACGCAAAAGAGCCATTACAATCTGTTTCTATCACGCGATTTCGATGTTTTCAAGGAGACGTTTTATGCCAAAATTAGATTGACTTTGATGTAATAAACAATCTTTATCGAAGATACACGATATTTAGGCAGTCCTATTTAATAATTTCTCTAACATCATGATAATTTTTAGTCATGCATTAAACATGACCGGATTGATGGTTATTTTTTATACCAATTTTCGATTTTTTAAAGGTACATTTTTTCTAAATCTAACAGCGTCTTATACTTGAATACAAGAGTTTTTTGGGCGGATTTTGGTCAAATTTGGGACAGCGTCCTATATTCGAGGGCGGCCTTTAGTCGAGAAATTACGGTATCTGTTTTGTAATATCGAGTAAATGTTGAACAGTGATCGACACCATTTTGTCTCCTCAACCTATTGTGTGTGATGTCATGTAAGCTCCAATGCAGCACATTCTTTATTATGTAATGCTCATCCCATTGAATATTTTGAAACTAATTTGACTGGAAGTTGTTGCTGTCATAGGGTGTAGAAATGTACCAATATTTAACTACTAAATCCTGAATATCTTTCCTTAGCGGCGTGATAAAAAGCTTAAAATTAGATGGATAGTTTATGACCGGCGTGTTAGATCACCTGAATAGCTATCAAGCGATGGGATTAGTTATCCTTTAAAAGAATAATGAAGACTTTTTAAATGCAAAAAGAGATAAGTTTAAAATTAAAGAGCTACCTCCCTTATTAATTTATGTCAACCATCAACTTTATCTAAAATCAGGATCGCCCATGGTCAAAACATGGTTGACCAAGGTCACACAGCTTTCAGAAATTTGTTTAACCATGGTCAAAATATGGTCAGAGATTTGTATTTTTATTTGACCATGGTCAATGAATATTATCATGGTTAATACCATGCTCAAAACAGAGTCACCCATGATTGAATGTTTACAATTGGTAGGTGTTGATAATTTTCAAGGTTGACCATGGTCAAACAAGGGTCGACCATGATAACACAATCAACTGTGAATTATTATCAAGCTTTGGAAAGATATGCTGTGAATTCAACCATGCTCAAAACATGTCCATCACCAGCCATGGTCTGGCAAGGCCGTGCCATGTTTTACCATGCGACACTACCATTGTCAGACTGTTTTATGTTATGACTGACCAAACCCTGTTTTACCATGGTTGAAACGATCACAGGGCTAGCCAGACCATTGTCAAGATAGTTAAACCATGGTCGGACCATGTTCAGACTGATGAGATCATGTGTAACTGTGGTTTCAAGCATTGCCGAGCTAGTGAGTCGATGGTCAAACTGGTCAGATCATGTTTTAAAATGGTTGAAAGTTACGCAGATGGTCAGTCCACCTATTAGACTTATGTTTTCCCATAGTTGCAACCATTGCCAGGCTTGTCACTCCATGATCAGACTGACATGGCCATGTTTTAACATGGTTGCATAGTCAATGCTGTCTTGCCAAACAATGGTCAACAAGGCATATCAGTAAACTGACGGATGCTCCCCAAAGGCATACTCAGCAGGGAAACTTGAAACTATGGCTAGGACCAAAATTCTCTAATGTTCAGTGAAACATGAAACGTAGGTTATGCTGACCTACTTTTCACATGCAATACACCTTCAGCATATACACAAGTTTAGTTCCTGCATACCAAAGACTCTTTAAACCACAGCCAGAGCAAAAACTATCTGTAATGCTCAGTGAATCGTGAAAAGTATTTCACATTTACCTACTTTTCATACGCAACAAATCTTCAGCGCATAATGCATCCATACACCAAGTTTAGTTCCTGTATACCAGTGATTCACTTGAAACTACAGCCTGGACAAAACATAAATTTTTCTCCAATGTTCAGTGAACTGTGAAAAGTAGGTGATGCTAACCTACATTTCATACACTGCATACCTAGCACGCATCTATCTACATATCAAATTTAATTCCCATAAACCAACATGAGCTCCGCAAACAGCGCATAATACCCCACCATGAGGACAACCCAATGAACTATAAAAAAAATAACGATTTCTTCCTCAGATCTAGACCAGTCATCCTATGACGTTTCAAAGCGATCCGATCAACGGGCATGGATTTATCATCTGGAAACCAGTTTTCAAGATGGCCACCAGTGGCTGGCGGTCATACTGGATTTTGAATCAGCTAAATTTGGATAAGTTTCTTCCTTAGACCTAGTCCAGTCTTCCTATGAAGGTTCAAAGTGATCAGATAAACAACAAGAATTCTGCGGAATTAAATGTCTCTCCTGTCTGTCAATGTGGCATTGACCTTTGACCTCCCTGTTATCATGCTGATTCCTAACATTATAGGTAACCATGTATTCAAGTTTAGTTCCATATGAATGATTTGCTGAATGAAAAAAGTTAAGGCTGAAAAAGCAGAGGTCAAATAGCAATATTAGAATGGTCTTGACCTTTGAACTGGCAACCTCGATGTCACCACCCTGTATCCTTTTGGCATAAGCAACCATGTACAGAAGTTGTGTTCCATTAGGGTTAAGCAACCCCAAAATATAACATGATCAGATTCGCTAAGTCTAAAAACTTAACATTGAAAAATAACAAAGTTTTGTAACGGTCAGAATGACCTTGACCGTTGACGTTAGGAATGCAATGTCAGCATGCTGCTTTCTAATGTTATAGGTATCCAAGTTTATTTCCAATAGGATTAACCAATCCTAAAAGATAAGCCAGGAAGTTTTGCTAAAAGCAAAAACTTAACATTGAAAAAACAGTTTTGTATCAAGGTCACAGTAACCTTGACCTTGTGACCTTGGTATCATCACCCTGGTTCCTAACAGTATAAGCAACCACATAGCCAAGTTTGGTAACAATAGGATTAATTTATCCTGAAATATAAGCTGAAAAGTTTTGCTAAACGCAAAAACTTAACATTGTTGACGCCGTCGTCAGAAGAGTGACACATATGTCTCGCTTTCTTATTCGCAGGCGAGACTAAAATGGAGTTATCGCATGGAGACCAATATTTAAGATGGCCACCAGTCACTGGTTGTCACCTTGGATTTAAGATCATTGTGTATTTCAATAGGTTTCTTCTCCAGACCTAGTCCAAGCACCCTATGAAGTTTCAAAGCGATCCGATAAATGGTAACAGGAGTATCATCCGGAAACCAATTTTCAGGATGGTCGACCTGTGGTTGGCAACCATCTTGGATTTTAGACCATTGCCACTTTTCAAGAGGTTTCTTCCCCGGACCTAGTCCAACCAAATGATGAAGTCTCAAAGCGATCGGATAAATGGTAACAGTTATCAATCGGAAAGCACTCTGCCGCATGCCCGCCCACCCGGATGGCGCTATCACATAACACACCACCAATTTTTTGCCGGGTAATAATAATAATAATAATAATAATAATAATAATAATCTTTATTTATCGAGGGTATATCATCAGTAAACTGATCTTCCTGAGGCCCTCCCAAACACAATAAACTATATACAGTTAAATAAGCAGCAAATACATACATACAAACACACTCATAAATGCACTTATACATATATACGCACACACTGGCTCAGTCACTCACTCCTTCATTCACTCATTCACTCATTCACTCACTCACTCATGACTCACTCACTCACTCACACATTTTTATATTACATATATACATTAATATGAACAAGTTTCCATTAACTCACTGGATATGTCCGGGGAAGAAATGACTCAAAATATAATTTTCAACAGTTATCTCCCTTGAATCCATAATAATGAGTATTCAGTTATTTAGTATATTAACCATTTTATGACGAAGCCGACCCAAACCGATCCCTGCAGTGGACTTGAGAAATGTGCAGACTATTTCCGAAAATTTACCACTGATCCCTGCAGTGGTCTTGAGAAATGTGCAGACTATTTCCGAAAATTTACCATTGGAATGACTGACTCGGTAACCGAACCAGCCATTCCAGGAGTCAATTTTCAGAAACAGTCTTCACCCTACCTGCAAATAGAGTCACGATTTATTTTGACAAAATTTTTCATTAAAGGATTAATGTGAATTAATATACTTCTGCATATTATGATAGAATGATGATAGAGTCGGAGATTGTGTAATGCTTTGAGGTAATGCGTTCCAGAGTTGAACTGCTTTATATGTGTAACTCTTTTTTCCATAGCAAGATTTAAATTTTGGAAGATGTAGATGACCAAAGGTTTTTGAACGTAAATTAAGGGAATGTGTATCTTCTACATATTTGAACAAGTTCTTAATATAGCTTGGAGTAAGGTTATTTAAGGCTTTATAAGTCATGCTATTTGTTTTGAGGTTTATTCTCTTAGCCAATGTAGTCCAATTCAATTGTTTATACAGTTGTTCAGTTGGTTCTCTAAAAGGGGTATAAAAACTCTTGAAACTGACATCCTGGGGAAACATTTTCTGATAATGTACAATGAACTGTAAAAAGTAGGTCAAAAGTAGGTCCCGCTGACCTATGTTTCATACACCGCACGCCTATTCCCTGAAGATGCATCAATATACCAAGTTTAATGACTATGTGAAAAAGGCTTGCAACTATGGCCCGAATAATCTTGTATACTGTAATATTAAGTGAACTGTGAAAAGTAGGTCTCAAAAGTAGGTCAGGCTGACCTACTTTTGATAGACTGTATATCTTCTCGGCAAGATGCATCCATATACCAAGTATCATGATCATACATATAAAATATATATAGTCTTGGAACTATGGTCCGGACAAACTTGTACAGGGCAACAGATGAACAGACAGACGAACGGACAAGGAGGCGACTATATGCTCCCCCAACATTTTTCGGGAAGCATACAAATTATTAAGTCAAGTAGATCATGGATAAGACCATGGTCCAATAGGTCAGACCATGGATGAATATGATAAACCCAGCTTAAGACCATGGTTGGCCATGACTAACCCAGCTAGACCATGATAAGTCATACGGTTAAATTATGATACAATCAAATTTAGAACAGTTTTTGAACTTTAAAAATGTTCCTAAAATGTTTTTGAACATTTTCAGGAACAACTGAAGAACACTTCAGGAACAACATAATTGTAAAATATCATACCATGGTCAACACAGTTTGGACATGATGGTCAAACCAATTTCTGAAAATTATGTATGACCGTGGTCAATTATATTTTGAAAGTCTTAATTATACTATTACACAAAAATAATATGTAATCATTAATAATTATGAAATCTGAATAGTAAATGTCATCAAACAAAAGGCCCTAGGGCCTTAAAGCTCACCTGGACAATTAGCATTTGATCTAAAGCATTTGAACACACATAATACTTTAAATTCAGCAGCAACAAGGCATATAATCGGAATTCAGTAGAAATGAGATTTGGTGGGAAATTAATGATGGATGTTGACAACACAAGCAGATTAAACATTAGACTTTGTTTCATCCATGACAACCATGTTTTATCACGGAACAAATTCTCTTGAACAAACTTTAATCACCCTCCCTGAGATTTTCGGAAAATCCAAGATCGCCACCAAAGAAATTGACCAATCAAAATCCTGAACAGAATTTCCTGGAGCCTAACCCAATAGGGTCCTTCCTGCACAATTTAGTTAAAATCGATCAAAGCATAAATGAGAAAATGCAATTTGATGGACGGATGATTGATGGACAGACGACGGACGGCCGCCATGACTGCTTCAGGCCAGGTGAGCTAATAATGCCAACGTTATGTAGGTTAACAATTTCAGCATTTTCATAGTCTGTCTTATATATCCAGAAAGCTTGATCAATATTTTATATTTTCATGACTAGTACCATAACTTATGACAATGCTTACAATGGTATAAGTAATCGCTTCTCAGCCTTTTTACTAAGATCAAAGTGTGGTACAATGTTGTAGGTGTTAGAGTCAGGAACATGTACAACTTGTTATAAAGGTTGAGCTGGATTGCTGACAAATGGTCACATGACCATTGTCAACCATGATAACAATGACCAGACCACAATAGAACATATATTGCAAAATGACACCATGATTAGAGTCCATGGTCCATTAGTAGACCACGTTAGCTCACCTGGCGAAAGTGAGTCATTTAACAAAACATGGTCGATCATGGTTACCCAGCGTCCAAATATTCATGAACTAACATAAAAAAGCCATTGTAGCTCATGGTCATATGACCATGGTTAACCCTGATGTATGTATGAATAGTATGATTACTGTATTCTGCGGCTGTAGTAGTCGAAACATCCTACAGCTGCAACCAGTCCTTCTTCGCTTTTGCCCACCGTGTCTTGTCCTCAGCCGAAATCCGTAGCTTCCTCAGGTCCATTCTTGACTTGAGTGTACCGAGTCCTGCTTTCTTGAGGTCACCTCATAGCATGCTTAGCAGATTTATGCAATGACATCCTCTCCTGGTTTTGTATTTGCTGGCTCCGAGTAGGGAAAATTCCTAGGCTCTCTGTGCTGGTGTCTCTTCTGGCATCCTTAGCACATGGCCAAACATGGACCATCTTTGCTGAGTGACTTTTACAGACAGCGACGACGTATTACACATCTTGTATAGTGCATCGTTGGAAATTATGCTGTCTGGCCCTGATAGACGGTCACAAAGAACATGTTATTTCATGTTTAATTGACCATGGTTTAAATGTGTTTCATGGTCGTAGGCCCATGGTCAACCATAATAGAACATATATTGTCAAACGACACCATGGTTAGAGTTATGATAGCCAATAGTAGACCAAGATATCTCACCTAGTGAATGTGGGACATTTAACAAAACATGGTCATAGTTTCCCGTCTTCCACATCAAAAATGCTAAACACATCAAATTGTCATGAGTATCATATCCATGACCACATACGAGCTTCACAGCATCAACATAATTGCCATTAACCAGTTCAGATAGGCCTTCATTTCTTCCCATTCCTCTCACTTCCAACATATTTTAAAGTTAAAACTGTATACTTTTCTTTGAGGTCATGATGGAAATCTGAATATAGCATGCATCGTTTGAGTATGAAATATTCTATTATCTGAAAATCTAGTATTAATGAATATTCCATTAAAATCATGCTGATTATTTTGAAAAGCGTTATGATTGAACGTTATAAATGACATAATTTTCTCAATATTCAGCATATTTCATAATAAGATGAATTTTAATTACCAGATTCTAGATTCAATTCCCCAATGGAACAGGAGTAAAATTTCTATTTTGTCATTACAACGATCTCATGTCTTTTGCTAATTAATCATGTGTTAATTATTAATCTTAAGGCATTGCATAAAGATCCATGCCCGATCTGGCTGTCATTAAATATTCAGATGCTATGTCTGCCTCCTGAAGAGATAATCATGGTTTATGGGTCAGCCAGGTCATCAGGAAAAGGTAATTCTCCCTTGTTGGGATCTGTAGGGGGCAGCACAGATGTCCATTAACTGGCAGCTAGTTCCTCATCCTGCTGGTTTATGCTCCATTGATGGAGAGAAAATATAAAACTCAAGGGATGCATTCATGAGATAGAAAACAATGTGACATTAGATCATGCTGCTAGGTAGGACATAAACCTGTTAACCCTTAAACCCCTATCACTCTGATGTCAAAATTTAAAATTTTCAAATTAAATTAAAAGATGAACTGGTGTACATTTTCCAACAAATTTGGTGGAGGATGGTACTGTCGTAGACAGCAACATCGTCTGCCAAAATTGTTGAAAAATGTACACCAGTTTCTTTGTTTGAGTGACACACCGTAAATGACAGACTATTGACATCAGAGTGGTAAGAGTTAACACTCATATCAGCCAAAAAGCGCAGTGGTCTCAAGAAATGTCCATTTGCAGACCAATAAGATCACTTTTGAAGAATTTACCACTGGAATAACTGGCTCGATATCTGAGCCAGTCATTTCGGTGGTAAATTTTCAAAAAATAGTCTTCTCTTGATCTGCAAATGCCCACTTTCAATGAGAAATTTTCTTGAACAAATTTAAGGGTTAAAGGGTTAACCCTTGAAATACCAGTGTCTCAATTTCAAGACAAAGATACAGGAAAGCTGTTGAATATTTTGAAAGCAATTTGACTGGAACCTGTTGCTAGGCAGCAACAGGTCCCAGTTAAATTACTTTCAAAATATTCAACAGAATATTCCTTACATCATAAAGATTTTCTGTTACTGGTTTGAGCCGTTTTAAGGGTTAATGTAGTATTTCCCATACATTGATCAGGATTGTAGCTGTTCAACCACATTATAAACATAGGTACCACTTCATCATCATCATCAATAACTACGATGCTGTCATATATAAAAGCCTTTATTAAAGTTTGTTTAGGCTAGCACAATATAGTCTTTGGTAGCTAAACTTAAGGGAATAGCCACACTATTAAATATTTAACAAACAATGTCCCAATGCTTGAACAGAACAAAGAAAAGGAATGACTGAGAAAAGCCTGTTATTACCATGTGTCACTGCGTTAAGGATTACTCGACGTGGAGCATTGTGACATCATCATTTGCAACGATTTAATGCAATGAAGGGCAGAGCATTGATTCACTCCCTGTAGAGCTTAAATGCAAAGATAGCCAAAGAAATCTCCTTCCCCATAGATTTAACGCAATTTAATTTCTAGAGAAATGCATCCACACTGTCAACATTTTACTAATTAAAGTGCATTGTCTTGACTGAGGCAGTCCATGAGGAACTACTTAAGATGGGTAGTTGTCGTACATATCAAGCCTAACAAAGGCGGCCTCTCACGGGATCTTGAGAAATGTTTTATTTGCTGGCAACAAGAACATATTTTGGAAATTTACTATTGAAATGACTCAGTTATTGAGCCAAACATTCCAATAGTAAATTTTTAAAATACTCTTCTCTCACCTTGAAAAAGAGATTCAATTGTCAAAAATTTTGATATTCCTAACCAATTTTGACAATTAATGGGATAACCAGTTTCAGTCTGAATTCCTCAAAATTATAAGAGATGTACATATGAAATGTGCTGAATTGCCTAAACACTTTGGGATTAACTGGTGATCAGTGCGTCGGAAACTGCTGAGGTCATTGAGAGTGAAGACAATATGTTAAAACAAGCATTCTGTAGGCATTGCAATACATGTCCCCTACCTGGTGATATAAATCTTTAGAGATTGACAGTCAAAAACTTCATTAAAAATTGACAGAAGCAGCTGAATCATAAACTTGATCTGTAACTGCTCATAGCAAAGCAATATACCAAGTTTCAGTTATATATGATGAATGAGAATGAAAAAGTCTTGAAAGCAGATATGTTTGTATTTCATAAGTCGAAAGGGGACATAACTCCATCAAAATTTGACGCAAATGCCAGAAACTCAAACTTGCTCTGTAATTTCTCATAACAAAGCAATGTACCAAATTCTAAGTTGAATATCTTGAAGAGCTGCAAAAAAAATGTGGAAAACTAATATTTTTTGTATTTCATGTCGAAAGGGGGCATTAACTCCATGAAAAATTTATGAAAGTGTCTGAAACTCAAACTTGCTCTGTATCTCCCTATAATAAAGCAACCTACCAATTCTCAGTTGAATCCCTTGAAGGAGTGCGAAACAGTGTGGAATACAGATATTTTTTGTATTTCATGTCGAAAGGGGACGTAAATTCCATCAAAAATTGACACAAACTCCTGAAACTCAAACTTGTAATTTCTCATAACAAAGCAACGTACCAATTCCCAGTTGAATATCTTGAAAGACTTGAAAGTGCGGAAAAATAACATTTTTCGTATTTAACAAGTCGATTCAAGGGCTCATAACCGCATACAAATTTGACGCATATGCTTGAAACTGGAATTTGGTCTGTAACTCGCTATAATAAAGCAACCTACCAATTCTCAATTGAATACCTTAAAGGAGTGCGAAAAAAGTGCGGAAAGCTGATATTTTTCGTATTTCATGTCGAAAGTTGGCATAACTCCATGAAAAACTGACGAAAATGTGTGAAACTCGAACCTGCTCTGTAATCTGCGAAACAAAGCGAGTAAAACCAACTGCGACAGACGGAGTGCAAACCTATAGTTCCCCCCCTCCCCGCCTCCAAACCCCCACCCTTTTTACCGGTAGGGGACTAATAACAAGGTTTTGCTTAGTGGTCTATCAATGTCTTTGAAGGTTACTTTTAATGAGGTCATGCAATGTCCTTGAAGGTGAGCTCAGCCAGGGGGCTTGATGGGTCAGTGATGTTGAGGTCAGGCAGTGTGTTTGAAGGTACTCATTCTAGAGGTCAGGTAGTATGCTTGAAGGTCATTATCCCCACGTTTTAAACAAGAGACATCAGAAGATGGCATATTCCCCCTCCCCCTGATCCAAACATTTCTGATAAACCTACATCAAGAGTGGACATACATGTAATGTTAATTGTAAGACAATATTTTAGCAAAACTAATCAACGAAAAATTAAATCCTGACATGGCATCTCGCCTTAAAGAAAGATAGATTTGTAAGTGCAGGTTCAATTCCGTGCAACTAGTATGCCCGGACAAGAGAAATTTGGTGAATTTTAAGTTTTTAAAAAATGGAATCATAGCACTGCTTCTTCAAGTAATATATTCAGTGACAAAGGAATTGATAGCATAGGTTCAAAATTCTTTAAGATCTGGCACGAACAAGACAATTTTGATGAATTTTAGGTATTTCAGGTGGAGATACGACCATAGACACGCCTAGGGTTGGTCTGTAGTTTTATTAACCACATAAACATACTTATTGTTCAATCACTACTTGCTAAATAAATTTACTTACCTTTAGCGCCTGAACAAGATTTCTAATCTTGCATTTAATGCCTTCTAATGCAAGAACCACAACTCTCTACTCCAGTCCAGATTTCTGGATGGAGTAGACTCCCTTAATGTCAATCAAACAGAGACATCTGCAATCGTAGCTAAACTGCAGTTGTTTTGACATCTCGAAATGATTGTCAGAGATGGACGGACTGACAGACTGACATACATACATTCTATACAGATGCATGGATATACAGGCATATGGATGGCACATGCACATCTTCATGTCGTAATGATAAGACGTACCAAGTTTCAAAGGAATCACAGCTAAACTGTAGGAGGAGTTGTGTTGACAAGAAATGATTGGTACTGCAGTTCATGTATCAGCTTAAAGGGATTTAGAGGGATAACTCTGTAATGAATAATTTTCTGGCTGCGAAAAAAACACATTTACATCTGCACATGATACTGATAATGTTGACGAAATTTTTAATTAATCCATTGAGACCTCTTGGAGTTGCCATGACAAGAAATGATTGTCAGAGATAGATGGACTGACAGACGGACATACATACATTTTGGACAGACGGATGGACATACAGGTATATGGATAGCACATGCACATTTTCATGTGGTAATAATAATACTTATCAAGTTTCAAAAGAATCGCAGCTAAATTGTAGGAGGAGTTGCGTTGACAAGAAATGATTGGCAATGCAGTTTATGTATCTGCTTCAAGATATTTAAAGGGTGATAACTCTGCAGTGAATAATTTTTTGGCCGTGAAAAAAGCACATGCACATCTGCACATGATACTCATGTGGACAAAATCTTAAGTTAATCCATTGAGACCTCTAGGAGGAGTTCTGTTGACAAGAAATGATTGTCAGAGTTGGATGGACTGACAGATGGACATACATACATTTTGGACAGACAGATGGACGTACAGGTATACGGATAGCACATGCACACCATCACGGAGATAAAAAACCGGCGGGGATATTGTAATCGCCTCTATCCATCTGTCTGTCCGTCACGCTATCTCCCAAACCATTTGGTGGAATTAAATCAAATTGGGTATGTGGGTTACTCATATGATTCCGCTTTGCAAGACAATATTTAGATTTGGCTCCGCCCACAGGGTAGGGTCAAAAGGTCAAATCAATTGTAACGCAACTCCTCTGAAATCGTTAGATAGAACTGAACCAAATTTGATATCTGAGTTACCCATATGATTGCGGAGTGCAAAAGGTCATTTAGATTTGGCTCTGCCCCCAGGGGTTGGGGAAAGGGTTAAAATGTTAAATTTTAACCTGCAGAAATTGATTATAATGCATCTCCTCCGAAACTGTTGGAAAGAATTCAAACAAATTTGGTCTGTGGGTTACACATATCAATGTGGAGCACATGAGCCCATTTACATTTGGCCCCACCCCCAGGGGTGGGTGTGGTGGGGGTCAAAAGGTCAAAATATTATTGCAATACAACTCCTCTGACACTGTTGGATGGAATTCAACCAAATTTAGTATGTCAGTTACCCATATCAATATGGAGTGAATGAGCACTTTTACATTTGGCCCTGCCCCCAGGGGATGGTGGATGGGGTCAAAAGGTTATGAAATTGATTGTAATGCAACTCCTCTGAAATCGTTAGACAGAACTCAACCAAATTTAATATCCAAGTTACCCATATGATTGTGGAGTGCAAGAGGCCATTTAGATTTGGTTCCGCCCCCAGGTGGTGGGAGAGGGGTCAAAAGGTCCAATTTTAACCTGCAAAAATTGATTTAACCCATCTCCTCTGGAACCATTGGACGGAATTCAACCAAATATGGTATGTGAGTTACCCATATCAATGTGGAGTGGATGAGCACATTTACATTTGGCACCGCCCCCAGGCGTGGGGGACGGGGTCAACAGGTCATGAAATTGATTGTAATGCAACTCCTCTGACACTATTGCATGAAATTCAACCAAATTTGGTATGTTTGATATGTCAGTAACCCATATGAGTGCTGAGTGAAAAAGGCCGTTTACATTTGACTCCCTGGGGAGGGTTGTGGGGTGTGTCAAACGTTCAAAGCGGTGAATGTGGGGATTTGCAATGACGCGTCATCAACCGATCAGTCTAGTTGTCATTAAGGTCAGCCAGTGGTTTGAAGGTCATTGTTGTTGAGGTCAGCCAGTGTGTTTGAAGGTCATCATTGTTGAGGTCAGCCAATGTGCTTGAAGGTCATTGTGGTTAAGGTCTGATTCCATGGTACCAGTAGTTCTCAGACACCACATGCCATTCAGATCCCTAAGTCAAGCCATCATCTGTGTTTCTCAAGGCATCTTTATTTTGGAGGTCCCAAATACCCTACACCCTGAATTTTGGGGGTCCTGATGAAATTTGGGGGTCCCAAATTACTGAAATGTATTGTTCCCAAGCGGTATTTCTTATCCATGCTAAAATTAGAAGGTACCATGGATTCACAACTATGAATTATAGTGGTCCAGTGTTAGATTTTGTAGGCATTTTTGTGCAAAAGCCTATATAACTACTTTATATTTAAGTCTCATGATTTTTAGGGGTCCCATGGGACCCTCTTCCACTACTTTTGGGGGTCCCAAGTTGCACTTTGGGGGTATATACCTGTATACCTTGCTGCTGCATTGAAATCTGCGGGAAAATTCCACAAGACCGAACACGCCCCCTCCCCCCTCCCCCAACACCGTGACAAACTTCTCCCAATACATGTAGCTGCGAAGCAAACTAAAAATTGAGAATCTCTTTATGAAGGAATCCAAAACAGAGTTCAACCACATATACCTATTTACAAAGCATGAAACTAAAGACAATTAGCTATGGAAGCTATGGATTCATAGATCAAAGATGCCCTGTGTAACACATCGTGGCTGTCTGCAAGTCATCCAGCAAAGATGGTCCATGTTTGTCCATGCGCTAAGGATGCCAAGACACACCAGCAGACAGCCTTGAAATTCGCCTTACTGGGACCCAGCAAATACAAAGCCAGGAGAGGATGTCATTGCATAAATCTGCTAAGCATACTACGAGGTGACCTGAAGAAAGCAGGACTCGGTACACTCAAATCCTGAGGACAAGACACAGTGGGGAAAAGCATTGAAGCACTAACTGCAGCTGTAGGATGTTTCTATTACTACAGCCGCAGAATACGGTAATCATAGATTACCCTCAAAAGGACCCTTCTAAGAATCCCTGGTGGGGCTCAACAAGAATTTAATGTAAAATTCTGTAGATCTAGAATTTCATCAGGATCCGGTTCTTAAATCCTGATCAAGACAACAAATTTAGAAATCTTAGTTTATGGAAATAATGTTCCATGTGTTAAAATTGAGTCAAATAATTTTGATCAATCAATAATTTCAGAGAAACAAAGAAAGACACACAGACAAACATACATTTTGTACCTAAATCCAATACCTCATTCCCGCCACCCTAAATCCAATACCTCATCCCCAGCCACCCTAAATTCAATACCTCATCCCTAGCCACCCTAAGTCCAATACCTCATCGCTAGCTCCCCTAAATCCAATACCTCATCCCTAGCCACCCTAAATCCAATACCCCGTCCTTAGCCACCCTAAGTCCAATACCTCATCATTAGCTCCCCTAAATCCAATACCTCGTCCCTAGCCACCCTAAGTCCAATACCTCATCCCTAGCTCCCCTAAATCCAATACCTCATCCCTAGCCACCCTAAGTCCAATACCTCATCCCTAGCTCCCCTAAATCCAATACCTCATCCATAGGCACCCTAAATCCAATACCTCATCCCCAGCCACCCTAAATCCAATACCCCGTCCCTAGCCACCCTAAATCCAATACCCCGTCCTTAGGCACCCTAAATCCAATACCTCATCCCTAGCTCCCCTAAATCCAATACCTCATCCCTAGCCACCCTAAATCCAATACCCCATCCCCAGCCACCCTAAATCCAATACCCTGTCCTTAGCTACCCTAACTCCAATACCTCATCCCTAGCCACCCTAAATCCAATACCCTGTCCCTAGCCCACTAAATCCAATACCTCATCCCTAGCCACCCTAAATCCAATACCTCATACTCAGCCACCCTAAATCCAATACCCCATCCCCTGCCACACTAAATCCAATACCACATCCTTAGCCACCCTAAATTCAATACCCCGTCCTTAGCCACCCTAAATTCAATACCCCGTACTTAGCCACCCTAAATCCAATACCTCATCACCAGCCACCCTAAATTCAATACCTCGTCCCTAGCCACCCTAAATCCAATACCTCATCCCTAGCCACCCTAAATCCAATACCTCGTCCCTAGCCACCCTAAATCCAATACCCCGTCCTGAGCCACCCTAAATCCAATACCTCCTTCCCAGCCACCCTAAATATAATACCCCATCCTTAGCCACCCTAAACCCAATACCCCATCCCCAGCCACCCTAAATCCACTACCCCATCCCCAGCCTCCTTTCTGGCTTGAGGCTAAAAAACAATCACTAGATATAATAAGGGTTTTATTTATTCCATGAAATACTGCGTTGAATATTTTTAATTTTTGATTTTAATATATTAAAATTATATTTTAATATATTGGAATTATTATGATGTTCAGCAGATATTGTATGGTTGTCATATACTTAAAAGACCGCCTCCCTATAGTGACTAATTATTTGCACTCAATGAAGCAATAAGGTGGTCTCTTAACGCCCTCGAGATTCCAGTGTCTCAATTTCAAGACAACTATATATACAAAGGCTGTTGACTTAATTCTAACTCTGGAAGTAGAAGTCAAATTAGTTTCAAAATATTCAACATAATTTCTGGTTTATGGTCTGTAAAGTTTAAGCGGTTAACTGTCTGACTGCTGCAAGCCACCAGATAATAATTTCAAAGGGAAATAACATTGGACCAGCTGAATATTTTGAAACCAATTTGACTGAAACTTGTTGGTGGCTTAACCAACAACAATTTTCAGTCAAATCATTTTCAAAATATTCACCATATCCAGAGTTAAACCCCATGGAAAATGTAGCCTGGTGAAATTCAGCATGCAGACACTTATGACAAGTTTTACTCTATCTCTGTCACTTGTCAGAATAGAGTGATATGATTTTATTTCTAGTTATATTTGTGCAACACCATCAATGTCATTTGATGATAGAAAATAGAAGAGAGGAAATTCTGAGGAAGAAAAACTTGAAATTCTGTAATGGGAATATTAATATCATTAATAACTTATTAACGCCGGGTGGGTAGAGGGGAAGCCTGGCATCCGGCCTTGTGAGTTTATCCGTGCCAGGTTGTAAAAACCTAAACGGATAAACTGTGAAATCCGGCCTTAAGAAAACACAGGAAATCCAGTCCTTTGCTTGTGCCCTCCCGCTAAGCCAATCAGATCCGTCCATTAGTCCCCTTATAATAATGCACCTTAGCTAAGTTCCCCATTCTATCAAAGTTTTTCACACTACAAAATTTTAGCTAAACAGGCAAAATCAATAAGCATTCTTGCTCTAGTACGCAGTAAAATTATTCTCTTAGTGTTAGAATTTTTTATTTTTTTAAAAGTTTTAGAAAGTTTTCTTAAGCCGATTCCTCTAGAGATATAGCAGTCGTCTGTGCAGATTAGTCTAATTAGCCAGCAGTCATACAGTTAGCAGCGTTAGTTTCATATAAATACGAAAATTCGTCTATCATTAACTGTGTTCAGAAATGGCGGGGATAATAATTAAACATTTTTACGGCATTCCGGACTGGCGTCATACATGGTAAAGTGTAGAACAAAATCTGAAGCTCTCAATACTGCCAGTCTGGACTGTGCTGCTTTTTGCGACGGTTGCGTGATATGTGATACGGAAGAAATTTATCCTATCGTCGATTCTGAACCGATTTTGCTGAGAAACGATTAGGAACGGACTAGAATTTAAATCCAGATCATCGCGCATGAAGCTATAAATTCTGCATCCAATTTATATATTCTAATCAAAAGCATGGAGAATGATAACAGTGATATGCCATCACCCAGTGCCAGCAGAACCACACCATCCGACGTCGAATGCGTCGAGATATGGGGCCGACGTAAGAAGATATCGGAGCGGTCCATATCCACACTGATAGAGCTCAGGTTTGACACTATGGAGACACTCGCCTTATTGGACAGGGATGACCTCGCAGAGTCAGGCATCCCTCCCGGGCACGTCAAGCTGATTCTGCGAGCAGTTGAGTAAACCTTTCACAACAGACAACAGTTGGCTGGCCCAGATACACACCCGCCCGTCTACTCACAGCCTGCCCAAGATGCAAATCGACCCCTCGCTGCGCAAAACGAGGAGACACATGAGGACAACTTGAGAGATTTCGTAAACAGTCTACGAGACACTCAGCAGCGTACCGGTCATACCAGCGGACGGACCTCACAAGCGCTAGGTGCCTCTCATGAATGCGATGCAGGTAATTATGTAAATGACATAATATCTTGGCAAGACCCCCAAATTTACTTTAAGTCTAATGTACAGAGGGGGCCTGCAGTGGCACATCGTGATATCACAGATTTTGTGAACATCTCCGGGGTCAGTATAAACGAAGAAGTAATCTCCGGGTTTGAGGGGGGTCAATTAATTTACAAATCTGGACCGGTAAAACCCAAACTTGAGAGCGTGACTCAAAACCAATGGTCTCTCGCCAACCTGGCAATTATGAACGAGTTATGGGGGAGGGAAGTTTAGACCAATCCAGCATAATTGACTACCTGTCGTATACCACTCGGATATACCATTTGCTCTCATCATATGAACAATCTTCGGTGTATTTTTATGATAGAGAGTATCGGCGTCTGCAACAGTTGCACAAGTTTAGGTGGGGAACTGATGTGCCACACATTCAAATGTTTTTTCTGAAACCGAGAATGTCAATGACTAAACCCCGTCCAAATCAGCAGCAACACAATACAGGCAAACACTACCAACACCGCCCTCAGAACAGGCCAACTGTCGCATCAAACTCCACAGCCGGTAATGACATATGCCAGCTATATAATAGTGCTAACGGGTGTAAGTTAACATCATGTAAATATTCACATGTATGTGCAGTCCCTGGATGCTCATTGAAGCACCCTACTTCAGAGCACAGGTGGTCAAAAAACTAGACAGGACAAAGCTCCCCCATGGTCTATGCTTTGATGCATGGCAGGAGGAGCTGAAGGATGATCCAGACAAGGAATTCATCCTTGCTGGCATCAAAGATGGATTCCATATAATTGACCCTGAATCCTCCATTGAGCCAGTAAAAATAGAAAACCACAAATCTGCTTCAATAAATAGTCCACATTTTCAAGCAGCTTTGCAACAGGTTATAGAGGAGTGGGAAAATGGTAATTATGTCCCTGTCCATGCCCCTCCATTAATTGTTAGCCCATTAGGGGTCATACCTAAGAAAGATGGGGGGATCAGACTCATACATGACTGCAGCAGGCCATATGGCCTAGCAGTAAATGACTATGTATCAAATCTTGAAAAACAACGGTTTCAATCAGTCGATGATGCAGCCAAATTGGTGACCAAAGACTGTTATATGGCAAAAATTGATTTAAAGTCTGCCTATAGATCCGTCCCCATCTCTTCTCAGAGTCAACGTGTAATGGGACTAAAATGGCCACTCCCTAATGGCATCCAATATTTTTATGACACAAAACTCCCCTTTGATGCTAAAGCTGCCCCTGGTATATTCCACCGCCTGTCCCAAGCAGTCCGTCGTATCATGGCTCGTAAAGGTTTTGAAATTGTTGCCTACTTGGATGACTTCTTTGTCTGTGAATTATCTATAGACAGATGCCTATTAGCAATGAACACACTCATTACACTGCTCAGAAGCTTAGGCTTCATGATAAACTGGTCTAAAGTCATTGGACCGACCCAGAGACTTGTATTTCTAGGAATAGAGTTTGACTCTATCGGCATGGTCTTACAACTCTCATCTGAAAGGCTCGCATTACTAAGAGAAGAATTGGCTGTCTTCTCATGCAAGCGACGCGCTTCAAAAAAGCAAATCCAGTCACTCGCTGGAAAGCCAAACTGGGCAGCACAAACGGTTTATGGCGGAAGAGTTTTTCTTCGCCGTTTGCTAAACTGCCTGCGCTGCCTAAAGCATAGCAATCATAGAACATGCCTATCAGATGAGGTAAAAGAGGACATATTTTGGTGGCTCCAATTTATGTCTACTTTTAATGGCAAGACCCTTATTCTGGACAAGCGTCCTTACTCTGCGCTCTATACAGATGCATGCACAGAGGGTGGGGGTGGTTTTTGGGGTGGCGACTGGGTTCATGCGAACTGGATGATTGACCACCCTAGTATTATGCCCCTTCACATCAACGAAAAAGAAATTTTCTCGGTGGTTTTATCTGTAGAGAGATGGGCGCCTCAATTTTCAAATAAGCGTATTTTTCTATACTCTGATAACAGCACAACAGTTAATTGCATTAATAAAGGCTCCTCTAGGAACAACATAATTATGGAAACTATTAGATCCCTTTTCTGGCTATCTGCTTGCTATAACTTTTGCCTAACAGCTTTCCACATCACAGGGAGAAATAATGAAGTAGCAGATAATATTTCTAGAATGCATATGCGTGATCACTTTCAAAATACTATTAATTACTATGGCACCACTCCAGTCCTTACCTCTGAATTAGCTATGCACATGTCAGCTCACACTCTTCTCTTTCTTTTGTCTAGGCCCATCCCCCCTCCTCTGCCAGGCTTTAGACAGCGCAGTTGCTACATTCAGACGTAATGCGCTGGCCCCCTCAACACGGAGAACCTACCTTCAGTATCTGAATACCTACAATGACTTCTGCAAGCAAATGAGTCCCTATCTCTGCCAGAAACCTAGCCAGGTACTTAGCCTTCCTAGCTAATATGCTATCGTTTAGCTCCATGAGAAATTACTTATCCATAGTAAGGCTTCTTCATTTGGAGGCAGGCTATGAGAACCCGCTGCAATCTCACTATTTTCTGTCTGTCATCAAAGGGTCTAGGAGAGTGTTGGGGGACACACCCAGTCCAAAGCTACCTATCACACCCCATATTCTTCTAAGAATCTTGTCTCAGCTTGACCTCTCATCCCCCAGGGATATCACTTTCTGGGCGGCATGCCTGGTGGCCTTTTTCTCATTCCTGCGTAAATCCAACCTTCTATCTCCCTCTGTAGGGGCTTCCAACCTGACTAGGGGGTCAGTCTCCTTTCAAGGGTCAGGTGCTATTTTGAGGGTCCTAAGCACAAAAACTATCCAGTTTCGTGAACGTGCACTTCTTACCCCTCTGCCTCACATTGAGAAGTCTGCCCTTTGCCCCACCCACGCACTATCACTGTCCTTTAGGATGTCTCCCACACCTTGCTCTGCCTGCCCTCTGTTGATGTACTGCTCAAGTTCAGGAGTGGTGCCTCTACCTTACTCCCAGTTTCTTTCTCAACTTAAGGGATCTCTTCAACGAGCAGGGATCCCACCTCAGCATTATTCAGGGCACAGTTTTCGTAGGGGAGGAGCCACATTTGCTCTTGAGTGTGGCATGCCATCTGACTTAATCCAAGCTCAGGGTGACTGGCGCAGCGATGCCTATAAAGGTTACCTGGAGCCTTCTCTGGCCATGAGACAGGATGTGGTATCCACTTTAGCGGCAAAAATCAAATCTACCTTTCCTTAGCCTATTATGCTGCCAGATGTGCTGTCAATCACACTTACCCTTGTTGCCAACATCTATTCACTTGAGCCTCAAAATAAAGTCCACCGAAACACAAGGCATTTTTTTTTGCCACATACATATATACTTTCTCGTTGCGAGTCTCACCAGAGTTGGGATGATACAGTTGAGCCTGGCTGTAAGCACCACCTGGGAATTGGCTAGTTCGGCTTGCTTGCCAGGTGGTCCTTATAGACAGGCTCAATGGTAGTGGTTGCTCTTCCATAGGTAAAGGGGGATGTTCACATCATCTTGTTTTCATGCCACATGCCACTCCACCCTATCCATATACCCCTCATCACGACCAGTTTGTCTTGCCAAGATATTTTTGTCATTGCGGGTACCTGTATCATGGCCACAGGATCTTGAGTCCGCTTGTTCACCTGAGCTACGCCACTGGGATCCAGCAGTGACCGGTATGGGAAGAGCTCCACTCGGCAATGGTTGCTGAGTGTCTCAGTAGTGCAGTTTACCATTTTTATTTGTGTCAGTGTGCTTATTCCCTTCATAGCTGTGCACACAGCATTGTGATTAGGCAACAACTGAACTATCATGTTTAACAAATAGATATGCATACTGAACAGTGTACAGCAAGTTCAAACTTTTGACCTAATAATAGATATACACCTGTGCAAAAGTTAAGCACCAGCAAAAACAATAGAACGTAGAAACATGATGGTACAACTAGGCTGCCATACTTTTTGTCCCCGCGTTAGCTGACATAATTCCAAGTACGAAATGCACATGCATGCATGACTTCACGCCGCTTGATGTCCGTGCGTGGCGGGAAACAGCACACGTGTTCAGTTATGTAAAAGTCCAGTTTGAGGTGTAGAACATTACATACAGATTTAGGCGACAAGATTAGGAATTTTGTGTTCATGACCGTGGTTTATTTGTACAGAGAGAATTAGCTCTTGATTGTGAACCGCTATGGCAAGACGAAGGTTAAGTGATCGTGTGAAATCGCAAATCATAGGCATGCATACCACTGGTATGTCATGCAGAGAGATTGGCAGACAGCTGAACATTAACCATACTGTAATCAGTCGTTTGATTGCAAAACATGGGCAAACTAACGAGGTGAAGGACAGGCCTAGATCTGGAAGACCGAAGAACACTACTGCCCGTGATGATCGAGCCCTAGTACGCCTTGTTAGGAGATCTCCATTCACCAACAGCAGAGTGCTCAGCCAGCAATGGGAAACGCGCAATAGAGTGTCAATGTCTACCGTCAAAAGGAGACTGTATGCTGCTGGCATGAAAGCTAGGAGACCTGTCAGACGTCCTCTCCTCACTGCACACCACAAAGAGGAGCGTCTGAGGTGGTGCAACGAAAGAAGACACTGGAACATGAGATCCTGGAGACGGGTACACTGGTCCGATGAAAGTCGGTTCCTGCTTCATGCCACAGATGGTCAAACTCGTGTATGGAGGTCCAGACGCACGGCGTACGACCAACGTAACATCATGGAAGAAGTTCCATTTGGTGGAGGTTCCGTTATGATATGGGGGTGCATCTCATTTGATTGTAAGCTGGATCTGTTGACTGTACCTGGAACACTAAATGGACAAAGATATCAAGATTCCATACTGGATAGAGTTGTGGTCCCTCATTTTGTAAATCATGCACCTGGAACCCACCCTATATTCATGGATGACAACACCCGACCACATCGTGCTAGAGCTGTGCATGAATACCTCCGCCAGAATGCCATCGAAACCCTACCATGGCCAGCAAGGAGCCCTGACATGAACCCTATTGAGCATATCTGGGACATTCTGGGAAACATGGTGAGGAGGGATCCTCCTGTGCAGAACCTACAGGAGTTAACAGACGCACTCCATCTTGAATGGCAACGAATACCACAATGGCGTATCAGTCGGTTGGTGACCAGCATGAGACGTCGTGTCCAGGCCGTCATCCAGGCACAAGGTGGATATACCCAGTATTAATAATGACAGTCTCAAACTCGTGCACAGATGTTAAACTTCGTTTTCAGACACCATTAATGACAATCTAGCCACGTGTGTCAACTGTAGGGCAATAGTTGTCAGTTGTGTCAACGTAACCATATTCAGGCCTCGTTTTCAAGTTCAAACAAAAACATACAGTGTTTCCCCACCATCATAATCAGCATTCCTCTAGTTGCATTATTACCTCTTGCACTAAGATGGATGGGTACATAAATGTTTATGCCATTGCTTTCTTCATAGCACATGAATATACCCTCGCATGTGCGTAAAAATAGGGTGGTGCTTAACTTTTGCACAGGTGTATATATGTATATATAGGCTTATGAACTGTGGATCCAGATTGCCAGTGTAGCTCTTCAAGGCACTCATAGTGCATATCTGAAATACCAATATGCATTATAGTTGTTACTGATATTTAGAGACATTATGTACAAATTGTGTGTGTGTGTGCGTGCGTGTGTGTGTGTGTGTGTGATCAGTCATCAGTGCCACTCGGAAGTGGTGCAGGCGGGGGAGGGGGCTTTGTTTGATATTTTCTGGACAGGTGGATGGAGACTCCCTGTCTCCTATCCAGTTGTTACGAGGTATTAGGCAGTGCCCCCATCCTTAGCCACTTGGAACTCCTCCCAAGCTTGACTAAGGCCCTTATGTGATGGGATTTATATAGGCGTATATGTATATACATAGGTGTGTGTGTGTACGTGTACATGTGTATGTACCCAGCTCAGCAACCACTATATCTCCTACCTTGTACAGTTTGGGTGAAGTTTGGAGGACCATAGATGGCAAATGTCATATGAAGATTGGGCCCAGGAACCTTGTTAATAAAATCTATGGTTTTCTGAAGTTCACCCAAACTCCCTGTCTTGTTCTACTTTCATGCCATCGGGGGCCATGGGGAGAGATGGTGGGTAGCACCCTCATCTGCCCGACGTTAATGGGAATATTAATATCATTAATAACTTATTAACGCCGGGTGGGTAGAGGGGAAGCCTGGCATCCGGCCTTGTGAGGTTGTAAAAACCTAAACGGATAAACTGTGAAATCCGGCCTTTAGAAAACACAGGAAACCCAGTCCTTTGCTTGTGCCCTCCCGCTAAGCTCGATAGGTTCTCATGTCCACCCCATTGCCCAGCTCATTAATATTCATAGCCTTGACCCCCGACCTATCAGATGCGTGGGCGGGTGGCCTGCACACGTGCCATCCGGCCAGAAGCTTGGGCCGGACCCAATCAGATCCGTCCATTAGTCCCCTTATAATAATGCACCTTAGCTAAGTTCCCCATTCTATCAAAGTTTCTCACACTATAAAATTTTAGCTAAACAGGCGAAATCAATAAGCATTCTTGCTCTAGTACGCAGTAAAATCCCGGCCCTCCCACCCGCTTTGACTGATCACGACCTGGGCCTTCAATGGGCCCCAGAAGCCTTGTTAATAAAATCTATGGTTTTCTGAAGTTCACCAAAACTCCCTGTCTTGTTCTACTTTCATGCCATCGGGGGCCATGGGGCGGGATGGTGGGTAGCACCCTCGTCTGCCTGACATTAATACAATATTACTGGGAAAGAAACATGCATACGTCTTATATACATTGCATGTAATCAAACAACAAGATCTGCGCAAACACGCAGCACGCGGACATGCATCACACTTTACACCCACACATGCAGTGCTCAAACAAAAAACACACGGCACAATTTGTGAGCACTTATGACATTTTCCCTGATACCTTTGATCACATGCAGTTGTTTCACGGCCTGAATATAAGAGAGCGGCAGACATGATTGACAGGCTGGCCAATATAGGCTGCATAAAGAACCTAAACACTCGCACGGGCCAAAATGCTTGGATATTCAAGAATATCCAAGTTCTGTGGAGCTTGAATAAACCAGCTTATCCCAGCTAATGCAAGCTTTTAATAACGTGGAATAGCTTGGATTAGCTTGCTGGTATTGGCCACATAAAATTCAAGATAATTCAAGAAAATTCAAGCAATGCCTAGTTAAAGTAAAATCCAAGAATTTCCAGATAGCTTGAACATTCAAGAAAATCCAAGCTAACTTGAACATTCAAGAAAATCTGAGCTAACTTGAACATTCAAGAAAATCCCAGCTAGCTTGAACATTCAAGATCATCAAAGCTAGCTTGCCGGTGTTGGCCACTTAAAATTCAAGATAATTCAAGAAAATTCAAGCAATGCCTAGTTAAAGTAAAATCCAAGAATTTCCAGATAGCTTGAACATTCAAGAAAATTCGAGCTAGCTTGAACGGTCAAGAAAATCCAAGCTTGCTAGAACATTCAAGAAAAAACCACCTAGCTTGGATTTTATTCCAGAAAGTCCCAGCTATCTAGAACTTCAAGAAAATCCCTGCTAATCCTAGCTTTTGAAATAGGTTAGACATTAACATAAAATGGATGCACGTACACATAAATGCTGCCACGCAGAGATTATATATAAATATATACCGGTAATCTTGAAAAACAAAATCACCTTCATAGTAGATGAGTTACATGTAATACTCAATAACAAATACAAGTTCAGCCAAACATTAACAATGTATAAGTTTCTGACTGATTTGTCTGTTATTCTTATAGACAGAGATTGTTAATTTACCATATTATTTACAAAGTCTTGATCACTGCATTATTTCTATAGAACTGAAAAAGCTATACCAAAACTGGTAACTCTGAATAAATCTCTGGAAATCAATCAAATACATACCTCAAAATACAGTTCTGTTTCTATTTAAGGTTACTGATGCTAAGCATTCTATCTAACATTACTGTCAGTGTTTCCAAACTATCATATTCTATATATCGATAGCTGGTAATGATCAATGCAATGAATGTACTGTTTGCTTATTTATAAACCTTTTTAATATCCCGCCAATTTACCAGGTCAAGGTCACCTCTACATGACTACAGAACTTGTTCTTACCTTAGTGCAAGCTATTTCAAGATAATCCAAGGTAGTGTAAGTGAATCTAGAAACTCAAAGATATCCAAGTAGCGTGGATTCTTT
Organism: Chaetoderma sp. LZ-2023a; assembly: GCA_034401795.1. NCBI lineage: Eukaryota > Metazoa > Mollusca > Caudofoveata > Chaetodermatida > Chaetodermatidae > Chaetoderma > Chaetoderma sp. LZ-2023a. Next base: position 132,673,856 of record CM067370.1, on the reverse strand, counting down.
TATGTCTGACAAAACAAAGTTCTAGAAAATCCAAGCTAGCTTACATTCTGTCAAATCAGAAAAGTCCAAGCAAATCCAAGAAGCTTGCAGTTTTTCATGATAACATTCAACAAGTCCTAAAAAATTCCAGCTAGCTTGAATTCTGAGAGGTGGGATTTTCAAGAGGTTCATGCCACTACATAAAGTCCAGCCTAATTCAAGGAAATCAAAGCTGGTATGGGTTGAACAATTTCCCAATAGCTTGGATATTCAAAAAAATACAAGCTAATCCAAGTCAACTTGAATTTTATTTCACACGGATGTTGCTATTAAAAGTGGATAAAAAACAAATGATTATCACAGACACACCACAGATTAATCAAGCGTACGCCAAACAAAACATGGGAAAGCAGTGATTGCAAACTTTCAGCATCTAGTGTTTATCACATCGTAAAACATTTTTGGATTTTCCAAATTTTTTCTGAATATCTGGATGATTTTGGATTTTCCATATCATGTATCAAGTTGTGGAATCATAGTGTATGGTCACACTTTCCTGTGTTAAAATTTGAGAGCCAAATCAAACTAGTATGGTGTTCGAGATATCCACAGATCCAGAATGTGATGCAATCCATATCCGGGTTCCTTTATCTGGATCTGGGCCAATGTCTGGAAATCCTCTTGCATCACAAGCTTATTCATTGTGTTTAAATTTGAGCCAAATCAGATTAGCAGTTATTGACATAAACCTCAGTACACTCAGATAGACACGCAGATAGACACACACTCACACAGACAGACACACATGGTGACTGACACCCAATGCTCATACACTCATCCCCTTACAGGGGCGAGGGTAAATTCAGGGTAGATAACTATCGTGAATATGAAGCGATTTAACTCTTTATTGGTCAAGCTGGCTAGAACCTGCCTTAACAGCGGCCTTGGAAAATGTCAATTTGCAGGCAAAAAGAATATTTTTTTAATCTTGCCACTAGAATAACTGGCTTGATATTCAAAAATACTCATCTCTGCCTGCCTGCAAATGGACATCTCAAAATTGAAAGAAGTCCATGTAGTCTTTCTATGGTTATACTCTGTGAAGCAGATTTGTCATGCATTTAGGGGAGATAACTGTCGCAAAGAAAAATGGTTCTTGATACAACCGCAGTTTTGTAACAAGTTAATGATGTGCAAAATTAGACGCAAATGATGTAGACGTTCTAGCTTTATACTCCAGAAACAAATCATGATGGATGGATGGATGGATGCGTGAACGCAAAGCCATGTCCAAAACTGGATGTTAATTTTCAATGACATTCAGGGCACTACCAGATATAAATAGAACAAGAATGACAATTAGAGATTGCTGAAATTGATGGCCACATGCCACCACCATCATGCAACGGATTAATGTGACGAGAAGATTGTCTAGCAGCATAGAGTTAAAAGAAATTGCCAGTCTATTGCATTCAGGCTTATTTATGTATGGAACAATGTACTGCACTGACAACATTTACACAACCATAAAGAGCATATTATTAGAATTAAGAGTAATCACAATTTCCGTAATTGGGTGACCATACCATTTGATGTGACCCCAAGAGACTTCCTCTGAGGCCCTCAAGGGCGACAAACAGGCCTTATTTGGTGAAGATCCCTTCAGTGGAACTTTAGTTATCCTCTGGAAACGCAAACCAATTTCCTTAATTTGGTAGCAGTGAACGTGACCTTTTGAACACAAAATTAATAGTTTTCTTCAGACCCATCCTCAGACACACACCCCCAACCCCACCCCCCATGCCACCACCAATGTGAACACACACAGCAAAATTGGTGATGCTCTCTTCAGTAGAACCTTCGTGTTATCATCTTGAAATATAATCAAATTTCCTTAATGTCATCACAGTCATCTTGACCTTTGACCCCCTACCCCAAAATTAATTGTGTTCTTCGGACTCCCAAGATCAACACACAGGGTACGCTTAATGTAGGGCCTGAACAAAAAATCTCTTGGCCTGCAAATGGACGTTACAAAAGACCATTGCATTAAAGACCATTTTTTTGTCAGCTTGACAATGGAGGATTCCAGTTTATCCATCAATCATATGATGTCATAATAAACTGCGACGTATAGGATGACATCAAAATCAATTACATATTGAATGCTGTAGCTAAGTACATCACGAATGCTTAATTGATGACGGACTAAACGTTGTTGTATGAACTCTATGTCTTTACTATTTAATAAACATGCTGTTGAATATTTTGAAACTAATTTGACCAGGCACTGTTGCTGCCATAGGAAGCAACAGCACCCAGTCAAATTAGTTTCAAAATATTAAACAGTTTATCTGCATAGTTTCCTAGAAATTGATGGAGCTTAGATAAAGATGGGCGGGCTATAACTAAAACTGGATTCCTCTCTTAAATGGTCTATGGCTTAAAGATTAACCAGATTATATCTATTCATAGGAAATACATGATACAGGCATACACTCATTAAAGGCTTGTTCCACACATGCCAACATGATTTATGAAAAGCCTCCCATGAGAGCGTCACAGTGAGCTGGAGCATCCCTGTTCCACGGGGACATGGACAGCACATCTTCATGTCAATATTTATCATGTTGGTGCAATTAAGCTAATTATTAATGGATTATCCATGCGACGATGCACAACAATGTATGGATCATGACGCTCATTAAGCAGACAATGCCGTGCAGAGTTTCACTAATTAGCACACGTCACTATTTGAATTTTGTAAACAAGGAAAACACATTATAATTAGAGTAGATACAAAGTTCAATCGCTTTGGTGTGTATAAATAGTGTATTGTATTATGGATGAGTTAACCCTTTAATCCCCAAATTTATTCAAATTTTTTTATAATGTTCTCATAGAAAATGTCCCTTTGCAGACCAAGAAGATTATTTTTGAAAATTTTACCAGTGAAATGACTGACTCGGTTATTGAGCCAGTGATTCCAGTGCTTAATTAAAAAAAAAGTAATTTCTTGGTCTGCAAACGGACATTTTTCAAGACCACTGTAAAAGCAGTTTTTGGCCGGCTTTAGTGTTAAAGGGTTAACCATTTCATCCTTGGAGTCACGGGTGATGAATTTCAAACCAGCCATTATATACTGATGTAAGCTCATGAATCTCTTGAAACTAATTTGACTGGAAGTTGTTGCTGCCGAAAAGCATAAAAAATAGGCTACAATATGTTCATTACAGTGTTGTCAGTCACTGTGGTATAGTCCTAGGATAGAGGTGACATTGACTGTTGGATGGAGGTGTCAGTCACTGTGGGACAGCGGTGTCATTGACTGTTGGATAGGTGTTAGTCACTGTGTGATAGAGTGGTCAGTCACTGCGGGATAGAGGTGTCATTGGCTGTTGGATGGAGGTGTCAGTCACTGTGGGATAGAGGTGTCATTGACTGTTGGATAGGTGTTAGTCACTGTGTGATAGAGTGGTCAGTCAATGTGGGATAGAGGTGTCAGTTACTGTGGGATAGGTGTCAGTCAGTGGGATAGAGCGGTCAGTTACTTTGGAATAGAAGTGCCAGTCGCTGTGGGATAGAGGTGTCATTGACTGTTGGATAGAGGTGTCAGTCACTGTGGGATAGAGGTGTCAGTCACTGTGGGATAGTGGTCAGTTGTTTTGGGATAGAGGTGTCAGTCACTGTGGGATAGGTGTCAGTCATTGTGGGATAGAGTGGTCAGTCACTGTGGGAGAGTGGTCAGTCATTGTGGTATAATGATGTCAGTCACTGTAGGATAGAGGTGTCATTGACAGTTGGATAGAGGTATCAATCACTGTGGGACAGAGGTGTCAGTCACTGTAGGATAGAAGTGTCATTGACTGTTGGATAGAGGTGTCAGTCACTGTGGGATAGAGGTGTCTGTCACTGTGGGATAGAGTGGTCAGTCACTGTGGGATAGATGTGTCAGTCACTACGGTATAGAGGTGTCATCAATTGTGGGATAGAGGTGTCATTGACTGAGGGACAGAGGTGTCATTGATTGTGGGGATAGAGGTGTCATTGACTGAGGGAAATAGGTGTCCTTGACTGTGGGATAGAGGTGTCGATTGTGGGATTGGTGCCCTTGATTGTGGGATAGAGGTGTCATTGACTGAGGGATAGAGGTATCATTGATTGTGGGATACAGATGTCACTGATTGTGCGATAGACGTGTCCTGGACTGCAGGATAGAGGAGTCATTGACTTTGGGATAGAGGTGCCATTGACTTATCGAGGGATAGAGGTGTCACTGATTATGGGATAGAGGTATCCTTGATTGAGGGATAGAGGTGTCAGTCACTGTGGGATAGAGGTGCATTTATTGTGGGATAGTGTCATTGATTGAGGGATAGAGGTGTCATTGATTGTGGGATAGTGTTCCTGACTGCAGGATAGAGGTGTCATTGTCTGTGGGATAGATGTGTCATTGACTGAGGGACAGAGGTGTCATTGATTGTGGGGATAGATGTGTCATTGACTGTGGGATAGAGGTGTCAGTCACTGTGGGATAGAGCTAGAGGTGTCATTAACTGTGGGATAGAGGTGTCATTCACTGTCAGATAGTGTAGTATTGTTGGCCAAGCAATGTGAGATTGTGTGGTCGCTGACTGACAGATTGTATGGGTGCTGACTGAGGGATTGTGTCATCACTGCCTGTTGGATAAAGTTGTTAGTCGATGTGGTATGGCTACCTGTTCATCGTTGCCGGGTCATGTGGTCACAGTGACATAACTATGGTCTGGGTCACAGTACTCACTTCGTGTGGAATAGTGTCATACCACTTAAGGTGCAGCAAAGTGGTCACTGATTCCTCACACTGGCTTGGTCACTTACAGTGCTATGGCTCGCAATCACTGTGGTTTTGTATGGTCACTCACTGTAGTGTACTTGCCACTCGCTGCGGTAGTGTAGTGTTTACTGTTCCATGACATGGTCATTCAATGGAGGAATCCAGTTTTAGCTATGCCCCCGCCCCTCTTTAGGTAAGCTCCACCCACGCTTTGCCCATGTTGGGATCAATCGATCACTGCACTCTCTGAATCTCAATTTCCAGAAAACTATACACTGGTAAGCTGGTGAATATTTTGAAACACATTTTCAAAATATTCAACAGAATGTGTATTAAATAGTAAATATATACAATTCGTACAACTTGGGACTTTTAAGCATTTTTGAGACTAAATTGCATCATTCATGACGTAACTGATTATGGCATCAGCCTACATGTGACATAGTTGATGATGATGTCATATGATCAATGGATAAAATCGATTCATCCATTGTTTAGTCGGTGTGGTGGCTTTGAGTGAGACAATGGACCTTTCAAGTTTTTGCTACGCCCGCCCACCTCTAGCTAAGCTCCACCCACACCTCCCTTGAATTCCCTGACTATTAATTTCCAGTAAACTATAGAGCAAAGCTGTTAAATATCTTAAAATTAATTTGACTGGGTGCTTTTGCTGCCTATGGCAGCAACAGCACCCAGTCAAATTAGTTTCAAAATATTCAACAGAATATTTATTCAATAGTAAAGACATACAATTCGTACAACAACGCATAGTCCATCTTTAATTATGCATTTCTGACATACTTATCTACGTCATTCATGACATCATTGATTATGATATCATTCTACACTTCCTGTAGTTAATTATGATGTCATATGATAGATAGATAAAGTGGAAAGGTCTATTTAGTCACTGACTGCTGTGTTGTTTGGCAGGGCATAATATTGCTTGGTGTGGCGTGACATGTGTTGTATGCATGTGGTTGCTGATCAGTGTATTGCCATGTGTGGGCATGTTTGTGTGTATATGCATGTACATATGCACAAGTGTGCATACATGCATACATGTGTACATGCGTGTGTGTATGTGTGTCCGTGCGTGCGTGTGCATTGTCCATTGTCAATAAAGTCTGTCTCATATGCCAATATGTCATTTGCCTAAATATCTCATGGGGTTCTGGCTGAGGATTCCCAGTGTATACATGTGTGGCCTCTGACATACATTATTTAGCTTATGATTGATATGTAGATCTACACATGTCATTTTCTTAACTATCATTAGGAATTTATGTATTTCATCCTGGTGTTATTTCATTATCGATGCTGATTTTTCTAACAACAATTCAACTAAAAGTTGTTGCTTCCTTAGTCAACCTGTTTTCCAAATCTGCATTCATATTTTCTTCTGTTGAAGTAAACTCCTTGTGAATTCAGCATAAAATTCGAAACAAGCATGATTTTTAATGGTAGATGTAATTCAAATTGATTTAAATCACTGAAAACTCATGATTTAAATCAGATCAATGGGCCCATGGGGCCTGTATTGCCTTACCTGCACCTCAGTTTGTTCTACTCAAAACATAAAAAATACCATTATTAATTGTTTGAACCCAATAGGGAGGCCGAAATTTCAGCTTAGGTAGGCCAGAATTGCAGCGGGTATACCTACATGTATATATGTTTAGGATGACATCAAATAAAAACAAAAGCATTTGTATGCGAGTGTCAATTTTTGGGTCTTTCAAATTATTGTACTTATACCGTGCGTGCGTGCGTGCGTGCGTGCGTGCATGCGTGCATGGGATACCAGACTTTTGAGTCTTATGGTTATGTGATCTGCTACAAATTCAAATATTAACAAGAACAACAATCAAAGATTGCTAAAGTATGCCCCCAATTCTGTCAAGTATAACCTCCCACCCAAGATTCAGGATTGGTCACTGTAACCTTGACCGCTAACACCAAAATCGATAGGGTTCTTCGAAACACCAAGGACAACCTCCCACCCAAGATTAGTAATGATCCCTTCAATCGAACTTGTCGCTACCATTCGGAAACACAAAATTACGCAATTAATTATTTCATCGTGACCTTGACTGTTGACGCCAAAATCGATATGGTTCTTCAGACCACCAAGGACAAGCTTCCACACCAGATTCATAATGATCCCCTCAATAGAACTCGAGTTATCATCCGGAAACGCAATAGAAAACCACCAGAAAAATTGACCAATCAAAATTCTATATGCAACTTCTAAAGCCTACCACCCTAGGATCGTTCCAGCCAGTCTGGTTGAAATCGCAAAAGTAGTTAATGAGTAGACGATTTTCAGAAAATTCAAGATGGCCACCGAATAAATTGACCAATCAAAAACTCGTTCAAGCGGTTAATGAGGAGTAGCCTTTTAACTGATTTCCTAAAATTTTCAGAAAATCCAAGATGGCCACTGGAAAAATGGACCAATCAAAATTCTGTATACAAGTTCTGAAATCTACCAGGCTAGTATCCTTCCAGCCAAGTCTGGTTGAAATTGCTCAAGCAGTTAATGAGAAGTAGCGCTATAAACGATTTCCGCCATTTTTACAGAAAATCCATGATGGTTGACGGAAAAATTGACCAATCAAAATTCTGCACTTGATCTAAAGCATTTGAATAGACATAATACTTTAAATTCAGCAGCAACAAGGCATCAAATCCAAAATCGGAATTAAGTAGAAATGATATTTAGTGAGAAATTAATGATAGACGCTGACCACATAATCAGATTGAACCTTAGATTTTGATTGGTCCATGACAACCGTGTTTTATCAAGGAACAAATTCTCTTGAACAAACTTTACTCCGTACACTAATTCCTGAGATGTCAGTTTCAAGAACAAGACAGTCACCCGAACAAGCGGTTAATTAGGAGTAGCGTTATAAATGATTTCCTGCCATTTTTTGAAGATCCAAGATGGCTACCAAAAGAAAGAATCAAGCAGTCAAATTTTGTATACCAATTCTGAAGAATACCTTTTCAGGGTCCTTCCAGCTAGGTTTACTTGAAATCAGCGCAGCGGTTAATGAAGAGTAGCCTTTTAACTGATTTCCCAAAATTTTAGGAAAATCCATGACCAGTGGAAAAATTGACCAATCACAATTCTGTATAAAATATCTGATCTGTACCAGCCTAGTATCCTTCCAGCTAAGTCTGGTTGAAATTGCCCCACCAGTTAAAGAGGAGTAACATTTAAAAAGATTTACCGCCATTTTACAGGAAATTCAAAATGGCTGTCCAAATGGTCGACCCATCGAAATTCTGTATATATGTTCCGAAACCTATCAACATAGTATCCTTCCAGCCAAGTCGGGTTGAAATTCTCAAAACTGTTAATGAGTAGTGTATTAAATCAATTTCCTGCCATTTTCCAGAAAATTGAAGATGGCCTCCGAAAAAAAAATCGACCAATCAACATTTTGTATGCATGTTCTGAAGCATACCCAAGTCTTTCCAACCAAGTTCACTTGAAATCGGTCAAATGGTTAATGAGTAGGCTTTTAACTGATTACCAGAAATTTTCAGAAAATCCTAGATGGCCACCGGAAATATTGACCAATCAAAATTCTCGTTAGAGGTGTTGAAGCCAACCAGTATAGAATTACTCCATCCAAGTTTCGTTGAAGTCGGCCCAATTAAATCGGAGTAGCGTTTTAAATAATTTCTGGAAAATTTTTGGAAAATCTAAGATGGCCACCAGAAAAATTTACTAATCAAAATTCTGAATAGACCTTCTGGAGCCTACCACCATAGGATCCTTCCAGCCAAATCTGGTTGAAATTGGTCAAAACATAAATGAGGTGATTCGATTTGATGGACGGATGACAGATGGATGGATGGATGGATGCCATAGCATAAGCTCACTTGGCCAGGTGAGCTAACAAACATGAAAGGCCATTACTCAAAATAGGCACCCCCACCCCGGATCATATTTCCAAATTTTAGGTCCTCTCCCATTGGAGGTTGAGTGGAAATCATTTTTGTGAAAATTAGCTCATCAAAGTCCCAAGATGGCAGACACCCAGGCAAATTAACTAATCAAGCTGTCTTGTACAAACTTGGTACAGATCTTTGCGTAAATGAAGTTTTTGAGTTTCACACCAACTGATCAAGCAGTGTCCGAGAAAATGTTAAAAGATTTTCTTAAATATCGCAAAAGCCCAAGATGCCTGCCAACCAACTTGACAAATCAGATTCCTTTGAGCAATTTTGTATCTATATGACGCATTGAAGATGCTTATTGACAAATCTGATTGAAATTAGCCCACTGTGGTTCTTAAGAATTAACTTAAAGATAAAGGTTGATGGACAGACAAATGACAGACAGACAACAGACAGATGATGGAGAGGCAACAGACAGATGGCAGACAGTCACCATTGCATAAACCAACTTGGTCTCTCGGGGCAGGTTACACTGGCTAATACAATTTTCAAATCAGAAGTTAGATACCTAGAAGCATTGACTTCCCTTACTTGTAACTTTGCTTAAGTTAATCTGAGCATTTGCTTACTTGTATGACATCACCATTCCCAAGGTTCATTGGTTGGAAATATATGTCTAGCGTTAAACGGGTTTAAACATTCACAATTAACACCCCACCGTAATGATAACACCCAACAAGAGGTCCAATGGCCTAGGACGCTCACCTGGGCCATAATTATCATTTCAGAATCCAAGATGGCCATCAGAAAAATTGACAAATCAAAATTCTGAATCGTATTTGCCTATCACCATGGGGGTACGTCTGGCTAAATTTGGTTAAAATCAGACCATTGATTGAGGGTGAGTAGAGTTGTAAAGAACATCTGGACATTTTTTCCAAAAATCTAAGATTTTCACACAAACCAGAGCTTGACACTATATGATCCTTCTAGACAAATTTGTTTGAAAACAGTCAAGTTTTTAAGAAGAAAAAGCGAATCAGAATTCTGAAAGGATGTTCTGGATCCAGGCCTTAAGTTTGTTGGCCCTTGACAGGCCAGGTGAGCTAACAATGTCACCTTATGAAATAAGTGCCTCAGTCCATAACCTAGTCATCTTTTCTTTTGGAACGATTATCTCATCTACGTGCGACTGGACCTACTGAATATTTTGAAAACAATTTGACGGAAAGTTGTTGGTGGCTAGGGCCACAACATAAGCTCACTTGTCCCTTCGGGTCAGGTGAGCTGACAATCTCATCTGCATGCAACTCTGGACCTGATGAATATTTTCAAAACAATTTGACTGAAAGTTGTTGGTGGCTAGCACCACAACATAAGCTCACTTGTCCCTTCAGGTCAGGTGAGCTGACAATCTCATCTGCATGCAACTCTGGACCTGATGAATATTTTCAAAACAATTTGACTGAAAGTTGTTGGTGGCTAGGGCCGCAACATAAGCTCACTTGTCCCTTCGGGTCAGGTGAGCTGACAATCTCATCCGCATGCAACTCTGGAGCTGATGAATATTTTCAAAACAATTTGACTGAAAGTTATTAGTGGCTAAGCCACCAACAACTTTCAGTCAAATTGTTTCAATATATTCGGTAAGTCCAGAGTTATTGCCAATTTAAATTATTGTCTGGTGGCTTGCAGTGGTCAGACAGTTAAATGACTAATTACAGTACTAGTGATGGACATCGAGCAGGGGTTTGTAATATCATTAGCATGACTAGTAACTGATTAATTCTCTGAAAGGAAAGATAGTACTGCTATCATTAACAAGAAGACATTTGAAGTGCCTTAACGCTCACATAGATGATTAGCATTTGAACAAACATAATAGTTTAAAGTCAGCAATAACAAGATATAAAATACAAAGTTGGAATTCAGTACAAACAATATTTAGTGGAAAATTAATGATGGACGCTGACCACACCATCAGATTAAACCTTAGGTTCCATCCAGACAATAAAACATGAGGTCCAAGGCTCTGTGACGCTCACCTAGAACCTTAGCATTTGAACCATTTGCATTAAAATAGACAAGATGGATAATTTTCGAAAACTCCAAGATGGCCACCAAAGAAATTGACCAATCAAAATTCTCATTTGGATATGTTGAAGCCTTACCACCATGGGATCATTCCAACTCAGTTTCATCGATATCGGGCCATTAATTACTGAGGAGTACCATTTTTAAATGGTTCCAGGAAATGTTCAGAAAATCAAAAATGGCAGCCAAAACATTGACCAATCAAAATTCCCAAAGCGGTTAATGAGGAGTAGCATTTCTAAATGATTTCCAGCCATTTTTTAGAAAATCCAAGATGGCCACTCAAAAAATAATCATGCAATCAAAATTCTGTATACCATTTTTGAAGCGTACCAGCTGGATCCTTCTGGCCAAGTTTGGTTTAAATTGGCCAAGCGGCTACTAAGTAGCCTTTTAACAGATTTCTCAACAGTGTCGGAAAATCCAAGATGGCACCCGGAAAGATTGACCAATCAAAATTCTGTAAACAAGTTCTGAATGCTACCACCCTAGTATCCTTCCAGCCATGTCTGGTTGAAATTCCCCTAGCAGTTAATGAGTAGTATTTTAAACAATTTCCCATCATTTTTCAGGGAATTCAAAATGGCTGCCCCAAAAATTGACCAATCAAAATTCTGTATACAAGTTCCGAAGCATACCACGCTAGAGTCCTTTCACCTGAGTTTGTTTGAAATTGGCCAAGTGGTTAATGAGGATTAGGCTTTTAACTGATGGCTGCTAGAAAAATTGACCAATCAAAATTCTGAACAAAAGTTCTGGCGCCTACCACAATAGGAGGCTTCCAGTCAAATTTGGTTGAAATCGGCCAAAGCATAAAGCAGATGCGATTTGACGGACGGTCAAGGTGAGCTAAAAATCCAAGATGGCCACCAAAGAATCTACCAACAAAAACTCTCAATAGAACTTCTAAAGCCTACCAGTATAGAATTCTCAATCTAGCCAGATTTGGATATGATCCACCAAGCGCTTAACTTTACTAGGCTACTACCGCTAGCTATGGTTTCAACCAATCACAGATTATCGTGTAACTATGAAATATTTAATCGGATGTTGTTTACTACTCTCGAAATTGTACAATATTTCAAATCTCAACGACCGACTTTTAAATATCAAATTTATTATTTATCCTATTCGATAATATATTTCGTAATATCTTCAGCAAGTATTTCCCTAAGGAAAAAATCTGGCTACAATTTATGGCCAAACATCTGTATTTCCAAATGTCGAGTCGGTAATCAATAATTTACGCAACAAAATACAGCCATGCACTTTCATGTGTACATCTTTAAGCTGTTCCATGATATTGTCTATAAATGATATTTATTATAAACATTAATAAAGTTTTTTGAATATTTTCAAAACAATTTGACTAAAAAGCATTGCAGCCTATTAAGCTTCATGCCTTTCAGTAAAAATTTATTTTAAAATATTCATCATAGTAATATTTAGCTTCATAGAATCATTAGCTTTCTAGAATTATGTATGTAATAAATGGCCCAAGGGCCATAGCGCTCACCTAGTTGATGAGGAATGGTAAACATGTTTACATTAACTAGATGATATAAATCAAGTAATCCCCCCACCCCTGCAACGACAGCCATGTTCGTGGGATGACATAATCCCACTGATTTGGATAAACATATGGATGGATACACAGACAAATGGGAGCTAATAATTATAAACAAAGAAGTTTCGTCACGATACGACAAGAAAAAATAAAGTTATTGAACGTAAGCCCAAAATTTGCACGGACGGACACAAATTCAGAGACAAAGGGATGGATGGATGGAGGGATGGGCTGACTGACCCACAAAGTAATGTCCATTTCCCTAGTACCATAGCCAATGTACCCATGAAGTTTCCTCACAATACTCCAAGCAAAGATAAAGTTATTGTACGAAAACCCAAAATTTGCTCGGACGGACACACACAAATTCAGAGACAAAGGGAGGGATGGACAGAGGGATGGGCTGATTGACCCTCAAACTAAGGTGCATTTCCCTACTACCCTACTACCATAACCAACCTTCCCATGAAGTTTTGTCACAATACTCCAAGCAAAGCTAAAGTTATTGAATGAAAACTCAAAATTTGCACGGACGGACAGACACAAATTCAGAGACAAAGGGGTGGACGGATGGAGGGATGGGCTGACTGACCCTCAAACTAAGGTGCATTTACCTACTACCATAGCCAACCTTCCCATGAAGTGTTGTCACAATATTCCAAGCAAAAGTAGTTATCGAAAGACTGGATGGACGGATGGATGAACGGACGGATGGATGGACGGACAGAAGCGAAAACATAATCCCCCCGCTTTTTGCTAAAGGGGGGGGGGAGACAATTAATGCATAACAAGAACCATTGGTCAATCAGGCAAGCATAACTGTTGCCATAGACCAATGGGATAATGGTCTTTATCATTATTAACCAATGAGGCAATCATCTGTACTGGTCACTAATGACTAACAACGTCATTGACACTAGTGACGAATGGGATAAGCACCATTTGTCAATGGAACAAGAGGGACTGATGCCACTGATGAATGGAATACTGGTCCTTGACTTTATTTAGCAATTAGTCAAGTATCATGAAACAATTTACCAATGGATGCCACTGACCAACAAGAGTACAATTTCCTGACATTATTTACCAGTGAGGCAAGGGTTACAAACATAATTGACCAGTGGACAAATCACCCTTGGTCAATATAGCAAGCATAACTGATGCAGACAAATGGGGCAAGCATCCTTGGCATTATTGACAAATGAGACACTTATATACAGTATATTGCCCAATGGGACAAGAAGCAGTTGTTAATGAGGAAAGCGTAACTGATGTCAATAACCAATGGGTCCTGAAAAACAGATGGGCCGAAAATGAGTTTGTGTGATAAAAACAAAGTCTGTGTGTGACTGACACTACTGACCACCAGAGAAAGCTCCATTGGCTCATGGGACACACATAACAAATGCCATTTACAAATGGGTAATGGTCACAGGCAGACTGTAAGGAAATGCAAGAATATTGGCACCCGTGACATAATTGGAAAAAGTTTTCATTGCTCAATTGGGCAGCCATCCATGATACTACTGTTAAATGGTTCAACAGATACCATTTACTAATAGGATAATGGTTACATTAATCCATCAACTATTGATGAAACAAATGTATTTCCCCCATAGGCTTCAATACATTGAAAATATAGCAAGGGCAATAATCCTGCTATTTGTGGGCATGGCTACTTCATATTCACAGCGCAAATAGACATTGCCGAAAGGAACGCGTTCGCCAAATTTGCTTTTAATCTATCAACAAATGGTGAGACGTATCACAATTGTTGACATTAGCATTCTGTGACAGACAGACATACAGATAGATGGGCAGATTGTATAAGGTCACCTAGGTGACCTTAAAATTGTACGAAAGTAAGTCGTTTTCAAATTGTGATGAAAACAACACAAAAGAAAATTACACCATAATACCGAAGCTAATTTTTTTTAATGAAAACGCTGCAGCAAATTGAAGTTAATATTTCAGGAAACGACATCTGCCCGCAGGAATAACTATTGATCGCAAATTTCCGAAACCAACTAATTGGTCGGCAAAAACTTCTTTTAATTAAGATTCTGAAATAAATGAATAGCTGAATATACGGTTTAAAACTCATAGCTTGGAGTTAGCTGATGTTCTGAGTAGAGTAAATCAAAATTAATGATGCTTTTATTAGCCAGAAGGAATAGATATTGCTGCCATACTGGAAAATCTTCTTGATAAATCAAAAACAATTTGACTGAAAGATGTTCATGTCTTAAGCAGCAACAAACTTCCATCAAATTTATAATTAGTCAAAACGCTAAGTAATTCTTTCTAATCATGTCAAAATAAGGCTTTGCAGTAAAACTGTTAAATCCAGGTGAATATGGTTCCGAGGCAGACGACCTCAGTCAATGAATGAAAATTATTCAAAAGAATTTTCAAACAAAGGTATCCAGATAATAGTCTGGCATGTGTGTATTCCTAAATAGAAAACATGACTGTATTGAAGCATTAAGGGAAAGAATGAAAAGTGCATAATTTTATCCGTTTAGATAATAAAATAGCTGGAATTGTGGAGAAAGAAAATCATATGCATATGTGTGTTTTGAAAGCAGGGTAGGGAAAGGCGATAATTATCTAGATAAACAGCACATGTATTCAAATTACTGAGAATACAGGATACCTGACAGTACATGGACAAAAGACACATTAAAAATTCAATACGCATACGAAAGACATGTGCATGATTATATTGCATGCAGCCTTTAGGAAACTAATCTGTTTCATTTCTATATTCTGAGTTCCCTTTAGAACGACGCCTGGTGTTCATTTTGAATCTGTTTCTAGCTATGCCACACCCATTTCTAGATAATCTCCGCCCAATTTGTATGTCGGCTGGAATCAATTTGTATACTTTAAAACCTGAATTCCCATAAACAAAAGTTCAAGGTAATTATATAGGTGAATATTTTGAAACTAATTTGACTGGGGGATACTGGTTGCACAAGCAACATTGATCCTAGTGAGTACTCATTTATCAAAGACAAACAATTCGTACACAAGTGACAGACTTTTCACATTTCATGATGGAGCTAAAAGTTGTTATGATTGCGATGTCAGCTAACTAGTGATGTAATGGAGACATCATAATCAACTATATCACATGTAGGCTGACGTTATAATCAATTACGTCATGAATGGCCCTATTTAGTCCGTCATAAACACTTAATAGTCCTTCAAATTGTACGAATTGTATGTATTTACGATTTAATAAACATTAGGCAGCAACAGCACCCAGAACACGAGGCCCAAGGGGCCTGTATCGCTCACCTGGAATTATTGGCGACTGACACAACCGAAGAAAATGAGATGACCACTATAAAAATTTACCAATAAAATTGCTGTGAAGAAAGTTTAGCCCAGTGGTTAATAATTAAGTCTTTTTTATGTTTTTTCCAGAAATTTACAGAAAATACAAGATGTCCGCTAAAAACGTTATATTTTGATTGATTCATGGTGGACATGTTTTTTAAAATATCAACTTTCCATGGACAAATTTTAATGGTGTTTTGACACTAATCATAACAGCCATATTTCAGCCCGATCCGTTCAGCAGTTCTGGAGAAGTTGTTTTCGCGAAAACTAGGTCATCCAAGATGGCCGCTGAACCATTTGGCAAATTAAGGTCCCTCGAACAAACTTGTTTCAGCTCTTGCCCTAGATCATATTTCATGAGGTCTGGATCGATCCCCAAAACAGTTTCAGAAAATTTTTTTAAAGATGTTTTTAAAAGTTGGCCAAAATCCAAGATACAAGACCTAAATTGGCCGGCCGATCATCTTCCTTTGAACAAATTTGTATTCCTATTCCCTAAGGATGCCTCTTGTCAAATATGCTTGAAATCGGCCCAGTGATTCTCAAGAAGACATTTTAAATTTCCCATTGCTTTAGTATGGGAGTTTTTGGTAGGAAAAAGATCCAAGATGAGCGAAAAATTGCTTATCCGACAGTTTCGAAAATTGTAAATTTGAAATCAGAATACCTAAATACCTATACAAAACCAATTTCGGCATCAAAATCAATCAAATAAAAATATAAAATATGGCCGCCAAACACTACATTTTAATTGGTCGATGGCGGCCATGTTTTTTGTGTATCAACTTCCTTTGAATAAACTTTAATGGCCCTTAGTCCCTTATAATATCTGCCAAATTTTGGCTCGATCTGGTCAATGGTTCGGGAGAAGTTATTTTCACGAAAACTAGGTCATCCAAGATGGTCGCCAAGCTATTTGGCCAATCAAATTCCATTGAACAAACTTGGTTCAGTTATTCGCCTAGATCATATTTCATGAGTTTTGAATCGATGCCCCAAGTGATTTCGGAGAAGAATTGTAGACATTTCTCAAAATAGGCCAACATCCAAGATGGCCACCAGCCAAATCAGCCGATCGGCTTTGTTTGAATAAAGTTGCATCCCTATGCCCTACGGATGATTCCTGCCAAATATACTTGAAATCGTCCCAGTGGTTCTTGAGAAGACATTTTAATTTTCCCATCACTTTAGTATGGGAGTTTCGCCGGGAAAATCATCCAAGATGGCCACCAAACCGTTTATCCGACAGTTTTGAGTGCCAAATTTGAAATCAGCATACTCAACTGCATATATAAAATCAATTTCGGCTTCAAAATCCATGAAATAAAAAAATTCAAAATGGCTGCCAAATGCACTACATTTTGTTTGGTTCAGGGTGGTCTCTTGAACAAACTTTAATGGCCCTTACTCCCCAATTATATCTCCCAACTTTCGGCCCAATCCCTTCAGCGGTTCTGGAGGTTGTTTTCGGAAAGACTAGGTCATCCAAGATGGCCACCAAACTATTTGGCCAATCAAGTTCTCTTGAACAAACTTGGTTCAGTTCTTACCCTAGATATTTCATGAGTTTTGAATCGATCCCTCAAGTAGTTTCTGAGGTTTTTAAAGATGTTTCCTAAAATCAGCCAAAATCCAAGATGGCCGCGGGCCAAATTGGCCGATCAGCTTCATTTGAACAAATTTTGATCCCTATATCCTAAGGCTTCCTGCCAAATATAATTGAAATCGGCCTCGTGGTTCTTGAGAAGTTGTTTAAAGGAAAAGTTGACAGTACGACGGACGGACGATGGATGGTCGCCATGGCATAAGCTCACTTGGCCTTTCAGGCCAGGTGAGCCCGGTCAGCATTCTGGAGAAGTCATATTCGCGAAAACTAGGTCATCTAAGATGGCTCCCAAGCTATTTGGCCAATCAAATTCCAGTGAACAAACTTGGTTCAGTTATTTGCCCAGATCATATTTCATGAGTTTTGAATCGATGCCCCAAGTGGTTTCAGAAAAGATTTTTTAAAGACATTTCTTAAAATAGTCCAAAATCCAAGATGGTCACCGGCCAAATTGAACGATCGGCTTTGTTTGAACAAAGTTGCATCACTATACCCTAAGGATGGTTCCTGCCAAATATAATTGAAATCGGCCTACTACATCTTGAGAAGAAGTCGTTTAAAGGACAAGTTGATGGATGACAGATGGATGGACACACGACGGATGGTCGCCATGGCATAAACTCACTTGGGATTTCAGATTATTCAAATAATAATGTTGGTCACTTATTTTACAAAAAAATGCTGATGGGTAATTTGGCAGACTGCTAATGGCTGGTACATACTGGTACATAAATTTGGCCTTAAAATATTTGTATAAGAAGTATTTATCATGCAACACTGTTTTATGTGGGAATATACTTTATTATTATATCTTGAACATGTGGTCTACTATTAGTAGTAAACTAATGGGTGGCCGAGATCTACAAATCTGAGGCAGATATTGCTTTCTTGGGGAACAGGAATGTATCAGGACTGAGATCACTGTAAAGTAGGGTGACATGATTGCTATGATTCTGCATGATTCACGCACATGATATTCTTACAAAATAGGTCAAGTTTGGTCTTAAAAATATTCTTTTCCAGTGCCATACTCCTGAGTTCGGGGTGACCTTCATAAGTTATAAAATAAGTGTTTCAAAACAGAACGTGGTGGGAGCTGCCGATCTGTGATCAGTGGCTACATGAGGGGAGGTGGGCTGTCAGAACAGTAATTATGCACATACATTCCACACATTCCAACTCGGGATTGTGTCCCGAGAAAATATGCGATGCGCCTAAGCACACAAAATAGCTAACCCTTACTACACTATCTCGCTGTTGTTATCTGTTAGATGTAATATGCCAGTTATCAGTAGGTCTGTGCCTAATAACTAGGACACTAAAAAACTATAAAACTCCCATACCCCACTGTCAGGGAGAACCCCCGCATTATCGCCGCCCGGCACCCCCCCCCTCCCTCCCTCCCTCCCTCCCTCCCTCCCTCCCTCCCTCCCTCTCTCTCTCTCTCTCTCTCTCTCTCTTCTCTGCGGGTTTTTTTTATGTGGTTCCAGCTGCTCCTACCTATTTTTTGTTTCTGTCATTCTACCCTACACTATTTCTGTCATTGTACCTCTACACTAACGTGTACCTTTTTTTTTCGAAGTGGGTACCATCTAGCTGGCTTTTGAGAGATTTGAACGATGATTTTTTTCTTTATATTTCGGCGCCGTTATGAATTGAACGGGGAACCGATAACTAGCCCACAAATAATGACATTTATCTTTTATGAATTGTTGTGCAATAATAGCAAACAGATCAATCGGACTGATAACGCACTGATAACTACATTTTGAAATTATTGACAACAGTCTACAACAACGCACTGATAACTACATTTTTAAATTATTGACAACAGTCTATAAACATGTATGCTTAATGGCATTACTGATCTCAATCTGTAGGCATATATTCCCTCTGCTCTGTGACGTGAATAATGCATGCCCGAGATGGCTAATGCATTATTCGTTATATGTCGAATTACACTTAAAAATTGCTGCTTCAAATCTCGCTATGTATTATTAGTAAATGTAAACAGTGAAATATTACTCCCAATCACATACAAAATTACACACACTAAATTAATACTATCGTCATAAAACACCTACAAACGAAAATACTGTTACAAAAGATATAGACCTAGACAAGGATATTACAGCCGATATGTGCACAGATTTTTTCCTTAGGTTTCATATCATAGATAACGCATAACAGGTTATCAGCTAAATCTAGGTAATTTTTTTATTAATGCATGCATGGCTAATGCATTATTCATTTATATGTCAAATTACACTTAAAAATCGCCGGTTCAAATCTCGCTATGTATTATTAGTAAATGTAAACAGTATTCCCAGATACATGTAGTAGTGGCTATAAGCCTTCATCCTCAGGGTTACTGTATACCAGTATACTGAGTACTGGACGCGCTCAGTGAGCACACACACAAATGTGGCGGCCGGATGCTTTTTCAGGGTCGAGGAACCTCTTCAGAAACTTGAGGAACTTCTTCAGGAACTTCTTCAGAAACTTCATGAGCTTCTTGAGGAAGTTCATGAGCTTCTTGAGGAACTTGAGAATGTTTTTGAAACTCTATCCACTGAGGATCAGATGCCATGACTCTTCTTCTGAAACTTCTCGCATTCAGGGTCGAGGAACTTCGTCAGGAGCTTGAGGAACTTCTTCAGACGCTTGAAGAACTTCTTCAGAAGATTGCGGAACTTTGTCAGACGCTTGAGAATGTTTCTGCAACTCTATCCACTAATGATCAGATGCTATGACTCTCTTCTTCTGAAACTTCTCGCGGAAGACAAACTTCGTCCATGCCTTCTTAGCATTTGCCTTGAGAACAGGTTTGATGAGGTAGTCTTGGTAGTTCTTGGCGGGAAAATTTAGAACATCCTCCAGATTACTCTGTAACTGGTTGCGCCCTCTTTCGTTGAAGATGTGCTCAACGGCCTCCTTGTGGCCGGTGGCCAACCCCTCCTCTCTACCTTTGGTGTGACCAGTGGCATGCCCAGCCTCATGGCCCTCAGTCATGGCTGCACCGATCTCCTCTCAGAAGTAATCTATGGCCCAGCCTGTATAGTATCCAACATCCGGTATTCGTCATCAGTGTGGAAGCTGAATACGCCAGTCCACTACCCGACCATTAGTAAATCTTTGGGATCAACCCTAGCCTTCTGGAGAGTTAGAATTACAGGACTCTTAGTGGGTGTCCTGGGGAGATCTAGCGACCTGCCATGGGCACTGTCAAACTTCCGGTAGAGTATCCGAGTCAGGAGTTCCTTTGTACTGCGGGCCGGTATGGTCTGCTCTATAGCAGTCAGTATCTCCGCATCAGACAGAGGTGGGACCTTGGCTCGCTCCCGTCATGAAGTAGTCGTCAGACACTGTCAATCGGCAGCTGTACTGGTTTCTTCTTAGAGGGTTGCACTGGTTTCTGCCCTCCAAAGACGATCTGCTGGAGAACTTTAGCAAACATCGCCGTTTAATTCTGCATATAGCCTGTATATAGCGAGACGTTAAACATGCAGCAGTATGTGCGGCATCCTGATGGAGCGGTTGAACCCACGACTTCGCACCACACCAATCCTCGAAGGGACGGCTTGACAGTCATTCGACCTAGTATCCATGCTGCGAACCCTCTCTCCGCTGCGGGGAAGTACATCGACTTCGCTATTTCCGAACAGATCCACAAGATTAGGAGTATGGTGCTCAAGTTTAAGCTCGAGATCACTGAGGAGAAGGATGTAGAGCTCATGCAGATGGTGAGCAGGTGGGAGATTGTGCAGAATAACACCACCTTAGACACCACCTACATAAATGATGAGTATCGAGTCCTAGCTCCTCTAGCTCGTGGACCGGCCTACTATGCATAGGGGAAGGGGTACTATGCCGTTGGATGTAATGAAGGTTTCACAGAATTCAACTTACAGCCAGACTTAGAAATACCTGTCGCAGTACCAGTCTTCTCCCTCCTCAAGAACACACATGTGAACCTGGCCTTGATGCAGGACAAGCTGTTCCTCCGGGTGTACAGTGAACATCTTCCGGATGTATCGATGACCTCTCCATGACTTCATGTCTGGCATGCTGAGAATGACCAGGAACTAAAACAGGAGGGTTCTAGACAACGAATCCTACATGTAGAGTGAGAGTATCAGCAGGTCCGGGCCATAGATAACCAGCACCTAGAGTTGATATTGCAACGATGTGGCTCAGATTGTGTAGCTGTGGCAATCCTGGCTCAGAAAGGAGGGGTGGTCCAGCAGGTGGGTGAGCTAAATGACTTCAAACTTATAGTGGCTGGGACCAATGTTCTCGGTGAGCTACGCAATCGGGCTGATTGCTGTCTTTATCAACAGGAGATGAAGTCGTATGCCTTACTGCATCTAACCAGTGACCCCGAGGATCTGGAGATGGCACTAGAGGGTCAGTACCACGTCAGAGGTAAGACCATCTCACCTAACAAGAGGCCCAAGGGGCCTGTATCGCTCACCTGCATCAAAGGCATTTCAACCAGAAAGGCCATCAACAATAAGTAGAACCCTACAGAGTTGAGAAGAATTATAACAAGAAAACAGAAGCCATGTTTCTTTATGTATCAACTACTTTTGAACAAAATGTAACGGCCCTTAGTCCCTTATCGTATATCCCAAATTTCGTTCAGCGAGTCTGGATACGAAGTTGTTTTCATGAGAACCAGGTCATCCAAGATGACTGCTAAAGCATTAGGCAATCAAGTTCCATTGAACAAACTGGATTCAGCTGTTTCCGTAAATAACCTGTCATGAGTTTTGAATCAATCCCCCATGCGGATTCAGAAAAGAAGACTTTCAAAGGCATTTCAAAAATCCAGGATGGCCACCAGGTAAATTACAGACCAGCTTCATTTGAAGAAACATGTCTCTCTAAGTATGTTTTCTGCCAAATACACTTGAAATTTCCTATTGCTTTAGTACATGGGAGTTTCTAGTTGGAAAATGATCCATGATGGCCACTAATACGTTTATCCGACAGTTTCGAAAATGGCAAATCTGAAATCAGAATGCCCAAACACATATATAAAACCAATTTCGGCTTCAAGATTCATCAAAATAAAAAAATTCAATATGGCCACCAAATTTCAGCCTGATCCTTCCAGTGGTTCTGGAGAAGTTGTTTTCGAAAAAAAATAGGTCATCCAAGATGGCCGCCAAACTATTTGGCCAATCAAGTTCTCTTGAACAAACTTGTTTCAGCTGTTGCCCTAGATCATATTTAATGAGTTTTCTAAAAATCGGCCACCATCCAAGATGGCCACCGCCCAAATTGTCCGACCGGTTTCATTTGAACAAACTTGAATATCTATGCCCTAAGGATTGTTCCTGCCAAATATAATTGAAATCAGCCCTGTCGCTTTAAAGTCGTTTAAAGAATTCCCCATTGCTTTACTATGGGCCCATTGCTTTACTATGGGAACCTATGGTGGGAAAACAAACCAAGATTGTAGCCAAACCATTTATCCAACAGTCTCGAAAGTGGCATATTTGAACTCGCCACCCTGATAAGCATATAAAGAGTAATTTTTGCCATTAAAATACATCAAATACAAAAAAACCCAATATGATCAACAAATCTTAAATTTTGATTGGTTGATGCCGCCCATGTTTTTTAACATACGAAATTCCTTTGAACAAATTTGAATGGCCATTGGTCCCTAAGCATATTTAATAAATTTCAGCTCTATCTTTCAGCGGTTCGGGAGAAGTCGTTTTCGGGACAACTACGTCATCCAAGAACACCAAGCAAATAGGCCAATAATGTTGGCTTGAACAAAACTTGGGTCTACCGTTGCCACAGATGATGTGTTATGACTTTTGAATCAATTCCTCCAGCGGTTTCGGAGATTTTTTAAAGTGTTTTTTAAAAATCAGCCATTTTGGCCGACGGCCATCTTGGATTTTGACCGATCTGCTTCGTTTGAACAAACTTATATCGCTATTCCCTATGAATGCTTCCTCCAAAATATAATTTAAATTGCCCCACTGATTCTTGAGAAGTCGTTTAAAGAATTCCCAATTGCTTTACTATGGGTCCATTGCTTTACTATGGGAGCCTATGGCGGGAAAACAAACCAAGATGGCAGCCAAACCGTTTAACCGACAGTCTCGGAAGTGGCATATTTGAACTCGGCACATTGATAAGCATATATAAAGCAATTTTCGCCATCAAAATACATCAAATACAAAAACCCAATATGACCAACAAACGCTAAACTTTGATTGGTTGATGGCGGCCATGTTTTTTAATGTACATCCTTCTCTTGAACAAACTTGAAGGGGCCTTGCTCCCTAAGCATATTTACCAAATTTCAGGTCTATCCCTTCAGCGGTTCGGGAGAAGTTGTTTTTGCGAAAACTAGGTCATCCAAGATGGCCACCAGGCAAATCGGCCAATCAGGTTGCCTTGAGCAAATTTGGGTCTACCGTTGCAATAGATGATGTGTTATGAGTTTTGAATCAATTCATCCAGCAATTTCAGAGATTTTTTTACGTGTTTCTAAAATCGGCCATTTTGGCCGGTGGCCATCTTGGATTTTGGCTGATCGGCTTCGTTTGAACAAAGTTGAATCTGTATTCCCTATGGATCCTTCCTGCCAAATATAATTGAAATCGGGCCAGTGGTTCTTGAGAAGTTGTTTAAAGAAAAAGTTGACGGACGACAGACGACGGACGGTTGCCATCGCATAAGCTCACTTGGCGATTCTGGCCAGGTGAGCTAATAATGGCAACCAGCTCAGCTTTTATGTTGGGAACTTGATTGGGGGAGCGGGTGGGCACTCGCACAGTAGGCGTGACAGTACTGTACTTCGGCTATGCCAAGCTTTGTGTATCGCACACCGCTGGTATTCAGCTTGAGCGCATGTAGAGCACGATTTCGTCTCTAAAAGATAGGTGATCATTAAAGACAGGTCAGCACCTACCATAGGTCTCATCTAGTAAGATACAGCTAGGTGGTCAGTAACGCAGGTGGTCATTAAAGCAGCCGATGCGGCACCAGATCCTCTGTGTCACCTGTGAACATGCCAGAGTCTGCCATGGTTCAGATGGTAGGAACTTTAGCATTATGCCAAGTGAGCATTGCCAAGGCAGTTGGAGGGGCCTGTGGGTAATCCCCTCATACCGATGTGACACCGGTCGTGACTACGTGTTTGTTTAAGTTTGTTTGATATGGAGACATGAGGCTGGGCATGTATTTGTGATCCAACATTATGTCTATCATCATCATCAGCATTATGTCCATCATCAGTATTATGTTTATCATCGTCATCAACATTATGTCTATCATCATCATCATCATCATCATCAACATTATGTCTATCATCATCATTATGTCTTTAATCATCAGCATTATGTTTATCATCATTATCAGTAGTTATAAAATAAGTGTTTCAGAATGGGCCCCCACTACCAGGTGATGCCCTATTAGAGAAACGCAGCTGTATAGGTAATCAAGCTAACTGAATCTGAAACTCAATCATGGGTTTCCCCGAAGAACTATGGAGTTACATGCATGATGTAGGCTGTGCGCCTCGATGGAACCGGGAGAGATTAGAGTGGAATTCACCCAGATTTTCGGGCTTGCTTCTTTAACCTTGGGAGCATCTAGATCGTTGCAGATGATCTAAATATTTCATAATTCCGCTAATGCCCTTTCTGTCAGTGGATAGCTTCTTAAGTCCTGTACTGTTGGTGGATTTCGGGCTAGTAACTCATCTACTACTGTTGGGATCATTAGATCAGGAGAAGCATGCCAGGACTCAAGCGATCTATTTGCATAGTTGCCCAGGTCATGTAATGATCTTGCCACCTTTCCTCGCCATGGCGCACAGCCTACACCATGCATGTAACTCCATAGTTCTAGGGGGTAGCTGTAACGCCATAGCCATAGTTCTACGAGGTGACTCATGTTGATCAGATTCGTCTCTGATGATTAGACCTGTAATGTGTGATCGGTATACCATGTAGAATGTGTGTCTCTAAATGGGCGTTCGGACCATGTAATGTGTGGTTGATCACAGGTGATCGATATCCCACTAAGGATGTGTCTCTAAATGGGGGTTCGGGCGAGCTGCTGCAACATTGTCACGTCTCTGTACTGACAGCCCACCTTCATCCTGTAGTCGCCAATTGGCGATCCTATGTTCTGACAGCTCTCTGTTCTGGCAGCCCGTTATGTCCTAGTTATTAGCCGCAGACCTACTGATAACTGGCATATTACATCTAACAGATAACAACAGCGAGATAGTGTTTTAAGCATTAGCTATTTTGTGTGCTTAGGCGCATCGCATATTTTCTCGGGACACAATCCCGAGTTGGAATATGTGTGCATAATTACTGTTCTGACAGCCCACCTCCCTTCTTGTAGCTGTGGATCACAGATCGGTGGCTCCCACCACGTTCTGTTCTGAAATACTTATTTTATAACTACTCCTTCTAATACAGTTTTGCCGTTTTGGGTCTGCTAAGAAATCGTTGGAGTTCATGTCAAAATTATGGGGTGGGTTCTATTAGAACATGCTGGGCTTCAAATAGGCGATGCACAAAAGATTCGTTGAAAATATTAAAATTAATCAAACTGAAAATTACCCATTGAACTGATCCTTACAGTGAACCAAATTGATCCCCCATAATCAACAGATATCTTCGGTAAACTAAGGGTAACATCCTATCCCAGCATGCTGAAAATGCAGCTAAAATAAGCATACTACAAATTCCCATACATTCCCTAGAGATGTATTTTGACAATGAAACATGACTGTCACAGCTACAGGTATCTTGAAATCCATTGGATGAAATCCAAAATAAAAGCACAAGCCATATGCGTTCCAGTGAATAATAGTTGACCAAGTTTGGAGTTTGCCAGATGAAGAATGTAGGAGGAATCGTAAAAAAACTGAGAATAAGAAAGAAGAAAGATACTGAAAGGAAACAATAATCTGTGTTTAAACGCAGATTGATTAATAATAAATTGGTATCTTGAAGGGATGGCATGGCAACTCTAGTTTTTTAAGGCAGGGCCACTTCATATTCCTAACCCAAACAAATATGGCCAAAATCAAAAGGTGCTGAATTTGGTGTTTTAATGCATCTACAAATGGCAAAATGTCCCACAATTGTTGACAGATTACATACGACAGACATGACAACACTCACAACACATTAACTAGACACAAAATTTCAAATATATAAAATTTTGACAAATCCGATAGCATATTTTAATAAAAATTATCACAGTCAGTCCACAATCACGCAAGGTAATGACACAAAAGATATAAATAGAATATTACATTTGTTTGACTTAACGATTATCTCCCCAGCTGTTTTGGATATTGACTACAAATGGTCAATGTAGCGACTTCGAGAGCGTACAAACAAATCATTTCCCGACAGACCATTATAACAAGCTGTAATGTTCTAACTCAACTGGACACTAATCAGATATACATGATTGACATATTAGTATTGATCCAGTGGTCACCTGGGTACAAGACAGCACATCAAGGACAGAAGCAAACCAAGTTCATCTCTTACTAATGTTCTGTCAAGGGAATGCAGTGTTTGCAAATGCAAATAGACAAATGGAGTGTCATTGTAAAGTAAAATGGCAATATGGATATTTAGGCGAGCCGCAGCTTTTAGCAACATTCATAACAAAAATTGACACCCGTGTCTCATTCAGCATTAACCTATTTAGGTTTGAGATTAGGCTGCAACAAATCAACCCTTTCATCCAAATCTAAATCCCAACACCGGAAATATGCATGAAGTCAACTTTACTCCTGGGTTAGACTCATCATCGACAGCATTAGAGAAATCACAATATATCACAAACATTTGGCCATAAAACAGAGAAAGCTTTGTTAAAAATTCATGTTAATCTTCATCATTGATCTTAATATAAGATGGAAAATGTCAGAACTAGGAGGAAAGCAAGATTTATAAGAACAGTACCTCTCATACATGCTGATTGCGACCACCTGTCTATTTAGAAAGAAAACAATGTGGTTCTTTAAGACCTCAGGCTAAACCACAACCACCTCTCGCAGATTTTAATCACCTCATGGTCGTGATACAGTATTCTATATAAGTGAGCTCACTGATCTATATTAAAGGATGTCCTGTATTTAGAGGCAACATCCTGATGCCCACTCAATAAGGTGGATTCTATTACACAGATTTGTTACCCTCAAACCACAAACAAGAAATCATTTTCAAACGCAGATCTGTTTCATGTATATGCCATGGTAATGCCGTTGCCGCGTTACTCTGTCACATTTTGCCAGAACCCTGGGAGGATTTATGGATAGATATTTGTTAAATTTTAAACGTGATTGTCTCTTAGAGAACACGATGAGCTGCATCAGCGTTCATAGAGAATTTATTTCCGTCATGTTTGAAATAATTATCACGTACAATTGAATGTGCTTGAGAGACTTTTGGGACCAAAAACATGGTGGAAGACCCCGCGTAGCGAATTATAATAATATTGTATACGCACCATTTAAACACACATTGCGCAAATTGTCCACGTGAACAAGAGGATTTTAACCTGGATCTGCAAGCTGCCATTGTATATAATCTCCCGATAGGCATTCATTAATAGAATGATTACCTCCCTTTATGAGTCAACCTGATAAGTGCAGTCTGACAATCATGTACCCTCTCACTGAGACATCTAATCTCTGATTGGCTGACATGGTCCCATTGTAAGGCAGCGAGCAACAGCTTCCACATCATCTTCATTAGTTGATTTTCCCTAAGCATACATTACTTATCATAAATCTGGCTTTCATGGGGTCACAGACAGAAGCGGGATCTTTGTGTTTAAACACTAAGCATATATGTACATGGTTACTAGAATGAAAAGACTATCCCTAGGCATCCTACCATTCATATTTCATCTCTCAACTTAAACACACATTTAATTGCTCAAAGACAGAATTGCTCAGAGCAGCATGGAGGTAGATTTATTTGGAAAAAACTCGGCTCATGTCTGGTTAAAAGAATGGAGGAATCAACTTTTCACTATGCACAACCCATCTCTTCCTGTGTTAGAATCGATTGATCCCTGAACTCCCTGACTATTAATTTCCAGAAAACTATACAAGCAATCCAATGGCAGCAACAGCGCCCCTTCAAATTAGTTTCAAAATATTCAACAGAATGTTTATTAAATAGTAAAGACATACAATTCGTACAACAACGTTTATTCCGTCATCAAATTAAGGGTTCGTGATGAACTTATCTCTGTCAATCATAATGTAATTGAATATGATGTCATCCTACACATCAGGTAATTAACTGTGACCTTATATGATGGATGGATAAACCGGGATCTTCCATTGGCAACACCAAAACTCAATATAAAAGTTAAATTTCAAAGTACTTAACATGTGCAATTGTAAATAACGGACACTTATGACATCTCTCATGCCTGATTGATTTGAAAACAATGTGTAGGCAAGAGTATGTATGATTACTGTATTCTGCGGCTGTAGTAGTAAAAACATCCTACAGCTGCAATCAGTCCTTCTTTGCTTTTGCCCACTGTGTCTTGTCCTCAGCAGAAATCCGTAGCTTCCTCAGGTCCATTCTTGACTTCCAAGGCTCTCTGTGCTGGTGTCTTCTGACATCCCTAGCACATGGCCAAACATGGACCATCTTTGCTGGGCAAATTTTACAGACAGCGGCGACGTATTACATATTTTGCATAGTGCATTGTTGGAAATTATGCTGTCTGGCCATTGGTGTCCAGTGATGGTGCGCAGCTGTTTGCGGTGGCAGGCATCGAATTTGTCTAGAGCTGCCTTTGGAGATGCCCAGCTGTTACAGTTATACAGCATTAAGGATACGCAGGTTGCATTGTATAAATGTAGCCTCTTTATCAAGGGCATCTTTGATCTACGAATCCATAGCTTCCAGAAGGACTGGGAAGCTATGTTCCCCATGATGAAGCGCGCAGAAATGTCAGCAGTACTGCAAAGCAGTGAGCCCAGGATTTACTTTTCCTCCATGGCTCGCCGCCACGAAGTGGGTCGTTATTTTCTATAGTTTCATGCTTTGTCGATAGGTATATGTGGGTGAACTCTGTTTTGGATTCATTCATAAAGAGATTCTTAATTTTTAGTTTGCTTGCAGCTATTGGGAGAAGTTCGTCAAGGGGTTTCTTTTCCTCATCTATGAAGTCCACATCGTCGACATATTCCATCTCTAGTATTGACACTTGGGGGTTTGATCTAAAGCACCGGAGATAGACCATCTCCCTGTGGGGAGCCGATTGATGTCTCAAACTCTACAGACTTCACTGACTTGACTCATACTCTCAGCTTGGTATCCGCAAGCAGTAGTCTCACTAGTCGTAGCTCATCTTCATTGCAACTGGCCTGGCATAGTACATCTAGGATCTTTGAGCATTTAATTGTATCAAAGGCTCATGATAAAGTGTCCTTCAGAGTTGTGTACAGTGAGTGGTGGTGTATAGTCAGTAACTCTCAGGGCTCAGGCTGCACGAAACATTTTGTGACAGTCATCCGTGGCAGTGATTTCATCTGCTAGGGAGTCTGCCTGTTGAATAGCAAGATCTTTTAAGCGTTCGCTAATATGGCTCAGAATAATATTGCGCTCCCGGCATAATTTGGTGCAGTCTTCACTTTGGCCACTTTGATAGATGTGCAGCCACAACGCTTTCTGCTCTGCTGACAGTTTTACTACTAGAGGGGTCATCAGTATACCTAGTTTGGTTGTTTTTAAGAACACCTATGGTGCTGGTAGCATATATGGGCTTCGTTTCGATAGGAGCTGACATCGATGTTAGCTATCTGCTCCCCGAAGGCTTTTTTGTATGAGTGTCAGTGTCGCTGATGAGCTTGGGTAGGTTGTAGGTGACTCTACCCTCATACCTGGTATGGTGTTTATATATTAGGTATAGATCGTTGATCTGAAGGTGTGTAATGACTAGCTTATGGTCAGAATTGAGGTCTGTGCCTCCATACGAACGAGCGTTCTGGAGTAAGGGTTTTGCCTCTGTCTTGCATAGTATGAATTCCATTTGGTTGAAGATGGCTGTTGTAGCCTTAGAACCTTTTGCGGCTTTGCGATCAGTAATGTGTCCAGTGACAGCATGGGTGTTTGAAAGCCGTATTTGTGACAAATAGGCGATTGGAACTAAGGAATGCCACCAGTACATCTCCATTGATGTTGCGTGTGCCCTCTCCATAGGATTCCATGCATAAGCCAAGTCCTGAACTCTTGTCCGCAATTCCGAGTTTACCCAGCTTGGAGTTGAAATCTCCAAACACGAACAGTTGCCATCTAGCTGGGATTGTAATGGCGGAGCTCAGTTCTGCATAGAAGGAATCTAATATTGCTGGATTCTCTTTGGCTTTTTCAGTCGTTGGGCCGTATGCCATGACAATTCGACACTTAGTGGTGGTGTGTTTTCATGTAGTTATAATCAGGTCGATGAATGCAATGCGATCACTGACATATCCAAAACTATTGACATGATCCAAGACCCTTGGTCCAGTTACGAAGCCTAAGCCCCGGTATGTGGCCTGTTTTTTCTCCATGAGCACTAGCTTATGGCCTGTCTGTAGTTGCTGCTCTCAGTGTTTAGCTACTTTAGTCTCTTGAATGCATGCAATATTGATGCTATAGCGTTCACAGTCTGCACCTAAGGTTTGCGTCTTTGATGTTGCACTCAGACCACGTACATTCCTGGGAAGATTGCGTCGTCCGAGTATGTCGTGCACAGTAAGAATGGCTGTTCCATAACAACTGTAATTACTATGTGTATGACGATTCTTAGCCTGATGTTTTATAATGCTTCTGCAGATGAAGTCTACAGGCCCAACACGGCTTCTTTAGTTCTGTTTATAGCAAATTTAAGAGCCAATCGGTTGCGATATTGACTTCTCATTGACTTAGGGAAGCTGCTAAGGAAGAACTTGATTCTGATTGGTCCAAAATTATGGCCATTCAGAGCAGTTTTCTGGATTATGCGCAGTTTCCGATTTCGCAGGATTCTGTCTTAGCAGACCGTGGTTGACGAGCAATCTGTTGCCAAGCCTGAAGGGATATTTTCAGAATATTGGGAAAGAGTGCTTTGGGATGGGTCAGAGATTCCTAAAGGTCCAGACTGTTGTGACGTTTCTGTCCTTACTGTGGACATAATTAGAGGACTTTTGGAGACCATTTTGCCAGTTTTCCAAAGATTGGGCAAATGATGGCTGTTCCCTAACAATGAATGAGGCTATATTTCTAAAGAAGAAAGGCACTGAACCCCTAATATTTGCAGGCTCTGTAAAGAAGACACTCAGGTTTTATGGAGGAGAGATGCAGGGTCCATAGAGGAGAGAGGTACAGTCTTTATACGCTTATGGATAATCATATTATTACCAGTTTGTTGTCAGTCTATTGCAAGCTCTGTGAAACCAGTCTGCTGTCATGTTATTGTCAGATCTGGTCATGAACTGGCAATATATTGTCAGATGATTACCACTGTATTGCTAGTCAAATGTCAGATGTTATCTGTCCAATTATTTAACTTTTAATTTAAACATTGATATGCTGGAAATCTTCACCTGTATATCAAAGCACTCTATCATTTATGACCATATTTTGTATCCTATCAGAT
The DNA here is from genome assembly GCA_034401795.1 of Chaetoderma sp. LZ-2023a. Taxonomy (NCBI): domain Eukaryota; kingdom Metazoa; phylum Mollusca; class Caudofoveata; order Chaetodermatida; family Chaetodermatidae; genus Chaetoderma; species Chaetoderma sp. LZ-2023a. The sequence continues at coordinate 132,641,876 of CM067370.1, read as the reverse complement.
ACTCATTATAGACATGTTTGACTATAATTATACTGCTTGGGCTTGGGAAGGACCCACCTATCCGACAATATTACATAGCATTATCTGACTTCAATGAAGCTTATGATTTGAAAAATGAATTTAGTTTTATTTTATGCGCAGGATATCAGCACTGTATGAAACCACTTTTAGCTATATGTGCCACCCATCTCTAGCTATGCTCCACTAACACTTTGTCTGTGTTGTGATTGATTGAAACCTGAACTCCCTGAATCTCAATTTCCAGACAAGAATTCTGTGGAATTAAATGTCTCACCTCCTTCCTGTGTGTCACTGTGATCTTGACCTTTGACCGTGTGAACTCAATGTTATCATGCTGCTAACATTATAAGTAACCATGTATCCAAATTTAGTCCCAATAGCATTAACCAATCATGAAATATCAATATAAATGATCTGCTAAATGCAAAAACTTAACGTTGGAAATACAGACACCACAGAGGTCAAATATCAAGGCTATGATGACTTTGATCTTGTAATGTCACTATCAGCATGCAGCTTCCTATTGGTAAAAGGAATCATGTGTCCAAGCTTAGTTCTGGTAGTATTAAGCAATTCAGAAACATAAATGTAAATGATTTACTAACCGGAAAAACTTAATGTTGAAAAAAAGCAGAGGTCAAATAACAATGTCAACCTGACCTTAACCATCTGACCTAGTGACCTTAATATCACTATGCTGCCTCCTTAGGTATAGGCAACCATGTGTCCAAATTGGGTTCTAGTAGGACCAAGCAATCATAAAATATAGAAAAATATGATTTGATAAACGCAACATTGGAAATACAGACGTGACAGAGCTGAAACATGAAGACTACAGTGACATTGACCTTTGGCCTAGTGATGTCACTATCAGCAGGCAGGTTCCTTATGGTGAAAGAAACCATGTGTTCAAATTGTGTTCTAGTAGAAAAAAATTAACGTTGAAAAGCAGAGATCATATAGCAGTTAGAATGATATTGACCTCTGACCTAGTGATCTCGCTATCGTCATGCTACCTCATTATGATATAGGCAACCATGTGTCCAAAGTTTATTTACAGTAGGCTTAAGCAATCCTAATATATAGGCAAATATGATTTACTAAACGCAAAAAGTTAACTGGCCTCACTATCGTCATACTGCCATCTGATGGCATAGGCAATTATGTGTCCCAGGCTGAAGTAATCCTAAAAAAGAGGCAACAATGATTTGTTAAATGCAAAAACTTAACAATGACGCCATCGCCGGAAAAGTGACACCTATATCTCGATTCACATGCAAGATAAAAAATATACTGGCAAGCTGCTAAATATTTTGAAACTAATTTGAAGGGGTACTGTTGCTGCCTATAGCAGCAAACGCATCTAGTCAAATTAGTTTCAAAATATTCAACAGAATGTTTATTAAATAGCAAAGACATACAACTAGACGGACCATTACGCGTTTCTGACAGACGTAATTACATCATTCATAACATAATTGATTATGACGTCAGCCTACACATGACACAGTTGCTTATGACGTCACATGACTGATCGACAGGATTCATCCATTAGCTTTGCCAGTCGCATTACTTTTGCACGCAGTACTTAGTGGAGAAATAGACGAGCACATTACATGGAACCCTCAGAGTGTCATTATCTTGGCAAAGCAAGAAGGTATAAGGAGAGCATGTTGGTGTGGGGAGACAATGCAATGAAATGCACAAACGCCATCACTCATTCCCTTCGTCTCATTAAAGTTTCATATGACTGCATTTTACAATTCGATCATTACTCTCAGTTACTGCAAAGTCGATAATCTCTGCGATGTTCTGCCAACATTAATGTTGTACCGTGGACAAGTTACAAGGGAGATAATTCTTAATAACAGAAAATAGCAATCTAGGCATGTGAAGGAAATACATTTTTGAAAATGTTTTCACTGATTATGACAGGTAAAAACCGGTTGTACTTTCTGTAAATGTCTATTTATAAATCATCTGAGTGTCTGATATTCACTCATTCACACATGCAAGCATGCGACGAACGCACACACTCACCCAAACTCCTATAGATGTAAATTATGTCATGTATGTTGTAATTACATTCATAAATCTCAGGATTAGGTAATTAGCTTGAGTGCATAATCTGATCACATGGATATAACCTATCTATAAACAATGACATTGAATGATGATGATCCGCATTAGTTAACGCTTAGAGCACTGAAATTTCACATTTCCAAAGTGCATTCCATTTCATACGATAACGGCTGTTCACTTTGGAAACTATTTTGCTACACGATGTTAAGGTCGCTAGAGAGCAACATCTCTCAGCAACATTGTTTCCAAAATATGCACCAATCTTCTACTGGCTCGTACGGTTGAATTTGTGACAGAGGCATGATAAGGGTTAAAGGTAGCATTGGCCTTACCTTATCTCTTGAAATTCTGGTGTCTCAATTTGAAGAGAATATACATGGTTGGTGCCGAATATTTTGAAACTAATTCGACCAAAAACGGCTTCTGCAGTGGTCTGCAGAAGAGTATTTTTGACAATTTACCACTGGAATGACTGGCTCGATAACCGAGCCAGTCATTCCAGTGGTAAATTTTCAAAAATGCTCTTCTCTTTGTCTGCAAATGGGCATTTTCAATGCAAAAATTTATAAAAATTTTTAACAAATTTGAGGGTTTATTATGCCAGAACTGTTGTGTAACATTAACCCTTTCACTGACAAATCCCGGAAATAGTATATTCTTTATGATATAAAAGTTATTCTGTTGAATATTTTCAAATTACAGTTTTCCTGTCTGGTTGTGTTGAAAATGACATACATGGAATTCAATGGTGAAAGGAGTAAATGACATCTTCATGAATGTTTGATCATGTCCTGTCATTATCTCTTATGCAATAAATACTGGTGCATGAAATTCAACATTTTCATAATAAAATCTCAGTATCTGAATTTCAAACATGATATTTCAAGCAATAGACATACCCTCAATTCCCATTTTTTTCTGAAATGCGGGCCTACAGAAGACATCAGATTTTCATGGGCTATAGCTCCTCCAAATATTGATAAAACTCCACCAAATATTGGTTAAAATAAACAACGCATGCTGACCTCTGCCTTATTAGTGTTAGCTTCAGTACCAATCAAGGAATTACAACATATCGGAGAATGGTCAAATTTGGCCCAAAAAATTTTAAATATTTTCTTATTGAATGTCCATTTACAGGACAAGCGAATACAATTTTTGAAAATGTATCACTGGAATGACTGGCTCAGTTATCGAGCTAGTGAGTCATTCCAGTGGGAAATTTTCAAAAATTGTATTCGCTTGGCCTGTAAATGGACATTTCACAAGACCATAGCAGAGGCCCGTTTTCGCCGGCATGACCATTAAAGGGTTAAACATGCGCACATGGTATATATATATATATATATATATATCTTCTTCTTGCATTCATATATATAAATATAAATATGTCATCAGCATATATATAGTGGAATGAGTAGGAACCACATGGTCGTCAAATAGCCATCGAAAGATACGGTTCCATAACACATTCTATACTTGTCATCAGCAGCTGCCCACCGCTGAAGCAAAGAAAACTTCGGTTTATGTTATGATCAGCGGCAAGCATAATCCGTAAAGAAATGAGCAAAATGGTTATTGAAAACAAGCATTCTCCGATCCAGACACGGATTCTAAAAGCGTTGTCATTTCTCCATTTCCATGTTCTTGTAGAGCAAACAGGATGACAGGTTGACAGAGGCTAATTAACACTCAGACCTCCTCTCAACACATTAGCTATCGAAGTATATTCTACATTCCCATAAACCTGCGACAAATACGAAACACAGTTGAATATTTTGAAAACAATTTGACTGAATGTTATTGCTGCCCTAGTAGCATTCAGTCAGACTGGATTTCAAAATAATCAGCTGAAATTTAAGGGTTTTATGATGAAGCTGACCAAAACCAGACTCGGTCTTGAGGAATGTCCATTTGCAGACAAAAAGGAGACAATTTTTGAAAATAAGAATGACTGGCTTGGTTATCTAGCCAGTCATTTCAGTGTTACCTTTTCAAAAATAGTCTTCACTTAGCGTGCAAATAGACATTCAAAAAGTAAATATTTTGATATTGCTGACCAAATTTAGCCAGTAAATGGTTAAATAAATCTTGTACCCAATAAACATCATTAACATGTGAACATGTGGAATGAAATGAGTTATCACCCCTTGTTTGCTCACATCAGCATAGCGGAAAGACAACTGCAATTTCATCTCTCATCCCGACAATGAATCTCTCCTTTGACTTGAGCGTGCGGGGTGGTCCGACAAGAACTAACTCACACGACGTCAATGGCGGCGCAGTATGATTGGCCACGTTTTCACCCATTTCCAAATAATTGTTCCAGGCATTGTCAAAATGCTCCCGCATCAGCTAACTCAATAAGCGGCGGCCAATGCTGGTAAATAATGCTGCGAGGTGTTCCAGACGTTGAATCAAAGAATAATGAGTGAAATTTGATTGTCACACTCAACCACTCTTTAAATTGAATTTGCACTCTTCTTCACGGAATAATGTGAATAATTACAGGTGTATATATTCATGTAAGTATCTTTGTGGCATGTATAATGAAGGATGATCATGTGGCATTAGGCAATAATGGCAAACCTTTGCTAATGTTGTCACCTTAGGGAACAGAAATGATTTCATTAATCCTGTGGTCATGTAATAATGGTGACTTGTAAAAGGACGTCTTTTGGAGAAAAAACCGCTTTAGTGGTCAAATTTTTTCAAGAAAATTTAAATCTTTGCTAATAGAAGACATGTCCATTTACAGGCGAAGAGAATACAATTTTTGAAAATTTATAACTGGAATGACTGGATCGGTTATCGAGCCAGTCATTCTAGTGGTAAATTTGAGAGATTTAACCATTAAAGGGATAAACTTTAAATGCCCAAGCCTGCCAAAAATGGCCATTGAAGTGAGGGCAGCAACAGCGTCAAGTAAAATTTGTTACAAAATATTCAACAGCATGTTGATTAAATAGTAAGGCTATATAATTCGTACAACCTGACAGATTATTAAACATTTAAGACGGACTAAATCGAGTCATTCATGACGTACTTGATCATGACATCAGCTTACATGTGATGTACTTGATTATGATGGCATATGATTGACTGAGAAACTGGATTCCTCCATTGGCCAAGCAATTTCTGAGATGCCTATACACATTTTTTTAGAATATGGCAAAAGCCAAGATGGCCACCATACAAATCCACCAATCAACTTCGTTTGAAGAATTTTGGGTCACTAGGATGTTTCCTGTCAAATTGAGTACTTGAAATCAGCCCAGTTATTCTCGAAGTCGGTTGAAGCTTCCCATTCTTTTCCTTTTGAAAATAATCCAAGATGGCTACCGATCAGTTTAACTGATCAAAAGTAAAGTGTAACATGACATAGCCATATCCATCAACCTATATAAAACAATTTTCGGCATCAAAATACATCAAATAAAAAATTTAAAAAACCCTGCAAAACTTTCTGCAACTGTTCAAGAATTATTCTTGAATGTTCTTGAACTGTGCTCCATCTGTTCTCATCACAGTTCAAATACTTGGTCACCATATGATATGATATGATATGGTGACCAAGTATTTGAACTGTGATGAGAACAGATGGAGCACAGTTCAAGAATAATTCTTGAACAGTTGCAGAAAGTTTTGCAGGGTTTTTTAAATATTTATTTTAACCGCTCCATTTTGAAATTCCAGAGAAGTCGTTTTGGTAAAACCTTTGTCATCAGAGATAGACAATCGTACAACAGCTTAGGTGTATAGTTTTCTGCTTTTGAACAAAACTGCTTCACCCCTTGGCCGACCTGCAGATGAAAAGATATTTAAATGTCTTTCTACAAATAGGACAAAATCCAAGATGGCAGCTGCCAAAATCAACCCATAGGTTTCTTCTGAGCAATCATAGATCTCAATGGCCCAAATATGCTTAGCAATAAATTTGGTAGAAATTGGCCAATTGCTTCTTGAGAAGTCACTTAATGGAAAAATTTATGATAGAAACGGTAGATGGTCGCCATGGCATAAGATCACTTGGCCTTTCAGCCAAGATGAGTTCATGATGTTCTTCTTTTAATCCTTTAACCCTCGAATTTGTTTTTAACAAATTCAATTTTCTCATAGAAAATGTCTATTTTGCAGACCAAGAGAAGACTATTTTTTTTAATTTACCACTGGAATGCCTGGCTCGGTTATTTTCAAAAATAGTCTTCTCTTTGTCTGCAAATGGACATTTCTCAAAACCAGTGCAGATGCCGTTTTAAGCTGATATGAGGGTTTCTTCCTGTTAAAGGGTTAAACAGTGTACAGCTTAAAAAAGCATTTTAAAAATCAACAGTTACTGTTACTGGATGAGAAAGAATTTGAATATTGACACCAAATAAGTCAATCATATGAGTCAACCATGTCATATTGACAAAGCTCATTAACAGCGACAAATTTGAAAAGATAAACATTGATTCATAATCTATCAGAAATCAAATCCACTTGGTGTTTACCAGTGGTAAACAAAATCAGGAAAAAACTTGTCTCAATAAGGACCAAGAATCTTACTTGAGGGGCGCCCACCCCCCTCCCAACACCCCCACCCCATCCCCAGGTAATAAAGGTGTAATAGTACAACATAATACAAGTCAGTGAATAGACAGTGAAATAGAGATTTACCTTATCTTGCAATTCCTTATCACGCCATCACCACCAACACCATCACCCTCACCGATTCCTAAATAGTTATTGAACAGGAACACACCCCAGAACTGGTAGCGTGGACAAAATTAAGTTGCCACAGAAAACCGATATCATGATTTACAAGTAATAGTGTAAACTATCAGTAAATGATGGGTGCTGGATAGATAGGGTACTAGTTTTCAGACATGACAAAAATCACATACATACTCAGGGCCATTTCTTTCAAAACCTTTATATATAATATATATTTCTCTCGTGCATCATTTCTTTGCCTCCAAATACCAATAGCAAGTTCTCCAAATATATGCTTTACATCAGCATGACTTATGTACCTAGAGCAATATTATACCTGTCTCATTCCTTCATATACACAAAATGTAATCTGTAATCTTACTAAAATAATGAAATTGGTCTTAGTTCAGGAAGATCTGGCAACCAATCATTTAGAAAAGGTAACCCAGTTTCAAAGCTAAATATCTGGTATCACTGATGATGTACTTTGTCCATTGACAAAGGTAGATATAGATAGACAGACAGATAGAATAGATAGACATACTCAGTCAGTCAGTCGGTCAGGGAGGCAGGCAGGCAGGCTGGCGGGTTGAGTGGGTAGGTGGATGGATGGATGGACAGATGGGGATGGGGATGGGTGGATGGATAAATGGATGGATGGATAGAGACAGACAGACAGACAGACAGACAGACAGACAGACAGAGATACAGACAGACAGACAGATAGATAGATAGATATATAGATAGATGGGTAGGTAGGTAAGTAGGTAAGTAGGTAGGTAGATAGGTAGATAGATAGATAGATAGATAGATAGATAGATAGATAGATAGATAGGCCAGCAGTGGAGGAAGATATGGGAGGTAGAGTTATTCGAGTACTTTTATATGAGTGACCATAGTCAATGTCCAAAGGCACCCACACGCACACACATATGCATGCATGGACATATGCTGGAATGAATTTATATATATTGCATCCAGAATTCTCAGAATCCTGATTTAAAGGTAATTATACTTGCACCGTTTGCAATAAACAATACGTGGGAGAAACTAAGAGAAAATTCCAGATCCATATCATAGAACATTTGAGAGATGTCAACAAACACAAAGACACGCCGGTCGCACTACATTTTAACCTGCCAGGACACGATACAAATAGTATCAGATACAGAGTCATAGAAGTTCTGTGTCACGACCCTGAAAGCATTGAGGCCACCTCCCCACGCAAGGACCGTGAATCTTACTGGATCCACCAACTCCACACAATGGATCCTGTTGGTATTAATCACGCAGATTGGTAACCCCCACACCCTGTGGGTGAGACACCGTAATTATACATGTAAGCTGTGAATATTTTGAAACTAATTTGACTGGGGGGCAGTTGCTGTGTATATGCCAGAAACAACTCTCAGACAAATTAGATTCAAAATATTTAACAGAATGTTTATTCAGTTGTATATTCAAATAGACAAACACAATTTATACACTAGTGAGAGACTTTTTGACGTTCGTGATGGAGCTGTGTCATTATGACAATTAACCCTTTAACCCAAAATTGGCCGATCAGTTTCCTTTGAACTAACCTGGATCTCTAGGCCCTAAGGATGCTTCCTGCCAAATATGATTGAAATTGGGCCAGTTGTGCTCGAAAAGAAGACATTTTAATTTCCCCATTGCACTATTATGGGAGTTTTTGTGGGAAAGGGATCCAAGATGACCGTCTAACTGTTCATCCAACAGTTTCGAAAATTGAAATTGGAAATCGGCATACCTAAAAACATATACAAAAACAATTTCGGCTTCAAAATCGATCAAATAAAAGAATCCAATATGTCTGCCAAACACACTATATTTTGATTGGTCCATGGCCATCATGTTTATTTTGACATATCATCTTCCCTTGAACAACATTTAATATAGTAGTCCTTAGGCCCTATCAATATCACCCAAATATCACCCAAATTTTGGCCCATTCATCAGTTCTGGAGAAGTCGTTTTCGCAAAAACTAGGTCATCCAAGATGGAAACCAATCTTTCATGAGTTTTGAATCGATCCTCCTTGCGGCTTCAGACAATATTTTTAAAGATGTTTCCAAAACTCAGCCAAAATCCAAGATGGCTGCCAGCGAAATTGGCTGATCAGCATCGTTTGAACAAACCTAGATCCTTATTCCCTAAGGATGATTTCTTCCAAATATATTTGTAATCGGCCCAATTGTTCATGACAAGAACTTGTTTAAAGAGAAAGTTGATTGAGGCAGGACGGACGGTCGCCATGGCATAAACTCACTTGGCTATTCTGATCATGTGAGCTTAAAATAATCTCTTCTTGGTCTGCGAATGGACATTCCCCAAGACCACTGCATAGGCTGGTATTAACTGTCTCACTGCATAGGCTGGTATTAACTGTCTCACTGCATAGGCTGGTATTAACTGTCTCACTGCATAGGCTGGTATTAACTGTCTCACTGCATAGGCTGGTATTAACTGTCTCACTGCATAGGCTGGTTTTAACTGTCTCACTGCATAGGCTGGTATTAACTGTCTCACTGCATAGGCTGGTATTAACTGTCTCACTGCATAGGCTGGTATTAACTGTCTCACTAACGCAAGCCACTAGACAATAATTTCAATGGGCAAACATTGTTTAAGCTTGGTGAATATTTTGAAAATAATTTCACTGAAAGTTGTTGGTGGCACTTTAAGTAAAATTGTTTCAAAATATTTAGCAGGTCCAGTTGTTGGTGGCACTTTAAGTAAAACAAATTTCAAAATATTTAGCAGGTCCAGAGATATAACTCTTGGAATGTTGTTTGCAAAAACTTGGCAGTCAGAGGGTTAATATATTGACCAAGGTTGTTTTCAATCAATCTAGAAATAACAAAAGGTGACACCATTATCATCTACTGGTAGACCTCAAATTTGGCTCTTTGACTGCAACAATACCATACAGCCGTCTAGATACTCATGAATATCTAAGCAAAACTTGTGCAAATGAGACCATCTTTAAATAGGGATATTCCTATAGTACCATTGTCTTGCTATGCAAACACTCAAACTACTCTCCAATCAAATAACAATTGAAAATACAGAATTGTTCTTTTGTAAAGATATTTATACACAGGGAGAGAGGTACAGGTGAATGGGCAATGACAAGTAGTGAAGATCTATTGTATTCCCGAGATCTCTATTTTCCATTGTGCTGATCAGTTGAAGCAATGAGGAAGCGCAGTCATGACAATGGCGAGATGGATATAGTCAAACCTCTCTATAGTGAACGCTTGTATTGGAGTCAAATGCTCTGTGGTTCTTTAATACAGGCGATTATAAGAGCATCCATCTTAAGGAACCACCAACATTGGACCAAAAAATCTATATTTACCATAGTAGGCTATACAAAAAGCGACCAGGTGTTCTTAGTGACTATATTTTGATGCTCTCTATGCATTATTCTTATTTATAGGGTTTACCAGCACTAGCCATTGTTGTTTCACCTGATGTCTATTGATAGGGCTTATTTCCGCTTCACTACAACACTGTGGAGTAACGTTTCATCGAAATTCGAGGAACCATTGTTGAATAATAATGGGTAATGAAAAGTGTTTAAAAACAGGAAAAAAATCTCTAAATCTATATATGTGATCTGATGACAGTGCACTGACACGACCCCCCCCCCACACCACCCACCTCCAGCCGCTAAAACACAGTGCAGGTAACATAGCATTTAAAATAAAAAACAGTGAAAAATATCTATATAGTATGACAGATTATGTTAATAACAAAACTGAAAAATATCTATATAGTATGACTGATTATGTCTATATGCTGATGCAGACATGGAACAAAGGTGTTATTAATATATTTAACCAGTAGATATGAAGCAAATCCCATGAAAATGCAAACAAGACAGGATATGCTATGCTGTCCATTTTAATTTTGTAATTAATATATATATACACCTGTGCAAAAGTTAAGCACCACCCTATTTTTACGCACATGCGAGGGTATATTCATGTGCTATGAAGAAAGCAATAGCATAAACATTTATGTACCCATCCATCTTAGTGCAAGAGGTAATAATGCAACTAGAGGAATGCTGATTATGATGGTGGGGAAACACTGTATGTTTTTGTTTGAACTTGAAAACGAGGCCTGAATATGGCTACGTTGACACAACTGACAACTATTGCCCTACAGTTGACACACGTGGCTAGATTGTCATTAATGGTGCCTGAAAACGAAGTTTAACATCTGTGCACGAGTTTGAGACTGTCATTATTAATACCGGGTATATCCACCTTGTGCCTGGATGACGGCCTGGACACGACGTCTCATGCTGGTCACCAACCGACTGATACGCCATTGTGGTATTCGTTGCCATTCAAGATGGAGTGCGTCTGTTAATTCCTGTAGGTTCTGCACAGGAGGATCCCTCCTTCTCACCATGTTTCCCAGAATGTCCCAGATATGCTCAATAGGGTTCATGTCAGGGCTCCTTGCTGGCCATGGTAGGGTTTCGATGGCATTCTGGCGGAGGTATTCATGCACAGCTCTAGCACGATGTGGTCGGGCGTTGTCATCCATGAATATAGGGTGGGTTCCAGGTGCATGATTTACAAAATGAGGGACCACAACTCTATCCAGTATGGAATCTTGATATCTTTGTCCATTTAGTGTTCCAGGTACAGTCAACAGATCCAGCTTACAATCAAATGAGATGCACCCCCATATCATAACGGAACCTCCACCAAATGGAACTTCTTCCATGATGTTACGTTGGTCGTACGCCGTGCGTCTGGACCTCCATACACGAGTTCGACCATCTGTGGCATGAAGCAGGAACCGACTTTCATCGGACCAGTGTACCCGTCTCCAGGATCTCATGTTCCAGTGTCTTCTTTCGTTGCACCACCTCAGACGCTCCTCTTTGTGGTGTGCAGTGAGGAGAGGACGTCTGACAGGTCTCCTAGCTTTCATGCCAGCAGCATACAGTCTCCTTTTGACGGTAGACATTGACACTCTATTGCGCTTTTCCCATTGCTGGCTGAGCACTCTGCTGTTGGTGAATGGAGATCTCCTAACAAGGCGTACTAGGGCTCGATCATCACGGGCAGTAGTCTTCTTCGGTCTTCCAGATCTAGGCCTGTCCTTCACCTCGTTAGTTTGCCCATGTTTTGCAATCAAACGACTGATTACAGTATGGTTAATGTTCAGCTGTCTGCCAATCTCTCTGCATGACATACCAGTGGTATGCATGCCTATGATTTGCCATTTCACACGATCACTTAACCTTCGTCTTGCCATAGCGGTTCACAATCAAGAGCTAATTCTCTCTGTACAAATAAACCACGGTCATGAACACAAAATTCCTAATCTTGTCGCCTAAATCTGTATGTAATGTTCTACACCTCAAACTGGACTTTTACATAACTGAACACGTGTGCTGTTTCCCGCCACGCACGGACATCAAGCGGCGTGAAGTCATGCATGCATGTGCATTTCGTACTTGGAATTATGTCAGCTAACGCGGGGACAAAAAGTATGGCAGCCTAGTTGTACCATCATGTTTCTACGTTCTATTGTTTTTGCTGGTGCTTAACTTTTGCACAGGTGTGTATATATATATATATATATATATATATATATATATATATATATATATAAATACATATATATACTATCGAATTAGGAAACACGTTTGTAAATCATAAGCATATGGGATGTCTATCTGAGAACCAGATGGGATGAAAAGGGTTCATTATCTCTGCCTGAGAACTGTACAGGATGAAAAGGGTCCATCATGTCTATCTGATAACTATATGGGATGAAACATGTTCTCATCATGTCTATCTGAGAAACATATGGGATGAAGTGTTCTCATCATGTCTATCTGAGAAGCATATGGGATGAAAAGTGCTCTCATCATGTGTATTTGAGAAGCATATGGGATGAAAAGTGTTGATCATGTCTATCTGATCATGAGAAGCATATGGGACGAAACGTTTCCATTATGTCTATCTGAGAAATAGATGGGATGAAAAGGGCCCATCATCTCTATCTGAGAAGCATATGGGATGGAAACGGTCCATTATGTCTATCTGAGAACCATATGGGATGAAGTGTTCATCTTGTCTATCTGAGAACCATATGGGATGAAAAGGGTCCATCATATCTATCTGAGAAATAGATGGGATGAAAAATTGTCATCATGTTTATCTGAGACGCATATGGGATGAAAATGGTTCATCATGTCTATTCGAGAACATTATGGGATGAAGTGTTCATCATGTTTATCTGAGAAGCATATGGGGTGAAAAGGGTCCATCATGTCTACCTGAGAACCACATGGGATGAAGAGGGTCCATTATATCTATCTGAGAAATAGATGGGATGAAAAGAACCCATCATCTTGATCTGAGAACCATATGGGACGAAGTGTTCATCATGTCTATCTGAGACGCATATTTGGATGAAAAGGGTCCATCATGTCTATCTAAGAAGCATATGGGATCAAAAAGGTCCATCATGTCTATCTGGCAAGCACATGGGATGAAAATGGTCCATCATGTCTATCTGAGAAGCATATGGGATGACAATGGTCCATCATGTCTATCTGAGACATATATGAGATGAAAAGGGCCCATCATGTCTATCTTAGACACATAGAATGAGTAGGCTCAATATATGTACAAGGACTTATGAGCATGTGGATGGGTTAATGCATGTGTGCGTATGTATGAGAGTACATGCATGTGTGCATGCAGGTGTTGCATATGCATGGTGCACATGTTGATATCTCTGTGTCTGTGGGGCCACAAGTGTGTGTGTCCTCTAGACCTGAAATTGGATCTGATATTTGCAAATACTTTTCACTATGTGCAGTCAGACACTGACAACTTAATCTTATAGATTTTGGTGATTCTCCAGCTTAGTAAATACTTTGTTGAGGGTTTTAAGTAGCCCTGGTCAACATACAGTCAAACCTGTCTATAGCGGACACCTGACTTTGGGGACTAAAAGATAGTGGTTTACTAAGACAGGTGGTCATGAGAAGCACCATCATTTGTCTTGAAAAGATATTTACCATTAACACTTACCACTCGTGTCTCAACAATTAAGTTTTCAAGTTAAATTAAAAGAGAAACTGGTGTTAGTTTTTCAACAAATTTGGCGGAAGATTTTGCTGTCGTAGACAGCAACATCATCCACCGAAATTGTTGAAAAATGTACACCAGTTTCTTTGCTTTCTATTGATGCAGCAAAAGATAAAATATTGACATCAGATTGTTACTTGAAGGGTTGAGGGAAGATTTATATTTCTGGAGCAATATCTGATGCTCCGTGCAGTGTCCTTTATAGGCAAGTTTGACTGTATGCCTAACACCAGCTGCAAAGGGAAAGTAAACACAATTTCATTCACTCTGAATAGGTATTCTGAATTCCTTTATAATTAAGCATCACCGCATACAATGTCGGACTATAATGATCCAGGGAACAATGTGAAGGTTCATCAAATCCATGTGAATTTTACACATTTACGTTTAGCAATCCGCACATGCTATGGGAAGGTTTTTCCTGTATATGAACTTTCTTGCAAAGTGAGGAACGTTTTGTTGATCTAGGTGAAAAGTAGATGATTCTATCTTTTAAACCTTTTACTGCTGAAATAAAATCTTCCCTAGAATTTGTATGAGTGATTTATGGTTAACCAGTGTTTATTTTAACAAAAGTGCAACATTCGTCTAGAAATAAACATCAATTATAATGGGACCTGAATATAATGAAAGCTTACAATTCAGCAACGAAAATGTTAATTAGATTGGAATGTCTACTCTACAATGACAAATTTAACACTTTAAGCCTTAAATTTGCTTAAGAATATAAAAATTTTCTCAAATAAAAATATTAATTTGCAGACCAAAAAATATTTTTGAAAATTTACCACTGGAATGATTGGCTCAGTTATCGAGCCAGTCATAAATTTTCTAAAATAGTTAACAGGCTTGGTAGAGAGCAGAGGAATCCGTAAAACTGCTCAGAGAAAACTAGATGATATAAATCAAATGATCCCCCCCCCCCCACCCTGCATGGGGGGATGGACAGGACTGACTGACCCACAAAATAGAGTGCTGTTCCTCACTACCATAGCCAACCTTTCCATGAAGTTTTGTCACGATACTCCTAGTAAAAGTAAAGTTATCGGAGGAAAACCTGTGTGTGATGGATGCATGCGCGCACACAGACGGATACACGCACAGATGGACGGAAGTGAAAACACAATAAAAAACCCAACCCTTTTGCAAAATCAGAGGATTAAAAGCATTGTGAGCAGAAAACTTAGTACAGTCTGGTATGTTTGTGATGAGCATTATATGAGTGTCTAAATGTGGACATTAAAGTCAGATGCTCACTTTAGACAACTCATGTGCTAAGGTACAGTACAGCTGTTGGCATCAAAATGTGGTGTAGGGTTCTTAACCATTGAAGTGTCATGGTTGGTTAAGGGAATTTAGATTGCTGCTTCGCAAATGTTCATTTTCATGTCAAGAGAGTACCATTTTTTAAAACTTACTGCTGGAAATTCTCTCGGTTATCAAACAAGTCATTTCAGTCGTAGAATTTCAAAAATAGTCTTCTATAGTATATCTTAAATCTCTGCTTGCCACACTGAGCGTGCGCGCACACACACGCACATAATACATACGTACATACATACATAGGCACATACATACATACGTATGACTATACGTACATGTCTACATACGCAGACATGATTGTATGTGTATTTGTGCATGTTCATTGGTGTGGGCACATGTTTCTATGTGTGCATGTTTGTATTCGTGTGCATGCACTGATGCATGTCTGTATTGACAGTCTACTGTGTATAAATGAGCATGCACACTCCCTCATCTGCTCAGACAGACACTGCCTGCCACTAAGCTAAGCCATGTGTATATGACCACTGTCTATGCTCTCTCTAACTTGACCAGGGCTGGCAATAATAAAACACCTTACTCTAATGCTGGAAACCCCCCTACTGAGGGATTTCCCTTGTCTGCTCTCTGATTGGTTGATACACAGCTGGCGGAGTTGTCAATTCACAAGAGGCCTATAGGATCAGCGTGGTTATTTCCATGGCCGGCTGGTGCTAGAAGCCTGACTGCCTGCTTGACAGCTGCTTCTCTAGGAATGGATTCGAGAGACAGAGTTTAAGAACGATGAGTATGGATAATAATGCATTCATATTAGTTGTTCGAATATAAGCGAGTGTTCAGTACACCGCATCATCCCGGCAGTGTGTGTACAACACGATCGTACTTTCGCATCACTTGTCCTCGTCATCATTGTTACTGGGATCTGAGAGTTGTCACGCCTGTGTACATGACAAAACAATATACCTGTGTAAAGGCTGTAGTAGTAGCAGCAGCCTCAGAACCCGCTACACCGCTGTACTCAGTAGTCTCAGCTCTAGCACAAATATTCGATTCGTCTGTCTGTCGGAAATAATCAAAACTCACTATAGAGTTATTATTATCATGCCAGTCTGCCATTGTGTTATTTTATAGCATGTGACAAGAGTTAGTGAAAGTGACGCGAGTGACATCTGCACCTTTAAGCGCTTAATGGTTGGCATGCATGTGCATATGCACATGGAAGCACATATCTGTGCTGTTTGGTTTCTCTTCAGCATTTCGTTTATTAACCCCCAATTTTTTTTCCAGAAAAATTCATAGAAAATGTGCATTTGCAGACCAAGAAAAGACTATTTTTGAAAATCTGTCATTAAAATGACTGGCTCAGTTATCGAGTCAGTCATTCCAATGATAAATTTTCAAAAATAGTCTTTTCTTGGTCTGCAAATGGACATTTCTCAAGACCAGTGCAGAAGCCGTTTATGGCTGGCTTGAGTGTTAAAGGGTTATTAACCATTATAGCCATTGATAGTCCAGTACTGACATATCATGACAACGTAACACACAGCAAAACTATTGAATGTTTTAAAACTAATTTGACAGGAAGACGTTGATACAAGGTACAACTTTCACAGTCAAATTGGTTTGAAAATATTTAAGAGAATATTTACATTCTTTGTTCATAAGTAATTTGTTATATCATAGCCAGTGGTGTGGAACTGGATAATATTGTTCTGTAATATTTGGTTTTCAGTAATTCATCACATGAGGTTGACAATCTTTGAGAATCGCTCTATTGGGATACTTACAGCAGCTAATATTAAACAATCAGAGGACCACTATACTTAAATAATCAAGTCCTGTGTAATTTGAACAGCCACAAGGAGTTAGCTCGTTTCATCAACCACTTGATAACAAAGTCAATCTATAAGCCGTATCTACCAGGTCCTACCAGTTAGACTAATGAGGGAGAAACTGGGCAATTTATTCATCCAGTCAGGATATTTATAGCAAACGTGGTAATCAGATGACCCACTTCTACAGCCAATAATATGGATGCTTGTGTTCCATGTGACAAGAAATAAGCAGTATAAATAAAAGCTGATGCAATAATCGGTAATGCCAGAGTAATCTATTTTTAGATTGAAAGATGTAAAAGTACATTTCATGATATCTTTATTATTTTAATCAGATTAATCAATTAATTGAATATAAGAGATATTTGCGATAACAAAGGAAATTGTTCAAAATAAACACATCATCAGCCCAGGAGTATCATCTAGTGGATTGCAACTGTCATCAATAATACAGAAACTTTGCCATTCATAACATATCATCATTATTATCATCTTCACTGGAAGTACCCATCATCAACAATTTAATCAAAATATTGCGACTGTCAACACAGCATCTAGCAATCATTATTAATTCAGTACATCATATCATCATCAGCCGTTCATTCAGCCATATCCAGCGCACAAAGATGCACCTGTAAACGCAGGTGCACTTGTCTCTGTATACCCACAGCAAGGTTTAAACAATTCTACAGTAAACAATGTAAGCATGCATTCTCATAAGCACTCTGAGTTTGACTTAGTGTTATTATTGGACAAACATTGATAAGATGTAGACCATAGAGCCACAGGAAGAAGATCATTGAGAAGTTAAATTCTTTTAAATATTTGTTTGAAGTAATTCAGTGTCCTAGTCTTAATGTGGCTGTCAGTACTTTGCGTAGTTTATAGCTCGCTTCACATGGATCTACTCTGGTTACCATTCTTATTGTTTTACATGGTGCCATGGATCCCTGGCACCTCCGCAAACATAGCGGATCAATACGACACATGGCAACACATATCAAGTAAGTACTACTAGGGTTACAGAGAGGGTGGTGTGGCGGGGGTGGGGGTGGGTGTGTGTGTGTTCAATATTTGTAATAATTTGATCTTTTTTCTTCATGTAGTGTGTGTGTGTGTGTGTGTGTGTGTGTGTGTGCGTGAGTGTGTGCGTGTGCATGTGTATATATGTATATCAACATGTCTGTGAGTCTGTACATGTGTCTAAAGCAGACAGACAGACAGACAGGAAGGCAGGCAGGCAGCCAGCCAGCTGACCACACAGTCTCTTGACATTCATATACCACATTGAAGATGGAAAGATGATTCCTTTTGAGACATTCAAGTCTTCCACAGATGACAGCCTTCTCTATCCCTACTTAGCACAAATAGCCGTTTCTCATAGACTAAGTCTCAGACTTGAGGAGTGGCATTATCATGGTGGGAGTGCATTCAATAAGAATGAAGACCCATCCACCACCACTAGCTGAGTAACACCTTCATGTGTACTCAGATAGATAGACTGATTGAACAGAAATCAATGATACCTCGCTAACGTTAAGAATCGATGCTTCGATTTCCCCCTGCAAACACATACTAAGGAGGATGGTTACTGCGCATGATAAAGCATAAGAAATCCATAATTCTGCTCTACCACCCCCACACCCACAGCGATTAATTAAGCCATGCTTTATGTAGAATTAAAAAGGAGTTAATTAGTATTGGCTTCATTAAACTGCTATAAGCCATTAGTCAGTCATGGTGTCTTTTGTGGAATAGCATTAACATAGTGTATCCATCCATCATCTGACTTCGTATGACGTCATAATCAGCTCAGCATGTGTATGATGACATCTCAATCATTACATCACAAAGGGTTTCATATAGACCGTCATCAAATCTCAAATAGTCTGACACGTTGTATGAATTGTATGTCTTTGTAATTCTTTGCTATTTAATAAACATGCTGTTGAATATTTTGAAACTAATTTGACTGGGCGCTGTTGCTGCCTTAGGCAGCAACAGCACCCAGTCAAATTAGTTTCAAAGTATTCAACAGCTTAGCTGTATAGTTTTTTGGAAATTGATAGTCAGGGTGTTCAGAGATCGATCGATCCCAACACGAGCTAGGTGTTGGTGGACCCTAGCTAGAGATGGGCGGGGCATAGCTAAAACCAGAAAGGTTCATTGTATTATGGAGTGGGTAAAGTGGGTGGGTGAGGTATGTAAGTGTCTGTGTGTGCATGTATGCATCTATGATTGCGTGCGCGCATAGATCTATGAATGCATGAGAGCATGCGTGTGTGTATATGTGTGCGTGTGCACCAACTCTCAGTAAAATTGGTTTCAAAATATTCATCAGAATATGCCTTGCCTCAAATAATGTATGGTTTCTTGTCTGTAAGAGTTAAAGGCTCTAATTGATGACAACCTAATAACTGAGTGTAATACTGTACTTTATATTTGTTTGTTTGGCTCTCATCTTGATATAATTGGATGCATGATTCTAGAAGTGGATGCACCTTGTCCCATAGAACAAAAATCCTTTATCGATTATAACACTATATACCTTCCATTAGCCATCATAGATAACCAAATGACAACTGGTGTTGATCCGGATCCAGATTAGTTCCATAATAAATATGATATAACTTAATCTAACTCATCCACTAAGTTTCATTGGAATCATCAAATAACTTTTGAAAGATATTTTTCCACCATCAGGTGAATGTCATACATGTGCGCCATGATCAAGTGCCATGCAGACATTTTACTGAGCGCCATCCTAGTTTTCAGTGACGTATAATGCACTGCAGCTATATTAGTAGCCTTGTATGCACAACAGTAGCAGTGGCCTGGTCATTAACCCTTTCATCATAGAAATACATACATCTTATTCCATTAATACAAACATTTTTACCACTTAATGGTCAAGATTACTCAAATAAAACTTTGCTCATTAAACATCCATTTGCAGACTATGAGACCATTTTTTGAAAATATACCACTAGAATGACTGGCTCAAATTATTGAGTCAGTCATTCCAGGAGTAATTTTTCAAACAAAGTTTTCTCTTTTCTCACGACCATTGCAGGGGCAATATTTGCACAGCTTGACCTTTAAAGAGTTAAGTTATTGTCAATGGATCTTTCCAGTTTTAGCCATGCCCCGCCCATCACTAGCTAAGCTCCAACCACACCTCGTCGTGTTGGGATTGATCCATCCTCAAATGCCCTAGCTATCAATTTCCTGAACTATACAGGGAAGCTGTTGAATATTTTATAACTAATTTGACTAGGTACTGTTGCGCCCAGTCAAATTAGTTTCAAAATATTCAACAGAATATTTATTAAATAGTAAAAGCAAACAATTTGTACAACGCATAGACCGTCTTCAAATATGCATTCGTGATGTACTTATCGACATCATTCATGACATCATTCATTATGATGTCATTCTACACATCGCACAGTTCATTATGATGTCATATGATGGGTGGGTACTTTGGAAAGGTCAATTGTCTCAAGCTGCAGCAACAATTACTCAAATGGGTTTTTAATAGCCAGTATATTTCCTATCTGACAGTAGGGTTAGCTAGAAATCATGTCAGAAATGTATGAGTGATATAAATATGGGATCATTTTAGGTAGCAATATATATCTCATCAATTTTAACATAAACCATGTGACACTATATCTCTACTGTAGCCACCATCCCTCACTCCCCAACCCACCCCACCACCGCTCACATACACTGCCCCCCACCCCCACCCACCCTATATGGCTATGAATAATGAATGTAGCGAGATGCAGCGCTATTTAATGAGCATTAATATTAACAAAAAAACATCATTTTATATAAATATGTCTCCTTGCTTCCTTGCTTTATTTATCCCGTTTGAAATATCTGAATATTTAAATATATTATCCCATCAACACCACAGACTGAGTCATAGTAACTTCTTTATGGTGTATGTAAGATGTTGTTGAATATTTTGAAAATAATTTGACTGGCAGCGTAAGACAGCAACGAGATACAGTCAAAATAGTCAGTCAAGTTTGTTTCAAAATGCTCACTAGCATACCGGTATGTTTGCATTAATCTAGAGATAAATTCAATGTATCTCAATCTCAGTGCAAACAAACAAAATCTGTTTAAATATTTTAAAATTAATATGACTGGAAGCCATTGCTGCCTAGGCAGCAATGGCTTCAAGTCATATTAATTTCATATTATTCAACAGAATATATTATAGATCGCAAAGAATTTACTTGTTCAGTGATTTGTCATTGAAAGGACTAATGGGTTAATACAATATGTACAATTAAACCTGTTTAATATGACCACCTTGATGAGTCAAAAGAGAAGGTCCTTAAAGATGTGGTCACAGAGTACAAGATGATTGACATGGGGGGGGGGGGGGGAATGCCCTTTCAAGGTGACATGTCTGTGGTTCTTTAACACCTTAATCATCAAGATTGGTCAAGAAAATAATAATATCCTAATGACTTCCCATTTGGCGGGCGTGACGATTTATTTTAACAAGAGGCCCAAGGGGCTTATGTCGCTCACCTGGAGCACCATCAATTTTTGTCATAATTGTTGGTGGGTGGTTTAGTAGTCGTTTAAATGATTTTGTGGACGTTTATACAAGTGCAATATGGCCGCCAAACACGCTACATTTTGATTGGCCCACGGAGTCCAGGTTTTTTTTGACGGATCAACTTCCCTTAAAAAAATCAAATATGGCCACCAAACAGGCTACATTTTGATTGGCCCATGGCGGCCAAGTTTTTTGACGGAGCAACTTCCCTTGAACAAACCTAATCCATTCAACGGTTCTGGAGAAGTCGTTTTCGGGAAAACTAGATCATCCAAGATGGCCACCGAACCATTCTGTCAATCAAGTCGTCTTGAGCAAACTTGGCTTATGTCTTTCCCTAAGTGAGGTTTCATAAGTTTTGAATCGATTCCCCAAGCGATTTCGGAGAAATCTTTTTAGACATTTCCTAAAATCGGCCGAAATCCAAGATGGCCACCACCCAAATTAGCCGATCGGCTTCATTTCAACAAAGATGGATCCCTATGCCCTAAGGATGCTTCCTGCTAAATATAATTGAAATCGACAAAGTCATTCTCCAGAAGTATGCCCGCCTTTGGTGGGAAAATAATCCAAGATAGCCGCCAAACCGTTTATCCGACAGTTTCGAAAATGGCAAATTTGAGCTCAGAATACCCAAAACCATATATAGAACCAATTTCGGCCTCAAAATCCATCAAATAAAAAAATCCAATATGGTCGCTAAACACGCTACATTTTGATTGGTCCATGGTGGCCATGTACTTTGACGGATCAACTTCTCTTGAACAAACTTTAATGGCCCTTAGTTCCTGATCATATCTCCCGAAATTTCGGCCTGATCCCTTCAGCGGTTCTGGAGAAGTCGTTTTGGGGAAAACTAGGTCATCCAAGATGGCCACCGAACCATTTGGTCAATCAAGTTTTCTTGAACAAACTTGGCTTACCTCTTTCCCTACATGATGCTTCATGAGGTTTGAATTGATTCCTCAAGTGGTTTCGGAGAAGATTTTTAAAGACGTTTCATAAAATCGGCCAAAATCCAGGATGGCCACCGGCCAAATTGGCCGATTGGCTCCATTTGAACAAACTTGGATCCCTATGCCCTAAGAATGCTTCCTGCCCAATATAATTGAAATCTGCCCAGTGGTTCTTGAGAAGAAGCCGTTTAAAGGAAAAGTTGACGGACGGACGGACGGACAGACGATGGATGGACACACGACGGACGGTTTGCCACGGCATTCAAGTGGTAAATTTAAAAAAATATTACTTTTGGCCGGCAAACAGGCATTCCTCAAGAATTCTATGTTAACAGAGACTGGTTTGGCCAAGTTCCTCATAAAAACCCTAAGACCACCATTCACCCCCACCACCCCTATCGCCACCCTACCCCAATACTCTCTCAACCCTAACTACTTCCCCAGCACAAAAAAGGGGCAACAAGAAAGATGCAGGTGTGATTTTAAGATTTGACTCATGCACAGCATCTTGTTATAAAGTTCCAAATTCTCGCCTGATCCTAGCGTGCATGAACGTAAATACACGCAGAAGACCACCTGCATATCTCATAACTTTGCACGATTATTCACCTCATTCTAAATGGTGCACATTGACTTAAGTTGAAGTAGGGGGCTTTGCAAGGGATTCATGTTTAAACGTGATTAGAATTTGCGACATAAATCAATGATGAAAAAAGTCTGGATGGATTTACCTGGTTAATAATTCATTATCCATGTGCATCCATGTCTTCAGGCTAAGGTTTTATTGCATTTGCACCCAGAATCTGCATTAGAGAATTACACAATGAATCATATTTTACTGGGTTTAAAAGTGTTAGGATTCACGTAAATCTCGTCATTGGCATCGAGTGCATGTCATATTCACCAACGCAGTTAACGCTTTAATGGTCAAGCACGCTAAAACCGGCCTCTGCAGTGAGCTTGATGATTTAATGGTCAAGCACGCTAAAACCGGCCTCTGCAGTGAACTTGATGATTGTCCATTTACAAACCAGGAAAAGACCAATTTTGAAAAGTTATCGCTACAATGACTGATTCAGTATCTGAGACAGTCATTCTGAGTGGTAAATTTTCAGTCTTCTTTTGCCCTATAGATGAACACAGTTGGGGAAAAAAAATTTCACGAACAATCTTAACCGTTAAACGATTAACTGTACACAATTTATTCATGTCTACTTATAAGAAACGTATTGGTATGATATGAATGGAAAATTTAACTTATCACAGGAGAAATAAGAATTTAATTTGTGACATCATGATACACATGCAAGCAATGATTATTATGACATAAAATGGATGAGTCAGAGTTATCAAGTATAAAGTATGCAAATACACGCCTGTTCATGTACGTGCTCACACATGCTCACATACGCAGGAATGCACGCACAGACACACGTACACACACATACACACATGCATGCACGCACACAGAGAATGCAAGTATTCATATATATATATATGATGATGAAAACTATAGAGAATAGACGATTATAATCCACAAAATTGATAACCTAGTTAGCTCTCTGGAACTTCATGTCAAAAGAATATAAATGAAAGGCTGGCAGGATTTGATGAGAACCGTGAATCCATCTGCATTAGCATGTTTTCTATCAACATCTGCGTAATTCTACTCAACAGAAGGAATGTCATTAGGAATTATTAAATTCATGTGAACAAGGTGTTTAGATGAACGGAATCCCGTTAGCGTATGAGAAATGGGATTCCCGTCTGCGTGATAAAGTCATTTTTCCATTCAGTTTCATGCATTTCATTATAACCACTCAGCGTGACATCACATTGTCAGGCTTCCGGAATTAAAATACTGCGTCCCTTAGCAACAGAGACTGCACGGGGTTTGCCGTCACTTTTTCTGAGCGCAAAAATTCCAATACTGACGACCAATTAAGTGAAAAGAAGTCTCCATCATAGCCTATGTGTTCTGTGTGCGTGCGTGCGTGTGTGCGTGTGCGCTTGCATCTGTACTTGCATGCCTGTGTGGCCATGCATGCCTGTGTGGCCGCACATGTAGAATAAAAGCCCTACTGTTGTCTGAATGTCATGCAGCCTTCTCCTCTTGTCAGTCATTTATCCGTGTCATTCTAGACCAATCAATCAACGGATATGTGACCATTTGCAGACATCAATATAAAACAATCCCATCATCTGAATTCACTGATAGTTTATTTTCAACACGGAGAACAGAACAAATATGGGCGATTTTGCTCGAGAAGTTCATGCTTTCAGCACTACTAGTCAAATTGTTTTCAAAGGATACATTAACCCTTTCACTGACGAATTCCCTATATCTCATTTTCAAGGTAGTCATACAGGAAAGCTGTTGAACACTTTGAAATTAATTTCACTGGAAGCCATTGCTATCTAAGGCAGCAATGGCTTCCGGTCAAATAAATTTCATAATAGTCGACAGAATAAGTTTTGTATCGTAACATTAGAAATGACTTTTTCAGGGATTTGTCGGTGAACAGGGTTAATATATAGATAGGTGAATTCCTTGTACGTCCATTCAGTAGGGATGCATGTATGTAGCATGGGAACCTCCACATTACTTGATTCAGCGTGGGTTGATTCTGCATGAGTTGACTCAGTGTGGGTTGATTCAGCATAGGTTGATTTAGTATGGGTTGAATTTACCTCGATCCAACGTGGGTTGATTGACCTTGATTCAGCATGGGTTGATGTAGATTGGGTTGATTCAGCATGAGTTGATTAACTTGATTCAGAGTGGGTTGATGCTAATTCAGCATGAGCTGATTCAACACAGTTTGATTCAGCATGGGTTGATACAGTACAGGTCGATTCAGCGTGGGTTGATTCAACATGGGTTGATCCATCATTGGTTGATTCAGTGTGGGTTGATTCAGCATGAACTGATTCAGTATGGATTTTGACATGTCCATACTCTAACACGGTTCACACCGGACACATATATTCGATGAATAATTGGCACTGAGAAACAAGGTTGCAACTTGAAGACAAATGTCTTATTTTAAACCTCCTCCCTTAACCCTGAAGTTACCATTTGTCTTCATTCAAAAATGGACACTCATAAAGACGAGCTATATATCTGCGCTTCACCAGACCATGTGTAGGAACATAGTAACGATCACAAAAATCTCATTCCAGTGGGCCTTTAATATGATATGTGCTGAACATTTTGGAAGCGGTTTGACAAAAGGCAGCAATGCTGCTGTCATGTCAAATTGTCTTAACAATATTCAGCGGTGAGTTTCCTTAGTATTTTCTGTTGCAAATATGATCCACAAACCAATAGAATTACATGGTTAATGGATATGATTTTATTGTAGCGTTGGCACTGTACTGTGGATAATACAGATATATGTCTGTGACTCAGGCAGTGTATTCAAATAGTCATCATAAGCATGGGTATTTCATGGGAAAGATTACAATAATATTGCAAACTATCCATTGCTGTAGTAATGTGACTAGTGCTTAAATCAAGGCTGGCCTTTATACAAAGGCATTACGCTTAGTAAAAGGGGTTGAGAGAGAGAGAGAGAGAGAGAGAGAGAGAGAGAGAGAGAGAGAGAGGGAGAGGGTCAGGAGGGAGGGAAAGAGGGAGGGAGGGCAGTAGGGATGGAGAGCGAGGGGGAGGATGAGAAGAGGGAGAGGGAGGGAGAGATAGCAGGAGGGAGAGAGAGATGGCAGGAGGGAGGGAGGGAGGAAGGGAGGGAGGGAAGGAGAGGGAGGTGGGCGGGAGAGTGAGGGGAGAGGGAGGGAAGAAGGGGAGGGAGGAGGGAGGGGGGAGGGAAGGGGAGAGAGAGTGAGTGAGAGAGAGGTCAATGTCTGGTATGGTATATCTCATAAATAAGTTAACTGTTTCCAGTTTTACAGGGCATGATAATAATTGCAGGAATGCCATGGTCTTTGCCCAGATGAACTAATTAAATTACATTAAATCTACAGACCATATATTATAGACAATTATTAGCAATTGTTACATGAGTTCTGTAGTCAGGAAAATTTGACCATTAACTAACTCAGTCAACAAAGTGCATAAAAAATTGAGGCAAAGGTTTTCAGCATGGACAAACCGCTATACTGACTTTCTAATGGCCAAGTCAAATTAAATACTGCTGTAGTTAATACCAGGAACTTAAGCCCATTGACTTTATTGCTTTTTAAAACCTAAAACCTGTCCATGTAAGATTGTGATTCCAATCTTATCCATTCTCCATCTCTCACTCAAGTCAATACAAAGAACACAGCAGCCAGATGGATCAATACCTCAGAATGTAGCACTTTACCTAACCTCAGCATTGTCAGTCTGCAATGGCCATGTTTATTTACATTTTGCTCCTGTTTTTTAACCCTCTGCCTGCTGAATTTCTGCAGACTACATTTTCCAAGGGGTTTAGCTCTGGGCCTGCTGAATATTTTGAATACAATTTGACTGAAAGTTGTTCGTGGCTAAGCCACCAACAACTGTCAGTCAAATTGTTTTAAAAATATTCAGCAGGCCCAGAGTCATTACCCACTGAAATCACTGTTTGTCGGCTTGCAGCAGTGAGTCAGTTAATTAAGTGAGATGCTGATCATTCTGAAAACAATTTGATAGAAAGCCATTGTTGCGTGACAATCAGTAGGATTTATATTTAGTTCTGGACATCAAAATAAAGACTGTTTGATATTTAGCTACATTGAATGTAACGATTTGATATGTCACAAGTATCTCACGTCATAATCAAATACGTCACTTGTTAGCTGATGTCGCAATGAATATGACAAATTTATTTAGTCCATCAGCAAGTTCGAAAACTCTGTTAAAGACCCATCAAAGTAGTCCATCAGCAAATTTACACTTTAATAAACATTGTGTAGCAAGCAACAGCTCCTAGTTAAATGCAGAAAAATCTCTCCCACGGAATACACGTGCCCACAAAATACATGCACCAGCAGAATACATGCACCGGCAGAATACATGCATAGGCAGAATACATGCGCCGGCAGAATGCATGCACTGGCAGAATACACGCACCGACAGAATACATGCAACGGCAGAAAATATGTACCGCATATATCTTTATTAAATCTCATACTCTCCGTATTTAGATAAATATAACAGCATTCACCGTATGAATTTTTAATAAACTGAATGAGCTATCACCGCAGCAACCATCCATTTGTTTGAGGAAGTCTTTGTATGGCGTCGGATCGTCGCTTAACAATTCTGGAATGACTAAAACTCGCAAGATTCGTGCCATGTGTATGTCATGCAGCTAACTCTCTGACCAGAAGACCATCTGTCTTGTGCATCAGTGACACATCATCATCTCAGGAACAAATACGCACCAGGTTCAGATTTAATCCGGTTAATAAAAAGATGCTGACCTAATTATCAATCAGAAGATATGGTGAGAATATGATTGTCTTGTTTAGAAGGAACGATTTTGATAATACATTCAATCCCTGAATAATTATTTCACCATCTTAAGAATACTAGAAGGGCCAGAATTCAACCTATGCCATGAACATAGCTGATGATGCAGAATATTTTTTAAAACAATTTGACTAAAAGTTATCGGTGGTATAAATGTGAGTAATACAAAAGCAATCATTAGAGATAAGATATTTTTCAATAGATTTTCAGAAATAGTCTTCATTTGGCCTAAATTTGGACAATGCTCACGACGACCACTGGTGAAATCCACTTTTGAATTAAATTATAATTTTCAACAAATTTCTTATTTGCACAATGCAGTATCTCTACAACAGCATATAATCGAGAAAAGATATGCTCTACGCCAAATGATGCAAGAAAATAAAGAGCCGTAACTGTCTGCATACTGAATTTTTTCAGACTACATTTTCCATGGGTTTAACTCTGGATATGGTGAATATTTTGCAAACAATTTGATTGACAGTTGTTGGTGGCTAATCCACCAACAACTTTCAGTCAAATTGTTTTCAAAATAGTCAGCAGCTTTAGAGTTCTTGCCCACTGAAATTACTGTCTGATGGATTGCAGCGGTGAGACAGTTAAAATGTAAGTGTTTCTAAGGCGGATAATTACTGTTGGTCATAAAGCTAAAATAGGAGGAAACCTTGAATTTCTACATACACAATGATTAAACGCGGATACAGTTTGCTTTGATCGCGTTAAATTAGCAAGCATTCTATGCGACAGAGGGTTTCAACATGACTGTAAATGCAATTAAGCAATGAAAGCTTAATTACAGATTTTTTCTTGCGAAATCAAAGCTACCCAGCAAATATACTGCAATTACTGTATATTCAAATAGCTGGGCATTTACCATTTTTTTTGTAGAAAGAATCTTAAGATTCAGGTGAAAATGTCTGGAGATGGTAAGGAAATTACCAGTCAATTTCTATAACAACTTACAGACAAATCTAGATATTGATAGATAATTAGCAGAAATTTACCTTTTATGGAATTTAGTAACTAACAATAATTGATTTGAAGCTTGGTTGAAAACATGAATACTGGAATTTCCATTATTTATATGCTAATAAAGTAAGTAATATATGTGAGTACCATCTACCGAAGACATAGATAAATATAAACTAAGATTAAAGCAATGTATCCACGTTTTATGTTTGTATGAAGTGACTGTCCTCACACGAAGATGCAGATAATATTGAATGTATGGGAATTAGCAGCGTGTTCAGGCAAAGGGGGATGAATTCTTGAGTCTCGCTCCTCATGTAATGCGTCAATCGTGTGCAGGGACAACGGCTCAGCTCGTGTGCTACTTCTCTCCTGTGCCCTTGGTACAGAAATAGTAACAGGAATTTCCAGTCTACATATATTCTACCTAACTGTCCACATAAATGACAAGATTTTACCTTAATGGAAAAATCACTTTGGTCTCGTACATATTGTTGAAAAACTGTTCACCGTCCCACAAGAGACAGGTGAGATGAAGGCATGCACGTCTCTATTGCGAATCTTTCTAACCAAGAGAAAACAAGCTCGCAATATTGATTGCAGAAATCAATATAAATCAATGACATTTATCCAATACCAATGTGATTATTTTTGCATAAACCTAACGGAATGCATGTTTTTACCATGTCACTGGGTACCATTGAGTCCCCTAGTAATAATTGGCTGAAATGCAGGCTGGAATCATTTCGTTCCATTTATCATCATCATTACCATCATTATCAATAGCCAGGTGTTCATTTACAAACAGTGGTAGTGCTGTAACCTGCTGCTAACTGCTGCATGAGCCTTTGTTGAGTTCTGTTATTTCATTCTCACATCTTTAATTTTTTTAATGGTCAAGATAAGGGAAGAAAATATGAATATTTGCTTACAAGTAAGGTTTTTGCAGGCCAACATAATATCTTTTATAATTTAACATTGTTATTTCGACAATTATAACTGGAATGACTTGCTCGATAACCGACCCAGCCAGGGTCGGTTATTGAGCAAGTCATTCCAGTTATAATTGTTAAAATAATTTTCAATTGCTTTGTAAATGGACATTTTCAAGTCCACTGCAGCAACTATCTTTAGTAAGCTTGGTCATTAAAAGATTAAACCTGTAATGGCCAGGCTGACCAAAAGCAGCTTCCACAGTGCTCTTGAGAAATGGCCATTTGCAGGCCAAGAGAACTCTATTTTTGACAAGTTACCATTGGAATGTCTGACTCGATAATGGAGCCAGTCATTCCAGTAGTAAATTATCGAAATAGACTTCTTTTGGCCTGCAACTTGACATTCAACAAGCAAATATTTAGATTTTTTTGGCTTATGCGCAACCGAGCAAACATGCATCTTTTTGTCCACATTTTCAGTTCCTGGCAAACTTCTTACTGTCTTACTGAATGATAATGGTTTCTTTTTACAAAGCTAAACCGCAATGTGATAAAATTATACACACACAAAATTTGTCTCTGCAAGAAATTAACATAATGGATTTTGTATTAATATGACGTGCCATCAAATCTTCACTCCCGTAAGCGAGTCTAATAGATTTCCTGTTTTAACTGTCTGACTGCTGATTTTCTGCAGACTACATTTTCCATAGGATTTAACACTAGATCTTATGCTAAATATTTTGTCAACAATTTGGCTGAAAGTTGTTGGTGGTTTAGCCACCAACAACTTTCAGTCAAATTGTTTTCAAAATATTCAGCATATCGAGAGTTATTGCCCATTGAAATTATTGTCTGGTGGCTTGCAGCAGTCAGACAGTTAATATTGCACTGCCATTTCTCTGGATTAAACATTATCCATCAAAAGTCTAATTTTGTTCAAATATCATGGTATCGGATCAAGACCTATGTCCTACCTATTTTGGTAATAAACAGTGTTACCAAAACTGATTGCGACTGCTTAAAGCAAAATCACTGTTAAAGTGAATGTCCAATTATAGCAGACTGGACGAGACAATTACACAGAGTTATAGTAATTACTCATCTGCAGCATCAGTATTGGAACCACGAACATGAAATATACTTCAATTTTGGCAGTGACTACAAACATTTTTGCACAAAACATAGATTCAAATGTAAAAATATTTACAAGAAACATAAGTCGCCAAAAAATGGCTGCCAGGCCCCCAATAAAATCCCGAATTACTAAAAACGACCAAGGGCCACCAAGCCGCCACAAAAAGATGCCAGGTGGCCAAGCCGCCAGGCAACCAAAACCACCAAGACAGGCCGCCAAACTAGGCACCCACCCTACCCCAAATCCTATTATCCGCCAGCGCGCAGGCGAAATGCCCAAAGGCCTCCACAGACCTCAGAGAGCCCCAAAAAGGAGTATATAAGGAACCCCGTTCCAACCTCAGACCATTCAGACTTACTTAAATTTCACAAATAGAAATCGAGCGTCAGGATTACAGCACTTGTTCTTTAAGTGTTTAAAACATAGTTATGAGCCAAGAAACATAAGCATTAAGGATGACAAATGAGGGAATTAAATGTGGCCAAGCTGAACACATTTTGGTTTAAAAGTCAAGTCTTTCCAGGTATCAACTTGAATGGCTGACTTAATCTAATTATATTTTCCAAGTTATATCCAATACCTACGGCAATTCAGCCTACTTCATTTTTGCACTCCAGTGTCATCAATCGGTAAAGTGATTTCTGAGAAAATGCTTAAAGATTTTTCTAAAAATAGCGCAAAATTCAAGAACGGCTCTTGCCAAATCAATCAATCAACTTCATTTGTGCAACCTGGTTGATCAATATGATTCGAAAATGTCCTGAACTTCACATTTAACACCCACCAAAACCTGTACAATCGACATTTTCCCTGTCAAAATACATCAACAAACAAAAGTTCAATTTGTATTGGTTAATGGCAGTCATTTTTTGCATGTTACCGTACCAGCATGGCTGGCTAAATAATAAAACTAACATCAATACATATGACTACGTGCACTAAAAAATAACCGAGGTTTAGTCTGTTTTGGATGGAAACAAATAATGTGGACAAATTCTTATCAAGAGTATAAAGCAAAGAAAGATCTGGTCACAAAGCAGGCCTGTGGATGCAGAGAGTTTAATGCCTCTTACAGTACATCTCATAAATAAGTTAACATGTTTCAAAAACAAAAACACAAACGTGTTACTTAACCCTTTAACACTCATATCAGCCAAAAACGGCTTCTGCAGTGCTCTTCAGAAATGTCAATTTGCAGACCAAGAGAAGACTATTTTTGAAAATTTACCATTGGAATGACTGGCTCAATAACCGAGCCAGTTATTCCAGTCGTAAATCTTCAAATATAGTCTTCTTCTTGTCTGCAGATGGACATTTTCTGTGAGAAATTGAAATTTCCTTCAACAAATTCGAGGATTAAAGGGTTAAGGGTAATACCATTTTGAACGCGATGTCAGAAATGTTCTGTTAAATATTTTGGACATAATTTGATTGGAAGCCATTGCTGTAGCACATAACTGTCTGTGATGAGGGTTATCTCCCTCGTTTGTTTGCTTTGGTACAATGCAGTTAAATAGATCTTTTCCCCTTCGGTAAATGGTTATTTATAAGCTACAAGTCATAAGAGTTATTACCCTTGATGGAAGTGACGATGCAATAAATGGTTAAGGAATTACGAGAGAACAAAAATAAAATCAAACATCCTGCTTTAATATTTTAGTGGCTAATTTGTTGAAGATAATGAAAATATTTGCTTACTGAATGTCCATTTACAGGTCAAGAATATTATTATTTTTAATTTCCCACTAGAATGACTGGCTCAGTTATCATGCTAGTCATTCCATTGATAAATTATCAAAAATATAGTCTACTCTTGTCTTGCTAATGGTTATTCCTGAAGACTGCTGCATAGGCCGGTGTTGGCCTACTTTGTCATGAAAGGGTTAAAATCTGTGTGTACACACTGAAGCCTTCAGTGCTTCTCGAAGACTCCGCCTGGATTGTTATCACGGAAATGAATAATAGAACAACATTGACAGACACTTGGACACATTTTGATGCTCAACACAAAAATTAACCCTTCCACTACTAAGACAGACAGAGAGAAAATTAAGTTTCTCTGTTTGAAACTTTTATGAATAGTTCAAACCATCATGTGACAGAAAGATGTTTTCCAAATACATGTCTTCTACAAAGTGATTCTTATATCCCGATTACTGAAACAGTAAGTTTCTGAATATCAATTCAGTGTGGAATTGGTTAAGATGCAAATATTCGGTGGACAATAATGGCACTAGCGTACTCGAGGGTATCACTTCAAATGACACAGAACAAAGGTCCTCTAGTCGCGGAGACAAAGGGATGCTGAATAAACAGGCAACAACACAACACCAAGGAGCATCCTTACACGCATGGCTTCTTTCCTTGGCACCTTGTCATCGGGCAAGAACACGAAATTACAATGTTTAACGCGAAAACTGGCCTGGCACGATTAGAATTAAATAGTCAGTGAGAAAGTGACACTAACTGTCCACTTAAGTGGCAATTATGTTTGGAAAATTGAGAGTTTTACGAATTCTTATTAACTGTTGTTGCAAGGAGGTGAAGAAGATTAGGAGCGCTCAGTATAGTCAGTATCTCTTGCATTGATTGAGCATCTTTCACTGGGACCCAATTTTACCTAATTTTTCTTAGAGACAAATGAAAATCAAATTAATATTTTTATAAACAAATAACAAATAACATAGATGATAAAATAAATTAAAACTACCTGTAATAGTTATCAATAGTTCATATCCTGAGTCTGACACAACCATTTCAATCCCACTGAGGATCCAACAAGTTTATTACGAAATAACACATTCTGTTACATATTTACTTACGCCGCCGTAGGCCGGTGTGAGTATTGCAGATGGTGCTGTCTGTCTGTGTGTCTGTCTGTCTGTTTATCTGAGGCATATCTCGGGAATCCTTAATTAACCTATACGGTAGATTCACCAAATTTGGCACATACATTCATATTATGACTGGCTATACAAATCTTTAGTTTGGGGTGAATATGTAAAAAATTGAGGTCATGGGGTCACTTAGTGCATAACAGAATACACATTCTCACCAATAATTCCCCTATGCAAGATGGTAGACTCATCACATTGGTAAAATACATTCATATTGCGGTTGGCT
Source organism: Chaetoderma sp. LZ-2023a (assembly GCA_034401795.1). Classification (NCBI taxonomy): domain Eukaryota; kingdom Metazoa; phylum Mollusca; class Caudofoveata; order Chaetodermatida; family Chaetodermatidae; genus Chaetoderma; species Chaetoderma sp. LZ-2023a. The sequence continues at coordinate 132,607,647 of CM067370.1, read as the reverse complement.
CGTACTACAAATTTGGTACAGGCTAAAAGTTAAAATATTTAGGTCATGGGGTCACTGCATCTCGAAATACACATTTTGTAGATTCATCAAATTTTTAACATACATTCATATTGTGGCTGGCTAGAATCAACTTTGTGTCAGGCCTAAAATTCAAATCTAGTCACGGGTCACTCATTATGTGGATCCCGAAATAGATGTCTTAAAGGGGAACACAAGGGTCGCCATCATTTGCATAAAACACGCAGTTCTATCGTAGAGCCCCTATTTAAGCTACTGTGTAAAACTTTCCGGCGACTTTATATATAAATCCGATTAAAATTGTGTTTAAAAACGCTATGTTGCTATAATTTTCTGCGAGTTAATTAAACCTATGACGTCATAGGTTGAATCTCATCTGACAAGAACCATGATAACGGCACTCTGAAGACAGGAGTGTATGAATTTGGATGGTGATATCTCTATCGGTGATAATGTTATCGTCATCATTTATATATGTACAGATTGAAGAGATTAAGACATTTATCACACACTATCACAACTTTATGGAATATATTTGTTATTTTCATACTTTAGTTGCCCAACCGTAAGATGGCCATTTTCTATGAAGATACCTGCCAATTAAAATATTACAATCTCTCAGGAAGTTTTGAGGCTAGTATGAGAACATAAGTACCTAAAGATGGACTGGGTGTATGTAAGAACTATTTAAACTCTCATATTAATAGATGAAACGTTAATAACATTATCTGCCGGAGCGCCAGTGAGAGTGTTAATTCAAAAGTGGCAATTATATTGAGATGCCTATACTATCGTGTCATTCATTTATCTAAAGATCAAAACTTGATGTCAAAATTGGCACCATCAGAGAAATCAGACAAAGGGTGGTTATTATATATTCTTCAACATTTCCGCAAATATAGTTTATATATTCCTAACACCGCTGAAAAGAAACCCCTTATAAAATGCAATTCACAATTTTGCGATAGTGTTGGATGACACTGAGAAAAACGTTCAACTTATGACGTCATACGCCTCATCTTGGAATAGAAATTTAACTTATGTATCACATATTTAAATAACGAAGATATATATTTCTAATTTGAGCACAGAGCTTACAATTATATTTTTTGAAAACATTACGGTCTGTAGATTCATTTTATACAAAGTAGTGTAGAGGGTCTGGTGTTTCCCTTTAAGCTATAAATCAGGAACTGAAGTAGGTAGAATGACCAAATTTGACACATACATTCATATTATACTAGGTCAAGAGGTCACTGAGTGTATCACAAAATACAGTTTTAGCCATAAATCGGGAACACAAGTAAGTAAAATCACCAAATTTGACACATATATTCATATTTCAAGTGGCTAGACAAGAAATCTTAGTTTCAGATCAAAGTCCAAATATAGAGGTCATGTGGTCACTAAGTATATCCTGAAATACACATTTTAAACATATATCAGGAATGCAAGTAGCTATAGAATCACCAAATTTGGCACATCCTTTCGTATTATAGATGGCTCTATAGAAGTTTGATGAGTTTCAGGTCTCAAAGCATCAAATACGGGAATACACATTTGTAAGCGTAACTCTGGAATGCAAGAAGGTAGAATCTCCAAATTTAGCATTCGCCTTGAGATTATGACAGTTTATGACTGCTTAGAGTTGGAGGTCAATCGATCAACTACCTAGGTCACCAGGGTAAGTAAGTGCATAATGTTAAGACAGAGCCGAAAGACATGAGTCAGCATTTCACTCCAGTGCATTCTAGTTTGAAATGAATTTGCCTGGAAGAAGTTCAGATACCTAAGGCATATTTACGGTATCCAATCAAAGTAAATATTTTAATTAAAAACAGAAAACTGATGACAACATATTCTGTCCAATTATGGGTTTTACTCTTTTATTCTAAATGACATAAATTGTTATTCACTACATTGAGATATGAATTATTATAAGGGATCAAATGGGGATTCCATTAGAAATGTAGGAATCCAGTTTTAGCTATGTCCCACCCATCTTTAGCTAAACTCCATCCACGCCTTGCCCATGTTGGGATCGATCGATCCCTGCACTCTCTGAATCTCAATTTTCAGAAAACTATATAGGTTAGCTGTTGAATATTTTGAAACTAATTTGACTGGGTGTGTTGCTGCCCAGCCAAATTTGTTTCAAAATATTCGATAGAATGTTTATTAAATAGTAAAGGCATACAATTTGTACAAAATGTCGGACTATTACGCGTTTAAGATGGACTAAATAGAGTCATTCATGCTGTAATTGATTATGACATCATCCTACATGTCACGTAGCTGATTATGATGTCATATGATGGATGGATAAACTGAAACGGTTCATTAACGGCACACGGATTCCCTATAAAGAGATGCATGTGTTTGATTTGATTATAACAAGTCATGTGCATCTTCAGTAAACTAACTTAATTATGCCAGATGAAAGTACATGTGTCAATCACACGCATGCTGATATATGAGTTGAATGGGCAATAACAACTGTTTTAATCATTTGTTTTTAGCTCTTATTTCGCCACCCGCAATCTTGACATTAAGATGGAAATATCATTAGACTTCATTCCACTAGGGAAGTTGCAATGTAGCCATATATGCTCTTAAGGGTTTTTTTCTTTTCTTGGGAACTGTCATGATGTCCAATTCGCTAGACAAATTCCTGTTTAGATAAAATTCATGTAATGAACTGATAATATACTTCAGGATGTACTAGGTGACAACAATCAATAGAAGAAAGCAGCAGAGAAACAAGGTTCCTAAGAATATCACCCTCACCACCCAAACTCCCAGAACTCAGCGATCCGAGTCGGAACAAATCTGAAAATAGACAAGAAGCGGGGTTTTAGTCGATATCTGCACACAGTGAATCCTTCCATCTTTGGTGTATCTGGTGGCAAGAGGTAGGCACTACTGGCAGGCAGACGTTATGAAATCAATAACGTCTTAATGATCGGTACGTGTGTGATCTTGTGCCGCGAAATATTAAATATTAGAAAACATGGAACTGATCAAGTGAGTGCGATAACATGATTAACTGTGCACGAGAATATCTTAACAAGATGTGGTTTTAGAACATTGAATTAATTTACACAATCAATGGAGGGATCCGATCGGTTATTCAATAGACCTTTCCAGTTTATCCATCCATCATATGACGTCATAATCAACTAGGTGATGTGTAGGATGATGTCATAACCAATTACAGCATGAATCACTCGATTTAGTCCGTCTTAAATGCTAAATAGTCCTACACATTGTACGAATTGTATGTCTTTCCTATTTAACAAACATGTTGTTGAATATTTTGAAACTAATTTGACTGGGCACTATATGAAGCAACAGCTGCCAGTCAAATTACTTTCAAAATATTCAGCAGCCTACCACAGGTATAATTTTCAGGAAATTGATAGTCAAGGCATTCAGGGATCGATCAATCCCAAAACGAGCAAGGTGTGGGTGGAACTTAGCTAAAAGATGGGTGGGCATAGCTAAAACTGGAAATGGCCATTATCCGACATCATAATCAAATTGTCACTTCTTAGCTGACATCACAATCAAAGTGACGGAGCTATCATAAACGTCAACAAGTCTGTCACAAAAGTGGATGAATTTTATGACTTTGGGTTATTTACACTTTAATAAACAACATTCTGAAGAAAATTTCTTGGGAGCTGTTATTGCTTTCAAGATCCATTCAACAGCTTAATATTTGCGCATAACTACGTTGCTATTAGGATGCTGAGAATTCAGTGTTCAAGATATATAAATCTATTCCAATATGCGTACAAAGTGGGAGGAGCTTAGATAGAAATTGGCGGGGTATAGCTAGAAATGGATTCCTGCATTAAAGACAACTTTGCTTAGTGAATAATTTTCAAGCACTTGCATTGTCAAATGAAAACTGTCTGATTATTTACATTCAACGCATGTTTCCATTGTCATAGTTAAATCTGATATTGAGGGAACTCAGGAAGGATACAGGGGTTTAATATGAAAATGCTGTTTTTTGACACGTTTTAGCAAGCCCTTTTAAACACTAACCCTCAAATCTGCTAAACAAATTCCAAGTTTCTCATAGAAAGTGTTCATTTGCAAACCAAGAGATTATTTTTGAAAATTTATCACTGGAATGACTGGCTCAGCCAGTCATTCCAGCCGTTAATTTTTCAAAACTTTTTCTTTTGTTCTGTAAATGTAAATTAAAGTCTAAATCGATTTACGATCAAATTAATTGCTAAAGTTAACGCAATTTAGAATGCTTGTGGGTTCAGAACATTGCCACAAAATTGCAATAGTCAAGCCTTGTCAATTTGCATAAATGCCGTTTTGGGATTTCTGGTTCGTGGTCAGTGGTTCCTGTTTCACGAACCAATTCAGTTGTGAAAATGGACCCTTGTACTGCATTATTACGAGATATCTGGGTTGGAATTCAAGGTGACCTTCCAATGATGGTTTTAGATAGCACATAGATTGTGCAGCCGAACTTTACAATAAACACACTTACGGTTCCTAGCTTTAGGCATAGAAATCGAGGTCACATTCACAAGGTCAACCCGTACACAGGCGACTGTAATTGTAAAAAAAAAATTTTTTTGCAACTTGTAACAAAACGACATCCGCTATTCATTGTCTGTTATGCCGGCAGAAATTCCTGTTTTAAGATTTATGCCTGTATTGGCAGAAAGACGAAAAGAGCATCGAAAAAGTACTCCCTATTGCTCGATAAATCAATCCATTTCATCTTATGTTTCATCATCTGCAATGCGCTATGATAGACGTGTTTGTGTGGAACTGGCTAGAATCTGCTTGTTTCATTCATGCCCTGGTCTAGAGGGGAAAAGAGTGATAGACAAAATGAGCTTCTATCCACTTTTCAACATGTTTCCAATGTGACAGTCATCTGATTATGTTCTTACATCGGCCACAAGCAGGTCAACAGGGAGACGCATAAAAGGTTTTACATCAGGGAGATAAGCACGTCACGGATCAGGCTTAACACATTTCAGTGTGATTCCACAAAGATATAGCCAAATCTGAATAGATTTAACATAATATGACAGCAATTACCTTCAGCCAAATTGTTTTCAAACTACAGTGGTCAGGAGGTTACCTATAGGATGTGGAAGATATCTTCTGGATGAAATGATTTGAGATTTCTCTCACTTGGTTTGTCACAGAAGCCCGCCTCATAGTGCATAAGGTTTCATTTTATCTAACATGTAAGGATGAAATCTTGCATTTTATAATGGTTTTTTTGCTTCAGAAATAATCTCAGTATTTCAATTAGTAAATGTAGCTTCCCATACACAGTAGTATTAACCCACTAACTACTGAAAGAACGCTACTGTTTCAGTTTCAAGACAGCTGTACAGGAAAGCTGCTGACTAATTTGATTGGTAATAGAAATCAACAACTCTCAGTCCCAGATTTGCAATATACAACAGAATATTGCCTATATCATACAGGATTTGTCATTTCTGGTCAGTAACAGTTAAAGGATTAAAATAAAATATTCGACATCCTCTTATTCCATCGATCAAAATTATTTATCATGAAAGTTATTAAGACTTTGTGACAGTGTTGTTGTAGTCGCAGGCATCAGAGGAGTGCATGCAATTCCTTGCTTACAAACTCTGATAGTAACAATTATAGATTGCATGTGTATATCTTTGATGGTATTGAACGTGTCTATGCGCGTGCATAATGCATTTGTGTGTGCATCATGTGTATATACATGTCATCCATGTATGCATGTGTACCTGTCTGTAGACATGTGCAAGCACGTGCATGTCTGGGCTTTGTAAGCCTGTGGACCGCAAGATGACTAGATTTCATTAGATGACAGACAGGTATAGAAAGCACATGTGTATCTTGTTTGGATAGAAATAATCTCGGTAAACACCAGATTATTTACAAGCAAACAACCGCTCACTGCTTAAACTTAACAAACAAAAATAAATAAGACAAGTGAGGGGTTATGGATGGTAGGGATGATAGATAGTGGTTGACAGTGAAATGACTAAATAAATGGTTCAGCCCTAGAAGCATTCAAAACACTCCCTGACCAGTGTGAGTCTTTAACCCTTTAAATCTTGAATTTATTCAAGAGAATTTCAATTTTCTCATAAAAATGTCCATTTGCAGACTAAGAGATTATTTTTGAAAATTATCGAGCCAGTCATTAGTGGTAACTTTTCAAAAATAGTCTTCCCTTGTTCTGCAAATTGACATTTCTCAAGACCACTGCTGAAGCCGTTTTTGGCTGATATGAGTGTTAAAGGGTTAATTCTCAACCCATCCAAAACTGGATGCTGCACTGATCATAGGTGCTGGAAGAGGTGGAGGGTGGGTGGGTGGGTGGGTGGGTGGGTGGGTGGGTGGGTGGGTGGGTGTGTGACAAAGCACGTCCCCTCCAATCATGACCTTGAGGGGGATGCCTAAACTCATATCCTCCGCAACAGTTAGTCTTCCAAAAACACTAAATTTATGCAAATGGTATAACATCGATTTTCCTCTAGAAATGCATGATATGCCATCTAAACAAAACATGATTTCAAAGATTTTCCGCTCAAAGTCCCCTGGATACCTCTCATTTGTGCGAGGGGATACCCCTTCCTTTATGGCCCACCCCCAATCTGTCGCCTGCAGGTAACAATTTTTTCCAACGCCACTGGTCACCTATTATAATAAAGACTGGCATATTCTGGCCTTGGTTTTAAAGCCAGGGGAGAGTGAGCTCTCAATCACAGGCCTGCTTGATCAAGTGAATGCTAACTCATGCCCAATTTACCATTCATTACCAAGGACTATAATCTTTGTGCTATTATTACATAACACCTAATTCCTCTGTCATGTTTACGCCCTGAAGCAATTTTGTGAAGTATGATTGCCTACCTTAGCTTCACATTGGCCAAGCAAGCGTGATCAAATATTCAAACAGAATAGCACAAATAGCTTTATCCATACAGCTAAGCCATTGTACATGTTCAGGCTGTATGTATGTAAAAACTTTGCCATTAGCAGATTAGAAAATGTAGTGCTGATTGGGACAGCATTTTATGACTACACTGGAATCTCATTTTTTCAATGTATACACACCATAATAATGCCAATGTTCAGTGACCGTCCTCTACCAATGAACCCCACCCCTCCCCCACCTCAAAACGTAAAAATGGAATTGAGTCTGCCTGCCAGCCCGCTTTCCTACCTGTCTGTCTGTCTGCCTGACCAATGGATCTAACGACACAATAAATATTTCAACAGACAGATAGATAGACAAAGCACCTTATACAAGATGTAAATTGTTCCCGCTTAAAATACCCACACGCATGCCATCACGAATACATCTATGTTCACCTGGCACCCATACTACCAGAAGCTAATTATAGTCACTAGTTAATTACACTTTTTTAATATTTGCTAATTAGTTTTCTTGTAAGAGAGGCTTTAAATGTCTAGGATTAAGATTACCAGGAGAATCTATTATGTGTAGTGACATCTTAAGGAGTTACAATCATGTTGGTAGATTCCCAGATACAACATCAACTGATCAGCAGCCAGTGTGGGTTATGCAATTTGGAAGTGATATGCGAAGAGCCCAGAAGAACTCATTTATTTTTAAACAGAGATATATTTGAGCCAGCAACAATAAGCTGAGCATTGGCACAGAAGACGTGTCTAATTAAAACAGGACTGCCATGTTTTAGTGAGAATGTGAGCAGAGGTATTTGTAGTATGCAGTTTTTCTTTCGAAGAGGAATAATCAGATTTTCATCAAAAAGTTCACAGACATTAAATAAGTTTAAAATTACTTAGCAAAATATTTCTTATATTGAAATTGATTTGTCACTATAGATTGCAGCAATGACACCTTGCAGTAACAGATTAAAAAATGTTGCTACCTTCCGATCCAATTATGTTCAAAATATTCAACAGTACGTTTTATTTTGTTTTGGAAACGTGTAAAGTTATTTCTCATCTGTACTGTATTAAAAAGTGAAATGAAACAGAAAATCAAAGTGGAAATGCCTCAATAGATGTGTAGCTGCATCAGGTTCCTCCTGATTACAGCGATTCAAAATATAATTATTCTGGCTCTTTCTGAATTGCCAATTACACATTGATATTTGATCTAATTCCATAAAAGTTTTTAACAATAATTCTTCTAATTTGCAATAGGAATATTTCTATATTGCAGCTAGTAACTCACAGGTGGTTAGATCCTTACAGTACACAAATAATTCCATTTTACAACTGTCAATCACTAAATGGAAATGTCTTTTAAAGGAGTCTCTTATTAGTGAGATACTTATCTGCTATTGGACAATGGACTTGCAGAAAAGATCTGTAACATGTGCCAGGGGTGGGGGTCGAATGAGCAAGGGAAATATAATTATTTTAACTCTTGGAGTTACTGCTGTAGATGTCTAAAGAAAACTGCGGATAGTACATGATCTTCTTAAAAACCAAACAATATCAGAGTATATACAGTTCATTAAGAGACACCTCTTTGAAACCTTTATCTGTCAAATTTGGTCAAGAAAATCAAAATATTTCCTTATAGAATGTCCATTTGACATACAAGAGAAGACTATTTTTGTCTAAGATTTACCACTGGATTACAGGCTCAGCAGTCATTCCAGTGTAAATTTCCAAAAATAGTCTTCTCGTGGATGGCAAATAGACATTCCTTAAGAAGACTGCAACAGTGGGATTTTGTCAGGCTTGACCACTAATCATTAACACTCTGATGTCAAAATCTTAATTTTTCAAATTAAATTAAAAGATGAACTGGTGTTCATTTTTCAACAAATTTGGCGGATGATGGTGCTGTCATAGACAGCAACATTGTCCACCAAAATTAATGAAAAATATACACCAGTTTTATTTGGAATTGACACAGTAAAATATAGAATATTGACATAAGAGTGGTAAGGGTTAGAGAAAAGGTCTAACATTAACTACATTCCATTTGACAAGTATTTAAGAGTGAGCAGAGGGTGGGCGTGTGGTGGAATGGCATCTGCTTCTACATAATACAATTTCTATAAAAGGTACTCCAATTTGCTGTTCACAATGGAAGATTATCCAACTTTAGAAATCAGTTATCAGATCAAATGACCACTCATTGTCCACCTATGGCTATTTTCACAGCAGGTCCAGATCTTAGTATTGTGCAGATTATTGTTATTACTCCAGGAAGGGTCCTCACAAGACTCTTGCTAGACCATAATACAATCCAGCCCTCTTGCATGACTGCTTTCCCCTTTATAGTTCATAGCCAGTGAAGCGGGTTACATCGCTCAGTTAGGCAATGAGGCCAGGAGTATTGAATTAAGGACTGAATGGCACTGAAGGCCATCATTAAAGACAGTGCTCTGAAGCACTGGTGGAGAAGGGGGTGTCCAGCAGACAGTATATAATCTGGCATGAAAATGAAGATAATATCCTTCAATGCATCTTTTGAGACAATAGAAACAGTATTTAGTTTTTAGTTTCCACTCGCTACTAGTACAACGATGTCTGTCAAATTTTTGTAAAAATTTTTTTTTATGAATATAGATGCGCACGCGCGTTTATTTTTGTATTAATTTGATCTATCTGTTTGGATAAGAATGCACCAGCGAGTATATATGATCATGTCTCTGCTTGGAGTAATATCCATGTGTGTGTATATATGATTATGTATCTGTTTGGGCGAGAATGCATGTGTGTGTATATACGATCGTGTGTCTGTTTGGACGAATGTGCATGTGCGCATATATATGAATGTGTGTCTGTTTGGACGAGAATGTATGAACGCGTATATATGAATGTGTGTCTGTTTGGACGAGTGTGCATGTGCGTGTATATATCAATGTGTGTCAGTCTGGACAAGTGTACATGTGCATGTATATATCAATGTGTGTCTGTCTGGATGAGTATACATGTGTGTGTATATATCAATGTGTGTCAGTCTGGACGAGTGTACATATGCATGTATCTATCAATGTGTGTCTGTCTGGACGAGTGTGCATGTGCGTGTATATATCAATGTGTGTCAGTCTGGACAAGTATACATGTGCGTGTATATATCAATGTGTGTCTGTCTGGATGAGTATACATGTGTGTGTATATATCAATGTGTGTCAGTCTGGACGAGTGTACATATGCATGTATATATGAATGTGTGTCTGTCTGGATGAGTGTGCATGTGCGTGTATATATCAATGTGTGTCAGTCTGGACAAGTATACATGTGCGTGTATATATCAATGTGTGTCTGTCTGGACACGTGTACATGTCTGTGTGTATATATCAATGTGTGTCTGTCTGGACAAGTGTACATGTGCATGTATATATCAATGTGTGTCTGTCTGGACGAGTTTGCATGTGTGTATATATCAATGTGTGTCTGTTTGGATGAGAATGCATGTGCGTGTATATATGATTATGTGTACCGTAATTTCTCGACTAAAGGCCGCCCTCGAATATAGGACACTGTCCCAAATTTGACCAAAATCCACCCAAAAAACTCTTGTATTCAAGTATAAGATGCTGTTAAAATTAGAAAAAATCTACCTTTAAAAAATCGAAAATTGGTATAAAAAATAACCATCACTCAGCGCTTTGTTTAATGCATGACTAAAATTATCATGGTGGAAGAGAAATTATTAAATAGGACCGCCTAAATATTATGTATCTTCAATAAAGATTGTTTATTACATCAAAATCAATCAAATTTTGGCATAAAATGTCTCCTTGAAAACAGAAATCGCTTGATAGAAACAGATTGTAATGGCTCTTTTGCGTATGGAGGCGCTGTGTGATCTTATGCGCTAACAGGAGTTGGTTATCTGGCTCTTTTGTGATTGGAGGCGCTGTGTAATCTTATGCGCTAACAGGAGTTGGTTATCTGGCTCTTTTGCGTATGGAGGCGCTGTGTGATCTTATGCGCTAACAGGAGTTGGTTATCTGGCTCTTTTGCGTATGGAGGCGCTGTGTGATCTTATGCGCTAACAGGAGTTGGTTATCTGGCTCTTTTGTGATTGGAGGCGCTGTGTGATCTTATGCGCTAACAGGAGTTGGTTATCTGGCTCTTTTGTGATTGGAGGCGCTGTGTGATCTTATGCGCTAACAGGAGTTGGTTATCTGGCTCTTTTGCGTATGGAGGCGCTGTGTGATCTTATGCGCTAACAGGAGTTGGTTATCTGGCTCTTTTGTGATTGGAGGCGCTGTGTAATCTTATGCATTAAAGGGGGTTGGTTATAAAACAGGTACGGGAACATTCAGTTCCTATCACGCAATGATGATATATAGCAATTTCTGAGTTCCGAGTCCAGAATATTTATATCCGAGTACTCGCTCTAATTAGAATAAAGATCTTTTGCGATTGGAGGCGAATCACGTGACTTATACACGTATCTTTTCTCGACCCCATTTTATGTCAAATTCCGGATTAATTTTGATGTAATAAGTGATATGTATTAAAGAATAAGCAATATTTAGGCGGCCCAATTTAATAATTTCACTTCCGCTTGGTGTTTTTGGAGTATACATTAGACATAGTCGCCAGGCGACGCGAATTGTCTAGGGTAACATTTAGTTCAATTTCCGTGGTCTAATCTGTGACTTTTTAAGAAAGATTTCGACCCAAAAATGTGTGGAAGGAATGTTCTCGATTATAGGACGCACCCCCCTTTCTAGTACATCTGTTTTGACAAAAAAAACTGCGTCTTTTAGTCGAATTTTAATGGCACATGCATGTGATTAATTATCAAAATATCATTACCAGATTCATACACTCATGCTTCGAAGGAACTTAATTTCAAATTTATCTATTTAGCTCAAATATAAACAGTTAACTGACACTGAAAGATTTGACATTCAAATGAGAGCAAATGTTACATCACCCCAAAGAGGCCCTATAGAGTGACCGAAGAACCAAAGTTTAATCACACAAGTGTGAATAGTGAATAGTGGGCAGATAGGTGCATCACCTGACTCAGACTAACAAGAACACCATTGTCAATAATTGATTACTAATATTTATTTTTTATTTATAGTCAACAATCAATTTAAGCTGATGCAATTATTTAATATTTGCCAAGTGAAACTATAAACTGTAATTAAATAGATGCTATATGTCCTTGAAAATCTGAGCTAATATTTACTCTTGGAAATTTGAGCTAATATTTACACTCTTTATAGAATTTCATGATAGCATCTTGCAAATCCTTAAGGCTATATTAGATGTTATCATTAATGTCTTGCTGATTATTTTGAAAACAATTTCTTTGACTGATTGTTTCTGAAATATTTAACCTGTTTCACAACTACCTCCTTTGAAGACATGCCGCTGGTGATTTCAGCAGAAAACAAGTTAAGCTTGCATACAATTAAATTAGCTATATACATACTGCAGCATAAAAATCAGGAAATTAAAAAATCAGCATGCAAAATCACCTGAACATACATACCAGCATGAACAACTGGGTGTGGGTAAATATCTAAGTGCGACGTCAAAGGTTATAATGATTGTGGACAGGGATTAAAGCATCATATGACTGATTAGTGTCAGAATTATTTGTGAACTTTAGAATGACATGTACACCAGTAGTGTACACTTTGCGTGGTCTCTATTGCAGTGAATGAGCGATTCGTCATGATCGCAAGGTTTGGCATGACGCGTGACAGAGAACAATTTGAGAGAATAACTTGTAAGACATGGTATGAATATTGTATAGTGTAGAACTATCAGTATATCCTAACGGTCAAAGTTCGTAGAAAGCTTAAATGTCTCTTTCTATGGAATGTGAGTAGCCATTATTGAATAATAAGGGAAAAAAAACAAAGAGAAAAACAAAGACAAAAGAAGGAAGATTTTCTGTTTCACACTAGTAATGATGAGGATTGAAACCTTGCATGAGATAGAATACTTCAGTAAAATTTCATTGAGATTTATTTAAAGATCCAATGTTGAGGAATTATTAGCCTAATAAAAAAGCTTTAAGACAAACAACACAAACAATATAAGTTCAAAACCGTGACATTTTTTCCAAACTTTTTCCATACAAATAATGATGAAGACTTCATCCGTGTATAGTATAAAAGAAACTGGCATAGAATAGGCTTGCTAGAAATCCAAATAATAAAGATGTTGAAGTAAATGATATGACGGCTGATCACGATGGCAAAGGAAAATTCAATCCCTATGTTACTCATTTCCAATGTGGTGAAAGAGAAATGATCTGTATTGGATCAGTTAAGTTCTTATGTCAAAATTTTCAATTTTCAAATTAAATTAAAAGATGAACTGGTGTTCATTTTTAAACAAATTTGGTGGAAGATGGTGCTGTCGTAGACAGAAACATCATCCACCAAAATTGATTTAAAATGTACACCAGTTTCTTTGCTAAGCAGCACGGTAAAAAGATAGAATGTTGACATCAGAATGGTAAGGGTTAAATAGTCACCAAATTGAGCCATTGGAGATGTAAATAACAATAGAAGTTTAGGAATAAAAGTAAGTACAGTAACAACCAAAGCATTCTAACTCAACGGTCACCAAAAAATGTTTGAAATCATCTCATAATATCACGTCATTGGATTTAATAAAACTTAGTAGAATATTACCCCGCTGTTGTCCATCAAGACATGCATAGGCATAATTATATGTGTTTTGTGCATATTCGTGTCACACAAATGTTCTGCTTTAATGTCCGACTCGGAGAATGCGGCAAATTTCTAATGCAATTTATTCAGAATACGACTGGCATTTTGCATGCAGTTCGTGTACAGGAAATTGGTCTTCTATGCTTAGTAAATAGAGGAAGTCAGCCACTTCATTAGGGTCACATGACATGAGACTTTACGCCGTTTCTTTGATGTAGCACATGTCAATCGAAGAAATGCCATTTATAGACGCTGAACGCGGAGAATGCTTATTACCATATATTTTTGCCCAGCTCTTATAAACGAGTGCTTGGAATAAAACTTGCACAACGTAAATTAAGATCACATAATTAGCTTCATGAGCAGACATGGGATTTAAACATTTACTTAGAACATGCACAAAGGGAGAGAAGTCTGCTTGATTACAGAAAATAATAACTTAAAGTAAAGAAAATCTATTTTTGAGAACCTTGCATTATTATAACTTCCTTTGTAAAGGGAATATTAGAGATCGTTGCTACATTCTAAAGCAACGACATCATGTCTCATTCTGTAACCCGTACCAGTCTGATGTTACATAATTCTATCTTTTACTGTGTCAATAGTAAAGAAACTGGTGTGCATTTTTCAACAATTTTGGTGGATGATGAAGTCTATTTGTTGAAAAACGAACACCAGAGTTTGTCTTTTATTTTAATTTAAATCTTTTTAATTTTGACATCAGTATAAGTAACGGTTAAGACATGTCCAGATGGTGAAGTACATACCACATGTATTGAGTTAATCTGAGCGCCTATCCTTAAGTACCAAAAAACATTATTTCTTCCATCAGCTGGCCTGTTTTAAGGTCAAGTACATGCTTCTACTGACCACTGTTCCATCACAATGGTCAGCTCACATAAGATGGACTTGTCAGTGCTTGAAATTATTCCGAATAAGCCAGCAGGACTAGTGATCAATACATCCAGCAGGACTAGTGATCAATGCATTCTGTTAGGTCCTAGTGATGAGTTATAGCCATTTCTTGCCAGACCTGTTAATTATGCTAGCGAGTGAGTTGTGCATGGTGCATGAATGCACGCATGCGTGCATGTCCGGATGTGTATAAAAAACCTAAGTGATTTGATTTGTTTAAAATTTTAACACAACAAATGATTTTGCTGTGAATAAGACTAACTGACTACGAATGTTTGGGGAAAATATTGGTTCGATTTTGTTCAAATTTTAACTCAAAAAAGTTTGTGACCATACAATATAGTGTTCCACAACTTGACCATGAAAATCTGCAAAATTGGGAAAGTATCTAAAATATCAGCAAAATCTTTACAGTGTGACAATGACAGGAATTTTAAGGAAATTTTGAAATCCCTGAGCGCTCTCGTTATCTTTTGTCATTATGAGCTTGTAGCAATCAGCTAGCAATGGAGGAAGCCAGTTTTAGCCATGCCGCGTCCATCTCTAACTATGCTCCACCCACGCTTTGCCCGTGCTGGGATCAATTGATCCCTGCACACTGAATCTCAATTTCCAGAAAACTATACAGGTAGGCTGTTGAATATTTTGAAATTAATTTGACTTGGCGCTGTTACTGTCTATGGCAGCAACAGCACCCAATCAAATTACTTTTAAAAATATTCAACAGAATGTTTATTAAATAGTAGATATTCAATTCGTACAACTTGACGGACAATTAAGCATTTATGATAGATTTAGATACGTCATTCATTACGTAATTGATTGTGACAAAAGACCTACATTGCATTATTACGTTATATATTTGACTGACCGACTGGATTCCTCTATTATATGAGCTAGGCAGCAACAGCTTTCAGGCACACATGGTTTTCAAACTGGAACTGCTATCCAATCTTGTAGATTAAGATGCTTGGTTGTTATATAAGGATTTTTACAGCATCAATATCAACAATCAAATAGCTACCTGTACATGTATGAACCCACTAGCCAGGTCAAGTCAGAAATTGTCCAATACATGGCATGTTAAGCCTTTAACACTCATACTGGCCAAAATGGCTTCTGCAGTTGTCTTGAGCAATCTCTATTTGTAGACCAAGAGATTATTAAACAAATTTTACCCCTGGAATGACTGATGTGATAACCGTGCTTGTCATTCAGGTGTTAAATTCTCGAAAGAAAATTCCCCTTGGTCTGCAAATGAAGAGATTTCTCTGTGAAAATTTGAATTTTGTGACCAAATTTGAGCATTACGGAGGTAATATACTATTAGGCTCGAGCTAGCTTTAATTTCAAGCCCAGTACTACTACAAGTAACCATGAATGTAAAATTGAACACGCAAGTGAATATTTTTTACATTAATGATAACGGTGAATGCATTATTGATAGCTAGTTACAGTGTATCATAGTGGATGAACATGCGATTGGATGCTGGCATAGCTGGCGGAGGGCACCACGACTGATGACTGCTATGGCACTGCATGTGTTGCATTATTCAAAGGCCTTTATCATTAATCATGACAAGAGTTGAACTGACTGAGCACAGACTGGTGTCTCTACTTGAAGACCAAGATGTTGAGTTGTCAGAAGTATCATAAGGTCTTATGGTAACGAAGCAGTAGGCCAAGTGGCAGAGGATAAATCTTCCGCAATGTAATAAATTTGAGCACAATTGTCTCCATAATGGTATCAACAGTCAATGGAGGGATCCAATCTATCGATCAATCACATGATGTAAGAATCAATGTCACATGTAGGCTGATGTCGTAATCAATTACGTCATGAATGACATAAATAAGTCTGTCATAAATGCTTAACAGTCTCTCAAGTTGTACGAATTGTATGGCTTTACTATTTAATAAACATTCTGTTGAATATTTTGAAATCAATTTGACTTTCTAGCAACATTAGCTTTTTGACTTATATATCCACAAAGACATCTAAATCACTTTCAAAATGCAGTTCATATAGAATTGTTAAAACTATTTATATATTAATGATTCTCTTAATTTCGATCTGACAAATTATAGAAACAAAGTTGTAGCCTTGAACATTAGGACAATGCTGCTTCTGAAAGGTGTTGCCTGTCAAATGACAGCCATTCCTCATGAAATCTGCTTAGAATTTGCAAGGCATTTAGATTGAAAGCATCTTTCTTAACTATATGAATGCTGCAAGCCACCAGATAATAATTTCAATGGACATTAACTCTGGACTAGCTGAATATTTTAAAAACAATTTGACTGAATGGTGTTGGTGGCTTAGCCCCCAACAACTTTCAGTGAAATTGTTTTCAAAACATATTCAGCAGGTCCAGAGTTAAATCCCATAGAAAATGTAGTTTGTTGAAATTCAGCAAGCAGACAGTTAATCCTCTGGCAACAATGGTTTCACATCACAGCACAGTGCACACTGGTCAATATAATCAAGGACAACTGCAAAACTTACTGATGCCATGCGTTGAAACAATACTACATGTACCTTCCCATCTGCACATAACACACACCATATAGTCAAGCAAACAGGTCACGGATGACGTTCAGAATCAATATTGACAGAATAAAACATCTTATAATTAATATTTAAAATATTGTTAAAATGAATTCAATTTTTTTGCTATGAGACAATATTTACTTAGGATCTTGTGAATCCACTGATTAATACGAAAACAATTTGACTGTAAAGAATGCCTGTGACCCGCTATGACAGTAATGGCCTTCAGTCAAACTGATTTCAAAATACTTGTACGTATTAGCAGGTATCATATTTACTTGCCTTAAAATCAGATTTCTAGAGTGAAAATAAAATGCTTACTATGACAAACAGTTCAATGAGCATCAAGATTTATCATCCTGATCTTTGCTACAAAGCCAGCTATTCTTTCATGCGGACACGAAGATTCAAACAAAGATGCACAAAGACAGTAATAGACTTCTACAGAATTATAAATGGAAGAAGAAACACGACAGCACATATGTTGGCCATTGTGCTGAAGCGAGCAGCAGCAGACAGAATCCAGTCGCAAAACTCAGATAGACATACATTCATGGGAGCTAATAAAAGCCCTCAGATAGTTGTCAATACATTCTTTACATATATACATGAGTAATGGAGAAATCTTTTGAAAAGAAGCAACAAAAAGCTGGGTATTGTTGCCATGGCTGCACACAGCAGCATTAATAATGTAAAGAGAAGATGATTTTGAACTACTTGAAAATGAGGTCACTAATCGATTATCAACCCAGAGCTAGCTTAATTCTTCAGCATTGCCTGCCTACCCATTGATCAACCGTCAAACATATATGTAGCTCAGACACCCCATAAGGAAAAGCGGGTATCCCACTTTAATCTGTCTGTCTTTCCTTTGTTTGTCTGTTCATTTGTTAAATGCAATTTCTTGCAAGATGTTCTCATATTAAACTAGGATTGCCAATCTTTGCTGTTGTTGCTGCAGCCTGAAATCAATGAAATCAATGAATCCACTTCTAGCTATTCCCCGCCGATCTCTAGCTAAGCTCCTCCCATGCTTTTCACCTGTTGGATCGATTTATATACTTTGAATCTTGAAGTCACAGTATTCCAATTCCATGTTAACTATTCAGCTCCTCTGTTAAATATTTTGAAACTAATTCGACTGGGTGCTGTTACTACCTATGGTCTTGAGCAGTGGTCTTGAGGGATGTTTATTTAAGGGTAACAGATAATGTATGAAAAATTACCACTGGAATAATTTGCTTGATATTGAATGAGCTAGTCATATCCTCGGTAAATTGTCCAAAATAGACTTAGCTTGGTCTGTAAATGAACATTCACAGAGCAAAAATCACAATTTTCTTAACAATTAAAAGCAAAGATTAGCTATGATGTGGAAATAAAAATGCTTTCACTTTTTAATATTAATAATCCACTACTGGTACTTTCTTTGAGCAAGAGGAAAGCATAGGAAATATAGAATTTGCTTGGCAGATTTCGAGTGTATACAAACAAAAATTTCATTTTTAGTAAGACTTATTGACTGATCTTTTAGGCTTTTAGGCTTTAGTGTGAAATGAACACTTTAAAAATAATATCAGGCTTTATTTGGACAAATTCTAAACTTATGTGATAAAAATTCAGCATCTTTTATATTCGTAGTTCAAATGATTAAACCAAATTCACATGCTATCAATCATAGGATTCTCATCCATCTTACTTAATATTTATAGTTATAGTTAAAGTTTTCTGGCAAACTGAGTGTGTGGAAAAACACAATGAAAGCGTAGCTTTATAATGCACAACACATAACAATGACGCACAACACTGCTTGTGTGACTCCACCCCTTACTGGTCAAATTTGGTCAAGAAAATTACATTTTCTCTTAGAAAAATGGACATTTCCCAGGATCACTGCAGAGGCCAGTTTTGTCCGGCCTGATCATTAAAGGGCTGAAGAACTACAGGAGAGTCTCCATCATATCTGCATTGATTATTAACTGTAAGGCTGCTGAATTTTGGCACACTACACTTTCCATGGGGGTTTAACTCCGGATATGCTGGATAATTTGAAAACAATTTGACTGTAAGTTCTTGGTGGCTAAGCCACCAAAAATATTCAGTCAAATTGTTTTCAATATATTCAGCAGGTCAAGAGTTATTTCCCATTGAAATTATTTTCTAGTGGCTTGCAGTGGGAAGACAATTAATATATATGTGGTTCATTATTCTTGCTCCTGGTTTATTCATTCCAAGATAGGGCAAATTCTAATTGACTACAAGCAAGCTAATATATGATAAATTATGATGTGGGGGATAAGGCATAGTATACAGGTCGATAATTTGTATGTGCGTGCCACTCACATGCTAAAATGTAAGCTCAGACTTAAGCGTGCAAATTGGCTGGTCCGATATTCGACAAATATTTGTTTATGGTGATCAATTAAAACATGGTGGGTACGAGACAGACTATTCAAACAGTGTCACATAGCGTAGGTATTCAAGTGAATGTCAAAGCAACCAGCATCCAACAATCCCGGATATGCAGCAGCCTTTCCTTTCATCGAATCAAACCACCCTGACGTTAAACAAAGACACGAGTCACACACACTATTTTGCCGATATTTTCTGTGCTCATCAATAAATATATTAAAGTTATGGCATCATTTCTTAGTTGATATGTTTGCTTCACCATCACTACGCATGAACAAACTTGAAGATAATAACTGTTTACTTATCATCATCATCCGCCAATAACGCGACCAGGCCTCTTTCAGTTGCTTTGTCCAACAAAATGCAAAAATTGGATCGAGAAAATTTACTCTCAACCATTTTTTCCATCGCTCTGTGTTTGTTCAGTGTTCAATGCATATTATTTGGAGATTCTCCACTTGAATCAAGCGCACCAATACAGGTATTTGTATAACGATTACCATAAACAGTGGCCCTGCACGTAAAGAACTGATTGATTTTATTATCATATTCTGTGCATGCATGATCTATTGCACAGTCATTACATCCAATATCACTCAAGCTTTGATCTGTTTTCTCTCAAAATTAAAAGCATCACTAAACTCATGAAGCCGGGCTTTATTCACTGATATTATGACACTGAAAACAACAAAGTTACCTTTTTTCTAGACTAAGAGATACCTCACTCAAGCTTATACTTTTCATCCCAGGAAATCCTATACACAGCAAATTCATGGCAATAAATGTATACCAGAAAGCATGCGTTGAACGATGCAAAATTAATTGCTTGTAAGCTGAATGCTTTCAACTTTTACCTGTCCTAGAAATATTATTACCTCCCTGCTTGCATATATTAGATCAACTTTCAGAAATCCTCTTTCTTCTTAATGCTTTAACCCTTTAGTGACAAAATTTATTCCTGAAATTTTAAATATTTGCTTTTTTGAATGCCCATTTGCAGAGCAAGAGAAGAAATTTTTTGGAAAATTTACAACTGGAATGACTGGCCCGATTATCGGGCCAGTCATTCCAGTTGTAAATTTTCAAAAATTAGTCTTCTCTTGGTCTGCAAATGGGCATTCCTGTAGACCACTAAATGTCCATTTGCAGACCAAGAAGATAATTTTTTTAAATTTACTATTGGAATGCCTGGCTCGATAACCGAGTCAGTCGTTCCAGCGGTAAATTTTCAAAAATTTTCTTCCCTTGGTCTGCAAATGTATATTTTATATGAGAAAATTTAAATTTTCTTGAACAAATTTGAGGGTTATAGGGTTAAGAGCCTTTGTTGTGATAAAATTTTAGCTAACTCAGATCAGCAGTCGTTATATATTATACGTGTATGTATCCTTGGTGAGCAACCCTTTAACATTTGCTTCTGTAGACACGGATGAGCCTTATAGTTAATGGTGTTACCTGTTTAACCCTGGTATTATTTCTACTGATTAAGTTAATATTGAAACAAAATCGCGAGAGCGTCGATCTCTAATATCAAATCCGCTTATGTGGCCACGCAGTGTCCAACATACGCTCCGTTAATACTATCAGATGTCATCCTAAATGTACAATAGGCAATACTTATTACACTATACTTAAACACGAAAGTACTACCGATTATTCTGATAGCAAGTTTGACTGAAATTTTTCGATGCCATAAGCGCATGCTTAAATTTCAGAGAAATTGTATTCAAAATAATAAGCATATTTCATATAGTCAGGAGTTCATTATGAAACTGGGATTGGATGGCATTTATAATGACAAAGTATGAAAGACCTGTCAATCATCTGGCTTGACATCCACAGATGCTCAATTCTACTACCAGATCCGTTTCATGTTCGTCTTTAGCAAGATTAATTTGCCAGCATTGTTTCTGGTTTCTATGGAAACAATCATGTCACCGCTATAATCATCATCAGCTCTATCAGCGGATCTTCGTGGAATTTCCGATGGGAACCTCATGTATATATCTAATTTCAATTTGCTGTTTTAAAAATAGCGACTTCATTTAGATTCTTTCCAAGAAATTGAAGTTGCGTGTACTGGTGATAGACCTTTTTCTCAGCACATACACAAAATTCTACCATTAATTCCTATTGTGGACAGCCTCGGAACATTCATTCCCTGACTGTCCTTAGGTGTCCATTTGGAAAAATTGATATAAAAAACCCAGTAACATCTTACAGAAATATCGTCATCAAAATAAGCACGGCTGACACTCCCTTGAAACTCTTTAACGTTCATACTTTTCAAGAAAATCGCAATTTTCTAGTAAAAATGTCAATTTTTTTTAATTTACTACTGACATGACTCGAGTGGTAAATTTTCGAAATGAACCCTCTCTTATTCTACAAACAGACATTTCTCAACACCACAGCAAAAGCCATTTTTGGCCAACTTGAGTGTATGTTAAGCCTTTAATGGCCATACCGGCCAACACCGGCCTCTACTATGGTCTTGGTAAATGCTATTTCCATGGCAAGAGAATGGAACTTTTTTTAATTTATCACTGGAATGACTGGCTCGATAATTTAAAAAAATTCTATTCTTTTGGCCTATAAATGGATATTCAATAGGCAGATATTTAAATTTTTTTACCAAATTTGACCATTAAAGGGTTAAATGGTTAATTCTCAGCTTTCCCTAGAGGAGTAAAAAGCCTTCCAACTTATATAATCGGAAATGTTTGTTACTGAATAGTAAATTACGCCTTTTATTCGTTTATTTTCATTTCAATGTTGCCTCAATTACATCTGTGATATCTATGCATCAGCATAATATGATAGATAATCAAGACATGTGGTAACAGGAAAACCCCATTAGTGAGCTTTACATTCAATGTATTGACTGTACCTAAGTGCCAGACCAGACATTTAATACATTTCATCCCAGATTAACCTGCTTACCAAGGAAATAAAAACCATGAAATATGCAGAAAAGTTTGAAATCAATTTGACTGAAAGTTGTTGGGGCAGCAGCAACCTCTAGTTAAATTGTTTTTAAAAAGTTCAGAATTACTTACATATAAAGCATCGAAAATATCATCAATGATCATAAAAATAGAAGTAAGTGGGTTAAATTTATGGAAATCGAACAAATCTATATGACATATATACATTTATATTTGTGGTACTGTATATTTGTAGTATTAACCTTTCAAACCTCGAATTTGTTGAAGAAAATTTCAATTTTCTCATAGAAAATGTCCATTTGCAGACCAAGAGAAGACTATTTTTGAAAATTTACCACTGGAATGACTGGCTCGGTTATCGAGCCAGTAATTCCAGCGATAAATTTTCAAAAATGGTCTTCTCTTGGTCTGCAAATGGACATTTCTCAAGACGACTGCAGAAGCTGTTTTTGTTATTAGCATGTGTGTTAATGGAGGAATCCCCCCACCCACACACCTCCAGCTAAGCTCCACCCATATTGGGATCATTCAATCCCTGTACTCTCTGGAATCTCAATTTCCAGAAAACTATACAGGTTAGCTGTTGTATATTTTGAAACTAATTTGACTGATTGCACCCAGTCACATTAGTTTCAAAATATAAAACAATGCTTATTAAATAGTAGACATACAATTTGTACAACAACGCTCAGTCTGTCATCAATTCTGCGTTCCTGACGAACTTAGCTACATCATTCATGACGTAATTGATTATGATGTCAGCCTACACATCGCATAGTTGATTGTGACGTCATATGATTGACTGAAAAACTGGAATCCTCCAATGGTTTATAATAGTCTTAGTCAAACTAACCTTCTCAAATGACAGTCCATGTATGAGATTTGCATGTTTATATGCATAAAATTACAAAAGTTGAACTGAATATACCATTGATAACCTTTTTCAAGTAAGTTAGCAGACCATACAATATTTTCGATGAATTTTAAGTCTGGGGGTGGGGGGGGGGGGAGGAATCACCCTGAAAAACTTTCTTGTAATTGGATTACAATTCACTTGATTTGGCTATTTTCTACATTCTGACTGATATTTGCGTCCCCCCCCCCCCTCCCTTGGTCTGTGCACCCCATTCCCTCACCCCACCACAGGAGAGTCCTAAACATGACATTTATTGCTTTCAACTTGTTCATTTGATTGGTTGTTTGACACCCCTTTAATATTTGCCACTCACGCACATCAATGCAATGGGACGTCTAATCTTAATGTTGTCATAAATATAATATGATATAAGAGGAAGTCTCGTGTTTCGCAAATGATTTGATTGAAGGTTATTGCTGGTTAGATAAGGATGCACAGGATGCAGGAATAATTTTCAGTGAAATTGTTTTCTAAGTATTCATCAGTCTTTAGACCTGGTTTCTTGGAATCATGAGACTATAAACCTCCACTGCCTCAGGAATCACGTTCCCCTCATACTACAGGCTTACAAATTGTCTACAATTACACTACTTAAGTAATGACCGGTATGTAGACTTCCATTTAAAACCCATACTAAGCATGCCATTCATTAGGCCTACATCTTGTCAATCTTGTGCATGACCTTGAAGAATATGTGGATTTCCTTTTGGGATTCCAATTCATGCCATACATACAGGAAGGAATCACGATGCAACGTAAACAAGACCGAGTAATTCGTCTAAGGATGTATTTTGTTTCAGCGTCCTATGTGTTTTTACAACATTATTTAGATTGCATCAAATCAATTGAAGAGATTATTGGGTATCACCTTAAACTGGATCACATGATCTCGTGCCACCCTTTATCATTTATAGTAGCCATTTTTGTTTTAATCCATTCACTATATAATCTGACTGAGCCATGTCCAGGAATTAATTGAATGACACATTTATCGAGATACAATTCTCATGAATTCTGGGAAGAGAAATTTTATTAAACATTATCTGCCATCCATTAAGTAACCTTGAGAACACTGAAATTTTGAATTCTTAAATTAAATGTTCATATGATGGCTGATATTGTTTTGTAAGCTGCAATAACTGTTAGAGTTCAGCAACAATTGTGTTCAAAAGGTATACCAGCCTTTCCTGCGTCGACTCCAGAATGACTGCCTTTTTTACGTCAGTACGGTAAAGGTTAATGCTTCACATCTTGAATCGATAATTTCAAGGGATTTAATGAACAATAATACTTGCCGAAAACTGACCATAATTTGACTAGAAATTCTCAAAATTCAGTCAAATTGTTTTCAAGATATTCTGCAGGAACCTAGCTATATGCATGGTAGTGACAACATTAGCACTGACCTATATACATACAATCAGAAATGTGTCTAAAACCGTTAACCCTTTAAATTCCAGTGTTTTAATTTCAAGACCACTATACAGAAATGCGGTTGACTATTTTGAGACAACAGCTCCCAGTCAAATTAATTTCAATACATTCAACAGAATATTTCTTCCATCATAAAGAATTTGTTGTTTCGAGCCTTTGAAGGTTAACTGGTTATGTTAATAATAACATCGATCTCGGCACACAACATAAATATTTCAGAGTCTAATTCCATGTTTCATACGTGACCACAATCTGTACACTTTAAATTACCGTCTTTTGTAATGGTAGTTCATCAATCAGACCAAGAATCATAGTCATTTAAGCAACATATGAAATCGGCTAACTCAAACTGAAGAACAGCACCGCCGCTAAAACATACGCTTCCTGACGAGACATGTGACAATACAGAGTTATATTCAGAGGAGAGTAATAGTTGTCATGTCACTGACTAAACTTTTGAGCATTAATTTGAGAGACGATTACCTCTATCAATCATTAACAAACATAGTAATCACATGACATGACCACATGACCCATGGATCATTGGAGCACTGATTTACACAAATATAGTGCATCATGTTGGTCCTTGAGATAGAAGAGGTGCAGTTTCACTTGATTTGATTATTCAAAATGGACGCAAAAAGATATGACGAAATTAAAGCATGACTTGCAAGGACAAATATTTATGAAATATTTATTTGGCCAGCCTATATAGTCCTATAGCATGTAATTTCTATTAATGCTTAAATGGTCGAGCTAACCCGATCCGGCATCTGATGTGGTCTTGAGCAATATCCATTTGCAGACCAAGAGAAAACCATCTTTGGAAATTAATCACTGAAATGTATTCTCGATAACAGAGCCAGACATTTCCGTGGTAAATTTTCAGATACAGTCTTCTCTTGAACTACAAATGGACATTCAAGAAACAAATATTTTTATTTCTTGGCCCACATTTGACCATTAAAAGGTTTAAGAGACCCTTGTTTATAGTGACTAATTGTTTACGTCCCATAAGGTGGTCACATTGTGGTGTCAGAAAATATCGTAGCATGTAAAGACTGTAGTCACATTGATGTAGAGGGATCCAAACTGTCACTCAATGGACCTTTCCATTTTTAGTTAGGCCCCACCCATCTCTAGCTAAGCTCCACCCACACCTCGTTCGTGTTGGTATTGATCGATCTCTGAACTCCCTGACAATCAATTTCCAGAAAACTATACAGGCTAGCTGTTGCATAATTGAAACTAATTTGACTGGGTACGGAGGCGGCTTATGGTGGCAGCAACAGCGACCAGTCAAATTAGTTTCAAAATATTCAACAGCATGTTTATTAAGTAATAGAGACATACAATTCGTACGTGTCGGACTATTAAGAGTTAAAGACGGGCATAATAGAATCATTTATGACGTAATGATTTTAACGTCATCCTACATGCCGCTTAGCTGAGTATGACGTCATATGACATCAGATCATCGGTAGATACTCTGGAAAGGTGAATTATTTGACGTCATAATCAAATATGTGACATATGTTTGGTGACATCATATTCGAAATGACGTAGCTCTGTCATGGAAATCAAAAGGTTTGTCAGTAAAGTGCACGAACTGTATGTCCTACTATCCTTAATGAATTTACAATGCAAGAAACATTTTATTGAATACTTCGAAACTAATTTTCACAGGGAGCTAACAGCGTTCAGTAAAATTAGATTCACAATATACAACCGCAACATCGTCCACCAAAATTGTTGAAAGATGTACACCAGTTAATTTGCTACTGACAACAAAAGACAGAATATTGACATCAGAGTGGTATGGGTTAGATTCTGGGAATTCAGGTTTCAGTTTCAAATTGATTTCAACATGAGTAATGAAGTGGGTGGAACTTAGCTAGAAATGGGCAGGGCATAGCTAGAAACAGATCCCTGTATTATCCTATTAAGATGTTGTTGTACAACATCTGTTTGGGTTTGACAACTGGCATTAATAAATAAGTAGCACCACAGATCAGATTGAGCCAAACACCAAAGCTCAAGAGATCTTCTAGAGTGGTTTATTTTGAATCTCTGTGGGTTGTCTACCCCATTCCCACACAACACACCCCCACCCCCCCAACACCCTCCCCAGAAACCACACAGAGTTTAAAGATAACCAGATACATCTGACAGTGACAGCCCATCATTCCATGCCGAGTATTCCTATTTGAAGTGGGCATAAAATCACAATCTTTAACCTTTAACACTCAAATTTCAATTTTCTCATTAAAAATGTCAATTTGCAGACCAAGAAGACTATTTTTGAAAATTTATCACTGGAATGACTGGCTCGGATATCGAGCCAGTCATTCCAGTGATAAATTTCAAATATAGTTTGTTCTTTGTCTGCAAATGGACACCACTACAAGAGCCATTTTGTCCGGCTTGAGTGTTAAAGGGATAAAAATCAATCCACTGTTTTGATAACTAATGGAATTGGAACAACTATTGGGATCAAATTACGTGACATCATCCTCTGACCATGCTAAACTGATAGCTAGCCAATGGGAATTCAGCTTTTCAATTTAAGACATACAATGTATTATGATGATTGTCTAGAAGATGATGATTTCTCCTAACATAATTACTAACATCCTTTGCTTCAGCCTGCTTTTAATCACTTTTATGTCTAAGATTAGATTGGCAAATCAAAATTCTCATTTGATTTCTTGCATTTGATTTCTTGAAGCCTACTGTCATAGGATCATTCCACCCAAGTTTGGTTGAAATCGAGACACTGTTTAAGTAGTGGTAGCGATTTAAGCTTCTGGAAATCTTTTCAAAATCTAAGATGGCTGGCGGAAAAATTTACCCCCCTAAATCCTCTAAACAAGTTCGGAAGCATATGACCATAGGATGCTTCCATCCAGGTGTCATTAAAAGCCAAATTATTTTGAAAGCTGCCAAGCGGATAATGATGATTAGCATTTTAAAACAAAAGTCGATGGATGGATGGTCAGACAGACAATGGACGGATGAAAGATGGTTTACATGGCATAAGCTCACTTGGCTATTCTGGCCAGGTGAGCCAATAAGTTAAATCAACAGAACATATAAACAAATGTGATTGGGGTGTGGGGTGTGGGCTGTGTGTGTGATTATATAGCTAGTCATTCCATGGATACAGTTTCAAAAACAGTCTTCTCTCAGTCTGCAAATGGACATTTCTCAGTACCACTGCAAAGGCTTGTTTTGCATAGCTTGGATTTAACAGATTTAAAGGGTTTAACCAGAGAATCTGGTTCGCGTCTGAGTGGTGGATTACCTTGCTATCATTGGAAAGATGGGTAATCTCCTCCACACTTTAATGTTTCTCTCCACCCAAGAGTATAAATGGGCACTAAATACTGGGAAGTTCGCTGAAATGGTGTAAGATACTGACACTAAAACCAGCCTAGATATGACGTATGTAGGTAATTTTAGTTTGGTTATTTTAACATTAATTTGACTGGATTAGCTACATTGCTTTCATGAATGAGATTCTGTGATTTTCAGGATGGAAGGGTTAATGTGTATCTCTAATGAGCTGTATAGAAACACATTACAAAACTGAGATTACCTGAAAGAAATAAAAATGAGAAATGGAAAAGACAAAAATTCCCAAGATATCCCGATAATAGGCAAATCATCTCCTATTATGCCAATGGTGGATATTAAAAATCAGGGCTATCCAAAATACACTGATCCATCATCTTTTAGCATTAGGCAAATCTGAGAGAAAATTATACCTTTGTGATCAATTACGACTTAAGTAATGATGCAGCGTAAAGGTCGCGGATGTGTCTTCACGCAGATCTGATCCAATAACTATCAAGATAACTCAGTAAAGCAGACAGATCAATCGAGTCATTTCTATGTGAAAATTCTCATACAATTATTAATCCACAGAAGCAAAGTATGTCCCAAAAGTCTGATAGAACAGGAGAACGGATGTTTGCAAATCCAGAGGCCATATCGTTGTTGTCAGACATGGTGATTAGGGATATTCCCATGTCTCACATTCTGACTGAAGAGATCATTCTTTGTTTTTACTCGGATTATCTACTGAGATATTTATATTAACATTTTCTAGTCAAAGCGACCAGATGCATCCATTCCAACAAGAAAATGTAATATGGAACTAAATGTATATTCTGAAAATACTCTGATTGAAAGTTATTGCTACCTAACACCCCACCCCTACACACACCCTCCCCACTCACTCACCCCAACCCCTATGGAATTTTCTCAACATTTTTGATTTGACATATATTAAATGACATATGGAATATTCAGTGAAAGCAGATCAGGAGAAAAAATGTGGCAGCAACATAGGCAGCAACAGCACCCAGCCAAATTAGTTTCAGAATGTTCAACAGCTTACCTGTGTAGTTTGCTGGAAATTGATATTCAGGGAGTGCAAGGATCAATCGATCCTGAAATGGGCGAAGTGTGGGTGGAGCTGAGCTAGAGATCGGTGGGGCATAGCTAAAACTGGATTGCTCCATTTCTTGAGGTAGTAGGTGTATACGAGTAAATCTTCTGAACATTTAGAGACATGATTCAGCATATTAAACACATAACAGCATCATGCCCCTATATAGGGCCAAGGCATTTATGTCTTTATAGACTGGCCCTTCCTATTCGCTAACTGCACTGCATATCATTTGGTTGTAATACTGTCTCGCTCTTTTTATCACTTAGATATAGGGTTTACGCTAAATACCATATGTCAACTTATCCAGAGATCTGGTTAGCGCTAATAACAGGATTTCTCCGCATTAGGGAAAAATAAACTCAGAAATCAAATACAGGGATGGTGGTGGTTCATATTAACCTCATCAGGTTTCCTGTAGATGGCGAAAAGACATCCGGACTCGTTCATTTGAGTTCAAAGTATTATAGTGATCAATCACACGTTCTGTGGACC
This sequence comes from Chaetoderma sp. LZ-2023a, assembly GCA_034401795.1. NCBI lineage: Eukaryota > Metazoa > Mollusca > Caudofoveata > Chaetodermatida > Chaetodermatidae > Chaetoderma > Chaetoderma sp. LZ-2023a. The sequence goes on along the minus strand of CM067370.1, from coordinate 132,577,841 downwards.
CGTCACTACCCAAGAGCGCTAAATGACAGGCACCAGATAGTCCATAACAAATCCGCAGATCTCATGTGCTTTATTATGTACATTCCTCTCCACAAGTCACACCTGATCTCCGTCTCTGATGGATCGTTATATACTGTGAATTATTCCCAGTCAGGGTTCAGTGTGCACAGGGATGCAGGTGCCAGTGCTACCAGTGAAGGTCATTATTATGCCTCATTTTTCTCAGCTTCATGCCCAAATCACGATTCAAATTGGATTCCTAACGATTTGTCAAAGTTTCATGAATCAGATTAGGTCAGATTACTATTAACCATTTATTTGTAAAGCTGGCCAAAACCGGCCTACATAATGGTCTTTAAGAATCCCCAATTGCAAGACAAGAAGTCTATTTTTGAAAACTTATTAATGAAAGGCCTGGCTCAAAGGCAGAGCCAGTTATTGCAGTGATTAATTTTCAGAGTGTTTTCTAAAATGCCCAGCAAATGGACATTCACTCAGAAATTTTCTAATTTTGTTGAAGAATTTTTACCATTAAAGTGTTAATCACCTTACCGCTGATTTGCAGAGGATATATTCCAGGGGTTATAATTCTGGTCATGCTAAATATTTTGAAAATGATTTGACTGAAAGTTGTATGGGGTTAAGCCACCAACAACTATCAGTCAACTTGTCTTCAAAATATCCAGCAAATCAAGTCTTTGCTCATTGAAATTATTGTCTGGTGATCCCACGTCCATTCTACATACCACATTAAATAATCTATTGGCACCAAGCTACGGATTACAATGAAAAACCATTTGAGTGAAGGTCATTGCTGTTACAATCACCAAATACCCAAAATATTCAGTAGACTTCTTACTGGTTCTGTTGATCAAATCCTGTTTCTGGTAATTCAGGATGAAAGTGGTATATTCATATTTCTAATTCAGTTTTTCTTACATCTTAGAGAAATATCAGGAGTCCAATTTGATTCCAACTATTAATCAAAGTGACATGTGCCTTATAAACCTGTAAGATATTATACTAAGTGGTATATATATATATAATTTTTCAAAATTGGGATTTCTTTTCCCTATGAACACATGTCATCTACATTTTAATATCTGAACTTCAATGACTTTGGTAATATAACCCAAAGGTAATCATTCTAATTACATAATGGTCCTGATATTATTTCATATCAATAATTGCTCAAAGCGGGAAAGTTATATGCAAATATGGGGCATATGGCGGGGCATTCAAGATTTAAAACCTGGTCAAAATCTTTACATATTTCACATCAGTTCTTTATAGTTCACGAGAACATTTTAACCCTTTAACACTCAAATTTGTTCAAGAAATTTTAATTTTCTCAGAAAATGTCCATTTGCAGACCAAGAGACCATTTTTGAAAATTTACTCCTGGAATGACTGACTCGGTTATCAAGGTAAACTTTCAAAAATAGTCCTCGCTTGGTCTGCAAATGGCCATTTCTCAAGCCTACTGCAGAAGCCGTTTTAAGTATGAGTGTTAAAGGGTTAACATTGATTTTCTTCCCGTGCTTAACATGAAAATAATTCGACTTAAAGTTCTTGTTGACTACAACAGCAACAACTTTCGTCCAAACATTTACAACGTATTAACCTGTCTTTGATACATATCAATGGACCTTTCCAGTTTATCCATCAATCATATGTCATCATAATCAAATACGTGATGTGTAGGATGACTTCATAATCAATGAGGTGATGAATGACGCAGATAAGTTCATTACGAACGCTTAATTGATGACAGACTAAGCATTCTTGTACAAACTGTATGTCTTTATTATTTAATAAAGATGCTGTTGAAAATTTTGGAATTAATTTGACTGGCTGCTGTTCTATCAAAATATTCAACAGCTTACCTGAATAGTTTCTGGAAATTGATAGTCAGTCAGGTGAGAGATCTATCGATCCCAACACTGCGAAGTGTGGGTGGAGCATAGTTAAAGATGGGCGGGGCATAGCTAAACCAGGAAAGGTCCAATGAAGCATGAAACTTGAGTCTATATGTATTCAATGAAAGGCTTAATGAGCATAAAAGCAGCACAGTGATGGATATTCTTTGGCCTGCGGGCGTGTTTCATTAACTAAGACAATTAGTGGCATCGTTAACACTAAATAACACACATAATTCCCACCTGAGGACCTGCCTCAGAGCTCTGGATCATCTCACATACAATTCACTGGAACTCAATCAGACAGAAGCCTGAACATATACCAGACTTTCATACTAAATTGTTATTAAGGCTTAATTAAACCTAATGGACTAGAGTGTTTATTGATAAAGGGGAGAATTAAGATAAGCCAGGCCTGTAGTTGCGGAATCACTTTGATAAATGGTACCATATGGCAATATGTCTCCTGGTTAATGAAGCAGAAATGACTCACATTATTTCTGCACTATCAGTAGCGAGGTTTCAGCCCAGTGGACCAGTGGACCAGCATCTGATAATACTGTCTTTGATGTGGTGCTGGAAAGATGACTTTGAAAATGACAACAGTCAATTTATTGTTCTTTTGTTTTTTAACCTTTTAATGGCTAAATTTGGTCAAGAAAATCAAAATATTTACTGATTGTATGTCACTTTGTAGGCAAAGAGAACTTTTACTTACCACTAGAATGACTCAGGTTCAGTTATCGAGCCAGGCATTCCTGTGTTAAATTTCCAATAATAGTGTTCTCTTGTCCTATAAATCGACATTCCTGAAGACATGAAAGGGTTAAACAAGATGTATTTGGTTTGAGATTAAACCATAGACTATTAACCCTTTAACACTCATATCAGCCAAAAACAGCTTCTGCAGTGGTCCTGAGAAATGTCCATTTGCAAACGAAGACAAGACTATTTTTGAAAATTTACCACTGAAATAACGGGCTCGATGACCGAGCCAGTTATTCTGGGGGTAAATTTTCAAAAACAGTCTTCTCTTCACCTGCAAATTGACATTTTCTATGAGAAGATTTAAATTTTCTTGAACAAATTTGAGGGTTAAATGGTTAATGCCATATGTGGGTGGATGTGTTTGTTGATATAATCTATGACATGATCTTATGAAGTCTCAGTGGTACAAGAATGATTTTGTGATGGTCAGAGCGGCGTTGTGTGAGGTCATGTGGTCAAGAGATACTGCAGCTTGAAGACTCTATTATTAACTCATTATTAATCATTACAGACCAGAAATAGCTTTAATTATGATTACTTAAGCCTTTACGCTTTAAATTTATTCAAGAAAATCTGAATTTTCCCCAAGAAAATGTCAGTTTGCAGACCAAGAGAAGACTATTTTGGAAAATTTACAACTGCAATGACTGGCTTTGTTACTGAGCCAGTCATTCGAGTTGTAAATTTTCAAAATTATCTTCTCTAGGTCTGCAAATCAACATTTTTCAAGACTACTACAGCTGTTTTTGGCCGACTTGAGTGTTAAAGGGTTAATGAATAATCTGTTGAACATTTTTGCAACTAATTTGCCTGGGAATTGCTGCTTTATACCTATGGCAGCAACAGGCTACAGTCAAATTAATTTCAAAATATTCAACAAGTAAAAATCTTGTATAGTGGTTTTCAAATTGTGACACTCTCATTTGATGTGTTAACGGTTAAGCATGACCACCTATTTCTTTGATATTCTCTAAATTCTCTTCAGAAGTGGTTTAACTGTTGCCACTAAAATTTGTTCAAGAAAATTTCACATTTCTCATACAAAATGTTCATTGGCAGACCAAAAGAAGACTATTTTTTTTTATTTACCACTGGAATGCCTGGCTTGATTATCGAGCCAGTCATTCCAGTGTTGAATTTTCAAAAACAGCCTTCTCTTGTTCTCCAAATGGACATTTCTCACGACCACTGCAGAAGCCATTTGAGTGTTAAATGGTAAAGTTCATTGACCAAAGATATTGGAGGATTTAAATGCATGTCTGAAAATTAGAAAATAATTAAAAACTTTTAAGTGAACCATACATTATACAGACCATAAAAGTTTTATTCCAACAACAATTTGAATCATTAATAATAAATTAGTCATTGGGTTTCCTAAATTTTGCAGTGAAGATTACAATATGGTCTATAGACAGTGTTTGCCACAGCCTCTGCCCAATTCCTTATGTCTAACCCTTTAACACGCATGTCAGCCTAAAGCGGCTTCCGCAGTGATCGTGAGAAATGCCCACTTGCCGACCAGGAGACTATTTTTGAAAATTTACCACTGGAATGACTGGCTCGATAACTGATCCAGTCATTCCAGTGATAACATTTTTTTAAATAGTCTTCTCTTGGAAGACAAATGGACATTTTCTATGAGAAAATTTAAATTTTCCTGAACAAATTCGAAGAGGGTTAAATATCTGATAGCAATGGTGTTTGTGGTTTCTATACAATGATGAGAAATTAATGTGTTTTTGGGATGGTCATATTCAAATACTCATTATGGCTGTCAATCAAATAAGCATGAATTCAGTCATGTCTTGGACACATAGACAGGACAGCTAGGATGAAGAAGGAATATGTAAAAAATTCTGCAATGATAGATGGCCAAACGGCTTCTGCACTGTTCTTGAGAATTTACCATTTGCAGACCAAGAGAAGACTATTTAAGAAAATTTAACATTTACTGATCCAGTCATTCCAATGATAAATATGTCTACAAATGGACTTTTTTGATGAGAGAATAGTGATTTTCTTTAACAACTTTGAGGTGTAAAGGGTTAACCCGTCACTGTTGATGTTCCAGTATCTCAAGTAAACTGGTAATGTTCAAGATGGTCAAAATCAGCCTTTGTAGTGGTCATCAGAAATTACCATTTGCAGACAAAGAGACAACTATTTTTGAAGTTGTAATGTAATGCGCCAATATCGAATTTGCGCCGTTGGCCAACGCCGCAGGGACCAATATCAAATTTGATACTGGGGCACCCATTGGCCAATGGCACCTATATCAATATTGGTCCCCTGTGCCGTTGGCCAATGGGGGTGCCAATATCAAATTCGTTATTGGGCCTGTGCCATTGACCAATGGGTGTGCCAATATTAACTTTGTTATTAGTCCATGTGCCATTGGCCAACGGCGCAAATTCAATATTGGCGCGCTACAGTACTGCTGAAATTTCTAAGACTTGACAGCTGAGCAATGATAAGTTTTCAAAAATAGTCTTGCCTTGGCCTGCAAATGGCCACTTTCTAGGATTTGAAGTTTCCTAGACAATTCTTGTCAAGCAATGTCATAAATTCACATGTTTCTGTGCCAAGACTCCCCATTCCCCCTTCGTCTCTCTGCCTCCCCTCTAGGGCATGGCCTCTATATAATTATACAGCAAATGATTTTGTTCCCAATCCCAAATGTGCCTCCAAACAACCAATTTCACTCTTAATGGTGTGAACAATATGTATTGTGTATTATTCTGATAAAATGGTGCTAAATATTTGGAAAGCAATCTGACTAATAGTTATTAATGCATAGTAACAAATTTCAGTCAAATTGTTTTTCATATATATATATATTATAGCTAACTTAATTTAAGCAAATTTTCTAGCAATGACATATCTAAGAGACATGTAGCAAAGGCAAGAAGTCAAATATCAAAAAGAAGCCCATACACAGCAAGATACCAGTTCTTTTGTAGACATTCTATTGGGCAGAATTAGAAATCTGAATGACCATATCACAGGGCAGATTTTAATTGCCACAAAAATGGTAATTTGCTTGAGGCATGTTGTGGAAATAATGGTAATAAAAAATAAATTCAGCCCATCACAGCAAGAAATAACTTTTATTTAAATGATTGTCCATGTCCAGATACAATTTATGGGTAACAATTGATTACAGAGTACAAAGATCTCTCCCCAATACCTATTGAAGATGCTAACTGGGATACAATTATCCTCAAAAGAATTAAACATTCTAGGAGCTGAGAAGTAAAGATATTTTCCTACTAATACACTTCCTGGTATTGACCAAATAATAGTCCAGGAGAAACATGACACATTCATACATCTGATAGTCGAGTAACGATTTTTCTCTTCTTGTGATTCTCCATAATTAAATGGCCGCCTCTTAGATTCAGACCATGTGCATATAAAGTGAATGTGAACATCTTAATTACAAACACGAACTGACAAGTGTATTGACAGTGGTCATAGTTGCATATGCTTAACTAGTACAATGTCCGCCGCTACTGAATGACCGGTGGTCAAAATATTGGCATTGTGGGTGCATAGGCAGATATTAGGCTTCTGACCAACTACAGTAAATAGTGGCTTTCTTATGCTATTGATTATTCAGTCAGGCATCATCCCAGCCTATGACCAATATTTCAATTCTTTTACCTTACAATAAACTATCTTGAAAGAGATTTTAAAATTAACTGAAGATCAGTTTACTGATGCGTTAATGGTAAAATTTAAGCATCAAAATTTCATTCATTTATAGAAAATGTCCGTTTGCAGATTAGACTAATATTTACCACTGAAATGACTGGCTCTATTATTGAGCTTGTTGTCCCTGTTCTTGCACTTTGGGCCTTGAAGTAGTGGATTGATTTTGGGGTCAAAATGTCTGTCAGCGAAATGGTAAATATGTGTTGCATGAAACTCAAGCTTACAAATTTTACTGATGTCATCTTGACCATATTTCGGTGGAAGCTTTCCCTTGGGTCATGAAGAAGTAGACTTTGTGGTCAAAAGGTCAACTACAACGACAAGACTCAGAATTCTCCCGAATGCGCGTTTAAATTGATTAATCAAGTTACTGAAAATATTTGACATAGTATTTTTTTTTTACATTTGAAAGAATGCATCAGCTGAATAGTCAGATTTGGTAAAGAAAATAAAAAAAATTGCAGGCCAAGAGAGGATTATTTGTGAAAATTACCACTGGAATGACTGGGTCGGTTATCAAGCCAGGCATTAGAGAATGGTAAATTTTCAAAAATAGTCTTCTCTTGGCTTGCAAATGGACATTCCTCAAGACCACTGCAGAGGCCGGTTTTGGCCAGCTTGACCATTAAAGGATTAAGAGTACTGTCCAGGACTATGTGGTGACCAGACATCTGATGAATGTGATTCAGCTGACAATGCTGACTGTCCAGTGAAAAGCTGAATACACACAGTGCTTCATGATCTTAATTCCTTAATGTCCACTCCATAGAATCTGGACAATGCTGGACATTAGTGGACAAAGACAGCTGAGTGTCAATACAGCTCGGTTATATGGTAGGATTAAAGGATTATTTCAGATCAATGATTGAGGCGTGACTGATACAAAATGATAATGTATTTATTTTCCACTTCCAGAAATGTTGTGCAAATGATTTAGTTCTCCACAGCCTGGGTTACAATCAAGAAAAGTGAAAATAAATATGTTACTTTATAAGAATGAGATGTTGTCATTAATTGATATTCATTAATTACACATTAACCCTTTAACACTCATATCAGCCAGAAACGGCTTCTTCAGTGGTCTTGCGAAATGTCCATTTGCAGACCAAGAGAAGACTACTTTTGAAAGTTTACCAATGGAATGACTGGCTTGATAACAGAGCCAGTTATTTCAGTGGTAAATTTTCAAAAATAGTCTTCTCCTGGTCTGCAAATGGACATTTTCTATGAAAGAATGTACATTTTTAAAAACAAATTCGAAGGTTAAAGGTTAATCCAAGCCGACCAAAACAAGCTCTGCAGTGGTCTTGAGGAATATCCATCTGCTAGCCAAGAAAAGATTACTTCTGAAAATTTTACACTGGAATGCCCGAGCTCGATAACCATGCCCGAGTCATCCCAGTGGTAGCTTTTCAAAGATAGTCTTATCTTGGTCTGCAACTGGACATTTTCTATGAGAAAATTAAGATTTTCCTAATCAAATTTGACCATATAAAAAGGCTAACTCTGTACACTATATATATATATATCAATCCGTCAAATAATTTATGAATTCTTGGTTATGCCTAAAATGTACATACAATTTCATTGTACTTCTCCTCTTGACATGCAAACTGGAATTTTTCAAGAACTGCAAAGGCTGTTTTTTGGCTGGCTTGAGCATTAAAGGGATCATGAATAGAATCTCGAATTAAACATAACAATGGAGGGATCCAATCTGTTACTCGGGTAAATGACATCATAATCATAATGGCATCTTTTGATTGTGACATCAGGTGACAAGCGACATCTTTTGATTGTGATGTCAGTTGACAAGTGACATCTTTTGATTGTGATGTCAGTTAACAAGTGACATCTTTTGATTGTGACGTCATTTAGTCTCTTGTCAAGTGACATCTTTTGATTGTGAATTCAGTTGGCAATATATTGCATCTGAAAAAATTGAGTTTAATTTATTTAATCTAATTAATTATTGCTGAGAAAGAGAACAAACTAGTAAATTCAACCACAAAACTATCAATTCATTATAAAGACAATCAATTTGTCATGTTTGATGTAGTGGTGTGCATTAGAACCTCTAAGGGCTGAGTTATACTCACAGAACTAGAATAGCAGCTGAGTGACACTCCTGTGTAAAATCTGCACAAATAGCCAGGAGAAATGCAAACATTGGTGTAAAGGATGATGATCCAGCCGTCGGACACGATGTATGTTGGTACATGACGGATCTATAGTGACCACTCTACTGACCAATGGCAGGATATCCTGGACACCAAAGCCATTTATTGACTATATAGTCAAAATGCTTTTAGCATTATCGAGCAGATTACACGAATGTGAGACTGAAGACATGATTTGCATCAGGAATTGGAGATAGGGAGAAAACTGGAGAAAAATGGGGAGGGTCAATGTGGTGGACTACATGGCACTGATAGTGGAAAATACACTTGGGTTTGGTAGATAATGTGGCAGGACAGATGCTATCAACTTCCAAATGTCAATAAGCATGAGATGTGAATGGAAACCTATATACAGTCAACCCGGATATATGTGAAGACCACGCCTTACAACAGCCATTGTTACAACACAATTTACCTCTTGGTAAAAATTGCTATGAAAGTTCAAATTTTCTCATAAAAGAATATTAATTTGCGTACCAAGAGAAGAGTATTTTTAAATTTTACCACTGGAATGACTGACTCTGTTAGCAAACAGGTCATTTCAAATATAGTCTTTTCTAGTCCTGAAAATGGACATTAATTAATCAAAACTCTTACTATTCTTGACAAATCCTGTCCATTAAAGTGTTATCACAAAGGAGATTCCACATGGAGGGACACAGATGACAGCATGCACATCAGTCACTTTGACCATAAAGCTACAGAGACATGTGTGCCTCTTTCAATATGGCTTCCACGTTTTCTTAACCGTAACGGTCAAGCTGGTCAAAACATCTTCTGCAGTTGTCTTGAGAAATGTCCAAGAGAAGAGGATCTTTTGTAAATTTATCACTGAGACAGTCATTCCTGTGGTAAATTTTAAGAAAATAGTGGCAAATGGTCAATCTTGACCATTAAAGGGTTTAGTAAATGCTTTCATCCCGAATTCCCAACAAACTCCGTTTTCAAGGGATATATTTTAAAAATAAACACATGATAAGACTTGATCCCTCAATGTACTAAAACAACTAAGACTGAAAACAATTGCTGCCACAGCCAGATCAACAAGTAAGTAAACTTGCTTTTGTAATATAACTCATTTGTATTCAGGACACACTAGTGCACAGGATAAAGAAACCACCTCCAGCATTGGTTTGTGCTGAGTTAATTGTTGACATGCCTGCTTGGCATTTTCAGAATGTCTGGAACGAGGCCATGTTGACAGCATGTTTGTGGAAATGAAAGCATTAGGAAGCATTTACATGCTGAATATTGTAATAACATTAGAGGAATCCAGTTTTACCTTTGCCACACCCATCGGTAGCTAAGGTCCACCCACACTTTGCACGTGTTGGGATCGATCGATCCCTGAACTCCATGACTATCAATTTTCAGAACACTATACAGGTAAGCTGTTGAATATTTTAAAATTAATTTGACTGTGTGCTGTTGCTGCGTATGGCAGCAACAGCGCCCAGTTAAATTAGTTTCAAAATATTCAACAGCGTCTAAATTATTAAATAGTCAAGAAATACAATTCATACACCATTGCTTAGTCACTCATCAATTAAGCGTTCGTGACAAACTTAGCTTAGTCATTCATGACGTAATTGATTATGATATCATCCTGCGCATCATGTAGCTGATTATGACGTCATATGATAGATGGATAAAATGGACATAAAGGACCATTATGTTGTCCCTATTACATGTCACATGGAGTATACACACTGATCTGCTTGCAAACAATTTGAATGAAAGTAGTTGCTGCTTAGCCCATTAACACTCAAGCTGGCCCAATATAGCTTATACAGCGATCTTGAGATATGACCATTTGCAGGGTAAGTAGGCTATTTTTTAAAACGTTACCACAGGAATGATTGGCTCAATAATTTTGAACAAATTGTATGTATAAAACTGACAGAAATACCTGTGGACTAACGGAGTTCCACACAGGGAAGATTCATGTCAACGCAATATCATCAGGGCTTCCCGTTAGTCCGCAGGTATTTCTGTCAGCTTTATACATGCAGTTTGTTAAGATTTATGTCCTGTATTGAACCTCCTAGTATAGTAAGCTCAGTAAATCTAGTATCACAAGCCAGTTTTTAAGTCATTAATAGAATACAGAATCTTTAAGATTGCAAAGGTAAGTCAGTAATTTTTATCTACATTCTTCCAAACTGTGCAAAGATGAAGTAGTTATGACAATTTCTGGGGTAATTAGCTGAGAATTCTCACAGAATAGAACCTATTATAGAAGTCTGATTTACATATCTCAAGCATCTGTTTATAGGCTGACCCATCAATCAAAGACTACAGTTTCTGCTCTGCAGATCAATCAGACTTTAGAGAAACTGTAGCAGGGGTTACCATGCCAACAAAATAAATAAATAGTCACTAGTTGTTAGCTTCAGTTTCTGAATTTGTATATTTACTACCAGTGAAGAGAAACAAACGCTTCAGAAGACTTTTACTAGCTTTTAATTAACTGTCTCTTAACTTGATATACAAAAACATGGTAGAAACGAATCATAAGGCATGACTGGTCACTTAAAATGCAACCAGAGACGTGGAACGAGGAGGAACGTGAGAATGTTTGTGAGAAAACATCAAAGTTCTGATCAGTCTGCTGTCCAAAACTATCTTTGTAAAGGTCATTGATTATGAACTCCATCTGTGGATTATAATACATGAGTGTTTATCATTTAAATAAAGACCCGTCTATGCTTTCAGAGAGAATTAATTAATCTAGCGCTCTCTATGATCATGATAATGACCTATTGACAACACTCTCCCTAAATGTCTTAGATGTGCGAGTATGAAACTGAAACCTGTGATGAGAGACTGAGTGAGTGAGAGAGATGTGGAGAGAGAGAGAGAGAAATGTGGAGAGAGAGAGAGAGAGAGAGAGAGAGATGGAGAGAAAGAGAGAGAGAGAGAGGAGAGAGAGCGTTCATAAACAGGCAAGAACATCAGCATAACTTGCTACATGTAACTTCTTGACTAGAGCACATCTAGCTTAACCCTTTAATGGCCAAGAAGATTGATGTTTTTGTTTAAATAGTGAATGTTCATTTGTAGGCCAAAAGAACACTATTTTTGAAAATGTACTCCTGACAGACTTATTAAGCCCGGAATTCTGGTGGTAAATTCTCAGAAATTGTTTTCTCTTAGACTGCATTAAAGGACATTCCTATTAAGATCATTGCCAGTTCTGGCTGGCTTGATTATTAAATGGTTAAGAATTAATTAGTAACATAAAACGTTTCTTTACATGTCTGAGCATTAACTCATGTCTGTCATACAGCAGCTAGCCAGTCTTCAAGGTGCTGAATGCAATTATAGATATAAATAACTGATAAAGAACAAGAAAAAATGAATATGACGTTCCGCTTCAAGTGGGGGTGGGATGAGTTGGTGGCAATAAAAAGGCAGATAGAAGGAACTATCAAGATAACACACCTTACTGGGCCAATGCTGGGCCGATACTTTCAGTATCAGCCCAGCATGAGCCCAATAAGCTGCTTTATCTGGGTAGTTCCTCAGTACCAATATAAATGCATGTATTTATGTGTATATCATAAAGTGTAAGTGTTGTAAATTGAGTGAACAGATTTGATGTTTTCCCTGCCAGCAGTTATGATGCAGTAAAGCGGAGCAAATGACTTGCTAATGGCACACCATATACTTTTATGTGGATGCTCTGGCTCAGGATTGTATTGTAGAATTGTATCTGCCATGGGTGGTGATCTTGAATGATATCGACAATACCTCAACAGTAGTTACTGCACCAGCTGTCCATCAAAAACACATCAATGATGTGTTAATGGAAGGTGTACTAAAAGTCATAGATGATGCTTTCTAGACACTTAGATGAGTGCAACTTTGCCTGAGTAGTTTGAAAACATTAGCTAGGAGTAAAAAATATAGCTCTATCAAAAAACAGGGAATTAATTAGCGTTTCAAAAACATAGACCTTACACAAATACACAAATATTCAAACTAATATTTTAATAGAAATTTGACTTTAAGTCATTGATTAACAGCCATGCTGTGGAGATACATGAGATTACTTTATCTTGGAAATTAACAATGATTTAGAAAATAAGATCAAGTTCTAACAATCTCACATTGATATGTCATACTCAACGTATGCCACTGTTGGCTGACGTCACAACCAAATGATCTAGGTCAGTCACGAAAGCAGCAAAGTTTCCACTAACCATTTGAATTGTGTCTTAAATTTACAATTTAATAAACATTTTGACAGGGCAATAGCTCTGAATCAAATTAATTTCAAAATTCATGTTTTTAACTGTTAAAATTGATTCAAACACATGTACAAAGTGGGTGGAGCTTAGGTAGAAATGGGGGGGGGGGTAGTTAAGATGACTCTATTGTAGCCAATCAATAGTAAGTGATCTGAGAATTGTCATTGATTAACAGCCATGCTGTGGAGATACATGAGATTACTTTATCTTGGAAATTAACAATGATTTGTGCCCTGTAGGTGGGGCTTAGAATACACCTTCCGTATCCTCTGCGTGTCGTACGAGGCAACTAAAGGAGGTAAGGGTGAGGTAACCCTGACATAAACCTCGAGTGCTGAAGACGGAGGTTCCAGGCCGCACGGCGCACTCTAATAAACCATGGACCCACGCACTTAACGCTTATGATCATGTCGATAGTCACTTACAGGACTGGCGGTATGATCAGCGAACGAAAAGAAGAAGAAGAAGAACAATGATTTAGAAAATAAGATCAAGTTCTAACAATCTCACATTGATATGTCATACTCAACGTATGCCACTGTTGGCTGACGTCACAACCAAATGAAAGCAGCAAAGTTTCCACTAACCATTTGAATTGTGTCTTAAATTTACAATTTAATAAACATTTTGACAGGGCAATAGCTCTGAATCAAATTAATTTCAAAATTCATGTTTTTAACTGTTAAAATTGATTCAAACACATGTACAAAGTGGGTGGAGCTTAGGTAGAAATGGGGGGGGGGACTCTATTGTAGCCAATCAATAGTAAGTGATCTGAGAATTGTTGATGCTTTAGGTAATCGTGACCTTTCTGAGGATAATAAAGATTCCAGCTTGAACGCTCTGATTTCAGGACACGGTCTTGAACTAAATAGAACGAGAATGCATGATCGATAAGATCATTAAGGGAACTTCAATTTTGATGTGTAATATTTCTTGATGGAAGTATTCCATTGTTAGCTATCTGACTGCCAAAATTTCTGCAGACTACATTTTCCATGGAGTTTTACTCTGGACATGCTGAATATTTTGAAAACAATTTGACTGAAAGTCAAATTGTTTTCAAAATATTCAGCAGGTCAAGAGTTATTGCTTATTGAAATTATTGTCTGCTGGCCTGTAGCAGTCACACGTTTAAAGAGGCATTGCAATCTAGATATAAATACATTTGGAAATACTCAGTACAGTATTTTTGTTGTAGTATAACAGTATTGGTGTATTATTTCTACATACTGACTTGTATGCACAAATTCTGACCCCGTCATACATATTTGTTAGTTTTTCTGAAAATTTGTATGAGTGTAGAAGAGTTTCTCACTTTCAAAATTTTTAACAGCTTACCTTTGCAGTTGTCTGGGAATTTAGATATTGGAATTTTAAAGGTTAAATGGTCACCTATTTTCATTGTGACTTCTTCATCTGATGCAACATGTGAACTATAAATATGCAACTTGATGTTTAATCAGAAATTTTTTTTCCTGAAAACTGTTGCTGCCAGAGCGTTAGTGCAAAGGAAACGTAAGCAAACTTATCTATGAAATACACCAAATAGAGCTACTAGTAACATCTTTCCATGGCTGGACAATTCACACACATTCTCTGGACATACGCAATATGGCAGACAACGAGACGGATTAACAAGAGCGATAAATATCTCTTGTTTAACTTCATTACTTTATTGCGAAATAACAATCGTGTAGCAGATCTGTTCTACAGCGATGTTTCTATTTCTATGGAATATTATATTTACAGATAATTCCATATTCTGAGCAAATTATTGGAAAAGATAAATTAGTGTGTATTTATAGTTAATACTTTATTCCTCAAATTTGTTCAAGAAAATTTTGATTTTCTCATACAGTCTATTTGCAGAGAAAGAGGAAATTATGTTTATCACTGAAATTACATGACATATTTTGATTATGACTTCTGATACTTGAGTGACAGATATTATATCCCTCTATTGTCAACGTACTCCATCTATTCATAGATGGAGTAGCTACTCCACCCGTGTATAGATGGAGTAGCTTGTGTGCTTAAATCTCCACTTCTTAGGTCCATCTCTATTGAACTGTTTCAATATTAATGGAAACTATTTTCATGATTCCAGCCAATCACTGGACCGCCCAATTTGATCAGTTATCCGATGAAACAGCATGCACCGATATTCTAGATAAATAGTTTCTTTGACTCACTCAGCACGAAGATGCTAAATATTCTAGCATTTGCAAATAGACAAATGTTCTAGAATTAGTTCCCGAGAGGACGAACACGCTGAGGCTTCAGGTAAACTTTTCTCCCCTGAGGAGGAACATGATGATGCCTAGGGTAAACCTTTCTTGGATTATCATCAGAGATCAGCCAACAGTTGCATTTATAATTACTTTCTATTTCTAATTCCTCTGGAGTGGAAAGAATCAACATGTTCCAAATCACAGAAATGGTCTTTAACCATTTAACACTCATATCAGCCAAAAATGGCTTCTGTAGCGGGCTTGAGAAATGTCCATTTGCAGACCAAGAAGATTATTTTGGAAAGTTTACCACTGAAATGATTGGCTCAATAACCGAGCCAGTCATTCCTGCGGTAAATTAAAAAAAAATGGTCTCTGTCTGTAAATTGATATTTTTTATCAGAAATTTGAAATTTTCTTGAATAAATTCTAGGGTTAAAGTGTTAACCCGTTAGCCATTATAGACCAGAAATGACAAATGTTTTATGATGTAAGGAATATTGCATTGAATATTTTGAAACTAATTTGACTAGGAGCTGTTGCTGCCTATGGCTGAAACAGGTTCCAGTCAACTTAGTTTTAAATTGTTAAAACAACTTTCATGTATATATTGTCTTGAAAACGAGACACCGGTATGCAAAGGGTTAAACAGTAAGCAACCTTTTGAATGATCAAAATTATGTTCCATTAGAGTTGGATACGAAAGCTAGTGAACATATTACTAAAAAAAAAATTTGACTGCAAGTTGGTGCTGCCATAGGCAGCAATAACTCTCAGTCAAAAGCTTTGTCTGAATATTTTCCAGACACAAAAGTTTAGTGTGAATAAAATTTCATTTTGAACGTATAGGATGGAGTGCTGGTTAGTACTGCATCTTTGATATAATATCGCAGAGAGAACTTCACACAGTCTGAAACCGTTTCTGGTTACTTCCCCAAGGCGTAATACGAACTTGTTTGTAGTTGAGAAAGGTGGAGTCATCTTTCAGAAAAAACTGTTTTGTTTGTTGTATCTCTGATTGTTTTTTGCCTTCTGAATCATCTACAACTTCTGCATCAATGTTCAAACAGTTCTTGTTATCCAAGCGTTGGCTTACTGTGCATACAGTTGCACATCATCTGCTTTTGATGCAGTAGAAAATCTCTATGAGAACAGATCAGAGTTCTAAAGATTACTTTCAAACATAGATTTTGAGACATACAATCACATTTTTATGTTTGCAAAACATATATAACAGGAATTAACCCATTGCATATTTTTTTACCATCTGGCTGCTGAGTTACTGCAGACGACATATTCCAGGGGTTATATCTCTCACAGACCTGCTAAATATTTCGAAAATAATTTGACTGAAAGTTGTTGGTGGCTAGGCCACCAACAACTTTCAGTCAAATTGTTTTCAAAATATTCAGTAAGTCAAGAGTATTTGCTCATTGAAATTATCATCTGGTGGCTTGCGGCAGCGACACAGTTAAAGAGTTACTGTTGATGTTTTTATATACTCCAAAATTTCTGTAACAATTGTTAAATTGATGATAGAGAAAAATGTACATTATGCTAATAGATTTTGAAGTGTTGCTAGAAGTTGTTTTAGAAAGCAACTATTTGTAGCAGCACACTCTCTAGCATGGACATATATCTTCTTCTTCTTCTTCTGAAGTATAATGTGGGGACCCAATTTGGATATTAGACTATCTAACGGACATCATATGTGGTAACATTCTGTCTAACACAAAACACCAACATTAAATACGGTAAGTCAAAATATTTCCGAAAATGTTGGTCCCGATCCCAGGATGAGTCATAATAAAGAACTCTTAGTTACCTCCCCAGGATGTAGAAAGCTACACTCAAACAATTTCTACATCCCGGAGAGGTAACTAATATTTCTTTAGTAAGAATCAAAATGTTGGGAATACAAATATCCATGGGTACTAGAAATGTTCCAAGTTTCAAGTTTGTATGACAAAAACTGTAGGAGATGCAGTTAGAAAAAATGTGCCAAATAATAAGTTAGAATACCGGTAAGATTGATAGTTAGAACAATAGTCCACACAGACTAACCTAGTACTATTAAATATAAGTCCCTAGTGCTTTATTAAGATTCTGATCTCTTTTGGAAAGAGCTCCATCATGTCTGACGACGTCAATGATGACGGATTGAAGTGGTGCCTCTTAACTTTGTAAGACAGAAAAATTATACATTTATAGGAAGCAAACAGCTTCCACAAAGCATCAGTCTGGTATATTCTGTTACCCCTCAGCTACACTGTATTCTGTGTATTGACTTCATGAGGATCCTAAAAGTCTCAGTATGTTACAGTATCAGGGGTTCACTCTTTTATTCTCAAATTCCCAGAATCAAATTTTCACGGGTATTTAAACATTGAAAATGTGCAAAGTAATATATTGAAGAGTTTGGTGTTACAAGTCATTGGTGAATAAAGCAAGACTGACTCTTAGTAATACTGTTCTCGAAATAATAACTTTGAGCTAGAGCGTACACAGAATGTCGTAATATATATATCATTTCCCATAGAGGTTTAAATGGGACAGAAAACAGAATTTATAATTTTCTAGAGCTTAACCCTTTCACGACGAAGCTGGCCAAAGCCAGCCTCTGTAATGGTCTTGTGGAATGTCCATTTGCAGGACAAGACTATTTTTTAAACCGAGCCAGTCTTTCCATTGGTAAATTTTCAAAAAATAGGCTTCTCTTGGCCTGCAAATGGACATTCAATATATAAATATTTTAATTTTTTGAACAAATTTAGTCATTAAATGGTTAAACAGAGCTTTATTGACAGTAACAAGGGATGTGAGAATCTGCAACATTATTTCTGGTATTCTTTTATCTTTCCAAAAAACTTGGC
This sequence comes from Chaetoderma sp. LZ-2023a, assembly GCA_034401795.1. Taxonomy (NCBI): domain Eukaryota; kingdom Metazoa; phylum Mollusca; class Caudofoveata; order Chaetodermatida; family Chaetodermatidae; genus Chaetoderma; species Chaetoderma sp. LZ-2023a. The sequence continues at coordinate 132,559,900 of CM067370.1, read as the reverse complement.
AAGAATGCTACGCTCAATTAACAGAATGCCTGTGTATGTACAGCATGAGTGACAGCAGACAAGGCGCATCTTTGAGAGACCATGGTTTAGCACAAAATTATGAATTTATTCCTGACAGATGTAGACGAAAATATGTGATTGTTCAGGGCATTTGATGAAGAGGAAGAGAATTGTTATGCACTCAAAGTCTTCAATTGTTGACCTTTTTGTGGAATTTTGGTGTCTGGTGGCAATTATTTATTAATAAGCTTCCTCCCGTATGATGTCAAAAATATTGCTGATCACACATTACCTACCATGCTCTATATATTGAACCAATTTGAACACAAAACAGTATTTACTAAGGCGGCAACAACATGCAATAGTCAAACTATTTTTAAGACATTATTGTTTTATTTTGACTTCCTTGGGAAATATTATAAGATCAAGTCTCAGAATTTGAGAAGCAAAACTTTTAGCACCCCTCCTGCTCCAGCTGAGGAGTACACAAATATTATCCTGGGTGAATAATGTTCCTGCTGATGTTTCTTTCAGAGATGGATGGACAGAACACTTGCGTTTGAAATGAACTAAGAGGAAAACTGCATTTAACTGTTAATGTGTACCTTAGTATGACAGACAGTGATAAGTGAAGCAATGTACACAGAAATAAATAATGAGCGAGTTTAAAAGCAATTTGTCATGCGCTTATTTTTGGTTTAGCTGCTTCTATGTAACTATAGGTAGAAAGTAATGTGCCATAAAATTGTGTAGTGAAGTGGGTTTGTTTTATCAGAATGCCATACGACTATGTCAATGCCGAATAAAGAAAGTCAATATGTGGTGACTAATGGCAGCTGATTTCTTAATACACACCAGTTGTCTAATGAAATACTTTTAAAACTGCAATATAGTGGCTGCTTATGATAGGTGGCCTCTCATTTGACTTGAATTGCAATGCACCTGCTTCAGGTGAAAATGTTTGGGGGAAATCTCTTATCTGATGCACCGAGTTAACTGGATAGATAGGTGGATGTCAAAACACAGAAGAAACCGTGCAGTTTCACGCTAATGTCTTCCCACCCATGCTGTTGTTTTCACATCTGCATTTTATAATACCTGCCACAGTCAGATCTATAACAGGTAACTTATAAATCAAAAATGAGAATGGCACTGAGAGTATTAATCATCACAGATGATACTTAAAACTGTGTTAAAAATACTTTGTTGAACAATCTTCCAACAATATTGGCATTTAAATTCTGGTATATTTCCTTTATCAGAAATACAGAACAAACCATTTCATATGGCCGCCGTAGAGATAAACAACCATGAAAATGCAGGCTATTGGGCAGGTAGCGACTAATACCATGGCAATATGGCCTGGTATTGACCCAGTAACGTACACTATCGGGAAACAGTGGCCAGTGACTCGACAGATCATCTGAGCAATTAACACATTGTCAGAAAATATAACTTTTGGTGTAAGTGCTGAGATGGTGGGGATCTATAAAGCTTTAACAGTCTGACTGATGATTATTTGAAGATGACTTATTCCATGGGTTATATTTCTGGACATGCTAAATGTGTGTGTGTGTGTGTGCGTGTGCATGTGCGCGTGCGGGGGGTGGGGGGAGAGGGAGTGCATGTGTGTGACATAGTGTGCATATGCATGTGGAATAATAACGAGGATGGTGAAAATGTTGTGAACAATTTGACTTAATGTCATTGTTGCTTTTAAGTCAAATTGTTCTTAAAACATTCAGCAGATGTCTATCTACATATGCATCATAAAGAATCCGTTAAAGATATCTGCCCCATAATTTAAATGTAAACAATGTTTATAAACTGGCCTGCGGGGATTAAGAGGAGCATCTTAAGCTGACATGAACCATTATGTGCCATTATAAATGCCATCTTACATCTATATCACGACTTCTCTCATGATCACAAACTGACACATCCCACAATGCACCAGCAGATTAGCATCCTTAGAAATGTATCTGTTATGTCGAACTAGGACACTAATACAGTAGAGATATTATATGGTACAAAGATGGGAAGCTATATATATAACTATATATTTCTATTATATATAAACAAAAATGTGTAATATATCTCTGGCGCCATGGAATTTTGTGATAAGTTTCAAGATAATTTGATGCAATGATGCAAAAATGATAATGGAGCGATCTGATCGATCACTCAAGTACAATGTATCTGGCTTAATTCACAATCAATATACATCATGCGCTATCTGACGTCATAGTCAAATGAGGTAGATCTGACATGAACGGTACAAACGTCCAACATTACCCGTTTAACACTAATACTAGCCAAAAATGGCTTCTGCAGTGGTCTTGAGAAATGTCAATTTGAAGACCAAGAGATATTTTTGAAAATTTATCACTGGAATGTTTGACTCGATAACCGAGCGATCTGATCGATCACTCAAGTACAATGTATCTGGCTTAATTCACAATCAATATACATCATGCGCTATCTGACGTCATAGTCAAATGAGGTAGATCTGACATGAACGGTACAAACGTCCAACATTACCCGTTTAACACTAATACTAGCCAAAAATGGCTTCTGCAGTGGTCTTGAGAAATGTCAATTTGAAGACCAAGAGATATTTTTGAAAATTTATCACTGGAATGTTTGACTCGATAACCGAGCCAGTCATTCCAGTGGTAAACTTTCAAAAATAGTCTTCTCTTGGTACGCAAATGAACATTTTCTATGAGAAAATTGAAATTTTCTTTAAACAAATTTGAGGGTTAGAGGGTTAAGCATTGGAATTATGTGTCTTTTGCAATTAAAAAAATTAATAAACATTGTTGAATATTTTGAAACTAATCCGACTGGGGGCTGATGCTGCCATAATTTACCTCTATGGTGATCTTGAAATAGAGATTCTTGGAATTCATAATTCAGTGTTAAAATTGATTCAAGCACTCGTACAAAGTGGGCGGACACGAGCTAGAAATGGGCAGACCTGAGCTAGAAATGGGCGGAGCATAGCTAGAAATTGGTGGATCATAGCTAGAAATTGGCGGAGCATAACTAGAAATGGGTGGAGCTTAGCTAGAAATAGGTGGATCATAGCTAAAAATGGATGGAGCATAGCTAGAAATGGATGGAGCATAGCTGGGTATGGATTCCTATATTCCTATATTCAAGGGTTGAGCTAATGCAGTGATGACTCTACTACTTCATTTGACTATGGGGAAAAACTCACCAGTTTAAGTAATAAGATCTATGGTTCTGAACCCTTAGCACTCTGATGTCAATATTCTATATTTTACTGCTTCATTATCAAAGAAACTAGTGTACATTTTTTAACAATTTTGCTGGAAGATGTTGCCGACTACGACAGCACCATCTCACACCAAATTTGTTGAAAAATGTACACCAGTTCATCTTTTAATTTAATTTGAAAATTTAACAATTTTGACACCAGAGTAGTAAAGGTTAAAATTCATTAAAATCAGTTTGATCTTTCAAACATTTCTGTTCATCCGTCATAAGGTGTGAGGCGGAGGGCGACTACGACAGCACCATCTCACACCAAATTTGTTGAAAAATGTACACCAGTTCATCTTTTAATTTAATTTGAAAATTTAACAATTTTGACACCAGAGTGGTAAAGGTTAAAATTCATTAAAATCAGTTTGATCTTTCAAGCATTTCTGTTCATCCGTCCTAAGGTGTGAGGCGGAGGGTGGGATGAGACTCAGATCCCGACGCCACCACACCCTGTTATTATTCCAATGCTGAGACACTGTTACTGTGGGGTGTTCTGAGTCATAATTGTCAACATTTAAACTCAATAATCACTTTCCTCGGCCAGCATTTGTCTTATCTCTTCATCAATCCCCTAAGAGCATGTCCAATTTTGCAAACAATCCATGTTGAGTACATACAACTATGATGTGCCATCTATAGTCTGTTGGGCTTCAATTTACTGAAATTGCATTCTCCGATCCCCTGTGAGGCCCCTACTCAAACCTCGCTCTTGAAAACAATATACCGGCATACGCCTCGCCTTCAGAAGCTAGTCTCTTATATTTCAGACCAGCATCTCTAACAATACTGGTGAGAATTGTGAAAGCCATGCAATTATCCAGCAATTAATATTGCAGCTGCAATTTGCTGTGTCTCTCTTTGCATGGCCTTTCATCTATGAAAAAGTTTTGAGCCTTCGAAATGACAATTGCAATGCAAAACAGTGAATAAGACACAATTCTAATCTAGCAGGCATTCACATGATTTTCTAGTCAAGGTCTATCGTTGAAACAAGTAATTTTTATGTCAAAAGTTCACAAAATAGACATTACAGTATATATTGTCGGTTATAACAAATTATGATCAAATTGTTATGTAAAAAGGGATGAACCCAGAGCTAGGTATGTCCTGCCCATCTCTAGCTAAGCTCAACCCACGCTTTGCCTGTGTTGGGATTGATCGATTCACAGAGTCTCTGAATCACAATTTCCAGAAAACTATACAGGTAAGCTGTTGATATTTTGAAACAAATTTGATTGGGTGCTGTTGCAGTATGACAGCAAAGGACCCCGTCAAATTTAATTTAATTTCAAAATATTAAACAGTGTATATATTAAAAACATACAATTCGTACAAACTGACAGACCACAAGGACTAAAACGAGTCATTCATGAAGTAATTGATTATGACATCAGCCTAGACAAGTCCCATAGTTGATTATGGATAAACTGGAATACTGCATAGATTAATACTAGTTGCATCTATTTAAGTATTTTACTGTTATAATAGAAGGATAATGACTAATAAAACAGCAATGCTCAATTGCTCATCTTCCCTTAATTATACGTTATCAAAATGAACAACCGATTTAGGATCAAAGGATGTTAAATATAACCAGACAAACTTCGTTGAAATTATATAAAACTTGAGAATATAATCAAATATATTAAACAACAAATATCTGTTTAATTAACTAGCAAATAATCCAGAAAATATTACACGCATAATTTTATTAGATGTCTTAAATTTTTTTAACTGTCTGGCTGCTGACTTTCTGCAGGCGACATACTCTAAGGGTTGTGTCTCTGGACCTGCTACATATTTTGAAAACAATTTGTCTGAAAGTTGTTGGTGGCTTAGCCACCAACAACTTTCAGTCAAATTGTTTTCAAAATATTCAGTAAGTCACAAGATTTTGCTCATTGAAATCATTGTCTTGTGGCTTGCAGCAGAGAGACAGTTAAAGCGCATTAATGAAGCTATAGAGGTTTTTTTTTATTATCTTTTTATAACCGTTTTTATCCTGTATAGTGATTATATATCTGATACAGGTTATATATTGTTTAAATTCTGCTATTATTCTGAACACAAATTGATTGATGGTTACTGATGCATGCAGTAATGACTTAAAGCTTTTTGAACTGTTTTCAAAATAATCTGTAGATTTTAATTTTCAATTGTCTTCTCTATCTGAGACAAAAGAGTCTTGGATGTTTGAATAAAAAGGTTAACTTCCATGCCTTGATTCGTATGCGTGAGCTATTCCACCTTAGCTGCACAAACTGAAGCGAAGCATCATGCATCACCTCCGCCTGAGGCAGTATAACCGAGACTCTTGTTCATTAGCTGTGGATTAACCACATCTTGGCTCCTTGTCTTCTCCGCTACAAGCCTCATCTTCTTCTTCACATGATTAAGTCAACCATGCGATGACTTTCAAGTGTGCGAACTAACTACAGAAGAAAGTATATAATTACCAAAAAACGATCTTTTCTGCGTCTGCGTGGAATTGGTAGCCTAGCTCAGATAAAAAAGGAAGCGGGGTGACATTATGCAAATATGATATACCACCTGGGTATTGACCATTGGTTAGCTAGAGTCTATAGAGAGATTATATGTCCCCATATCTGGATAGTGGTCACTCAGATCAGTTACTCAGAGTTAACAATTTGTCCTGTGACTTAACTGTCTCGCTGCTGCAAGCCACTAAACAATAATTCCAATGACCAATAACTCTGAATCTGCTAAATATTTTAGCCACCAACAACTTTCAGTCAAATTGTTTTCAAAATATTCAGCAGATCCGGAGCTAAACACGATTGAAAATGTAGTCTGCAGAAATTCAGCAGACAGACAATTAAAATCTAATTGGTGTCGTCAGATACAATTAGATAAAGGAATAGAGGATCTCACAAGAGTTGAAATTCAGTATCAAATTTATCACACAGGTTTATATGATCTGATTTGTAATGAGATTTAGTGAGCTTTAGTGTTTTAAGATTCAGTAACGTGTTAAGAATCAACAAGTACTAATTACAATGGATGATCTCCTTTCAGCTATGCCCTGCCCACCTCTAGCTGAGCTCCGCAAATGCTTTGCATGATTTATACACTTTGAATCCTGAATGACCAGAATCCTAACTTTATGGTAACTATACAGCTATGGGGTTGAATATTTTGAAACTAATTTGACCGGTGGATGTTGCTTTCACTGGCAGTGATATGGCCCAGTACAATTAATTTAAAAATATTCAACGGAATGTTTATTAAATAAACTTTCAGTCAAACACATACAATTTGTACAACTGACAGACTATTCCTGGTTCATGATGGAGTATTTCTCTCAATTATGATTATAACATCAGTCTACATATGACGTAATTGATTATGAGGTCATATACTTGGCTGACCAATCGCATTCATGCATTGATTCAAAGTTGTATATCAACAGTGTGTAAGTCTGGTGCCCTTAATTGAAGAGGGTCATGTATAACTTAATAACAATCATATAACCTGTTAATACGACTTATAGGGAGAGAATGTAATTAGGCTGTTATTCTTAAAACTTGTTTAAAATCCATTTTTCTAAACTCTATTATTAAGTTTCATATGTATGACATTTTGTCTGAACTACTCAATACCTATAATAATTAAATGCTACCTCAGCTACACTGTGAATAACTTTAACCCTTTAACACTCAAACCTTTTCAGGAAAATTTTAATTTTCTCATAGAAAACATCCATTTGCAGACCAAGAGAAGATTCTTTTAGAAAATTTATCACTAGAATGACTGGCTCGGTTATCGAGCCAGTCATTCTAGTGATAAATTTTCAAAAAAAGTCTTCTCTTGGTCTATAAATGGACCTTTCTCAAGACCACTGCAGAAGCCGCTTTTGGCTGATATGAGTGTTAAAGGGTTAAGTGGTATTACAATTTCTGTGGCCAATGGTACAACTCTCATGCCTGAATGTTGTGGTAATCCAGAATATTGAATATACTTTGTGTGATTTTCTTTCTATTGTGCACATTTTCAATGCAGATTTAAATTATGGGGCAATTATATAATCGAGTTAATGGCGGAAGCAATTTTCCCGGCGGACAATGGATTAATCAGTTAGGTGTAATTACATACAAGTGCGTGAGTGTCAGGCATATGTTACAATTGGCATGTCTGCTTCTGACTGTAGCAATACAACCATGATTGACATGTACATATATCTAGGCACAATGACTATAATGTTAACCCACGCTATGTATCATAACAAACTGTAGCTGACCATTATGACAAGATATAGGCAAAATGCAACTGATTATTTTAGGAACAATTTGATTAGCCTAAAGCATCAATGACTTTCAGTCTAATTGCCTAAAATATTCAGTTATTACCCTCCTATTTAGTTTCCTAAAACACTTTTATCTGTGCCTGAATGAATGAAAATGGTTTTCACAATGAATGTGCATCGTGCATGACCACAGACAGCACATGCAAGCACAGCCCATGCAGCTCTCCTCAGGGCATTTCCCAGTATTGATCAGGGGCAAGGTCATTGCTAACTCTGAGACAAGAAAACAAATCAATACCATGTAAAAATTAGGACTGTAGTTTCTGTGCACACGACTAGCCTACGATCATAATCAGACGCATATTGAAAGATGGTCATCTCTATCTGCAGATCACATAACCACAAGATAGGCTCGGTCATCTGTCTATCTGACCATAGTCTAGCTTAGGGTACTGAACATCCGGAGATCACAGAAGAATTTGGATGAAATATAGTACACTCAAAACTTCAATCAATTCTCCAACATGCAAGCGGGAGAGGGCTCATCATTAAAGCTTTGTATAGCAGTAATTGTCCACATTTAAATGCTTCTACATCATCATCTGGTGCTATGTACTTATATAGGACCAGTATGTCTATAGATCAGTCTACCAGCTCAACTAATAGGACAACATAATATCATGGACCATTAACTCTTTAACGCTCACATCAACCAAAAACGGCTTCTGCAATGGTCTTGAGAAATGTCCATTTCCAGACCAAGAGAAGACCATTTTTTAAATTTTATCACTGGAATGCAAATGAGCATTTTGTATGAAAAAAATTAAAATTTTCTCAAACAAATTCGAGGGTTAAAATGTTAAGGCTTGTGGATAATAGTGAATTTAGAGTAGATCAATACTACCTTTTACTGAAGCAATTAGGGGAAAAAAGGTATACATTTGAATATGCCTGCCTGCCTGCCTGCCTGCATATCCTGAGCCTCCCAACACCTATGCACATGCCGGCCTGTATGCCTATCTGTCCCAGATTTTTTCTCAGAAACTGCAGGTTAGATTTGACTAAAGTTTTAAGAGAATAACAAGTGTGCCGTTACCTACAGTTTTTGAGGCAATCTTAGAGGTAGCTGTTGCTTTACCTATCTGGCTAAATTGAGGGAAAATAAGTTGAGTCAGTCATGGACATACATTAAGTAGTAGCTTTATTTTGAGACTGATCCTACCATACCCCATAAAGGAAGGACATTTACTGTAGATGCACTCAAAATAATAATTCAAAATACATTTCTTGAAAGTTGTTATTGCCTTGTCGGTAAAATATAATATATATACATAGCATCAAGAACTACATGTATACTTGATTACACGTACATTGCAATAGGCTAGAAGGCAAGAAAGCACTCAGCTTGCTGGCTAAGTCAGAAGATAATTAACAATGCAACTTGCCTTCAAGGCTCTATTAAAGGAGAAAGAAACACAGTACAATAATGATAGATTTTTATTAGCTCCCTGAGAGCTATTATTTAGATGTCTCAGGTTAGATTTGGCCAAATAACAAATATGTAGAGCTGTACTTAATTATTATTTTCTTTTTTTAAATTATGAATTTACGTTATATCCATGCATTCACACATTCAACAAACCATTTACTAGTACACAACTTTTCTCACTTTCAACCCTTCACATACTTGATGCAACGGAGAAAGTATTTTTTAAATATTACCATTTGTCGTTAACCCTTTCATGATCAAGCCGGCCAACAACAACCTCTGCAGGTGTTTTTAGGAATGACCATTTACAGGCCAAGTGAAGAGTATTTTTGAAAATCTACCACTGGGATGGATGACTGGTTCAATTATCAAGCTAATCATTCCAGGGGTCAATTTCCAAAGATGGTCCACTACTGATACTGGCCTGTAAATGCATTATTCAACCCTATGACAGTAGCCGTTTTTGGCCATCTTGATCATCAACCCTTTAACACTCATATCAGCCAAAAATGGCTTCTGCAGTGGTCATGGGAAATGTCCATTTGCAGACCATGAGAAGACTATTTTTGACAATTTACCACTGGATGCCTGGCTCAATAACCGAGCCAGTCATTCCAGTCTTAAATTGTCAAAAATAATCTTCTCTTGGTCTGCAAATGGATATTTTCTCTCAGAAAATTGACATTTTCTTGAATAAATTTGATGGTTAAAGGGTTAAATATAAAATGTTAACCTCCAGTAACTTGTATTACTATAAAATAGATGGGCTCTTTGGCAGGTGCTCACTAGATTATATCCTCTGTAGTAAATAGTCATGTAACTATATATTAACAATCAAATCATTGACTGAACATCAGGGCATAAACCTTGCACACCTTTATTCACAGTCCACCCACAGAATAAAAACAATTCACTCAATAGAGCGAAAATCAGTATAAAAATGTATCGCTGCGTCAATCCAATTTGATCTAACACCATAAAGCTAGATTACATGAACCTATTTTCTCCACTGAACGCCGCCGCAAATAAACCAATTCCGTCAATATCCAAGCTCAGTTTCACATCCTGGGCAGAAGTATGTAGAAAATCTGCGACAAGCTTACGAGTGAATAAAGCATGATGATGGCCACTGATTATTTGTGTCACTTGGGAAGACAGCAGCACTTCCCCCTCCAGCAGTCATTCATCATGAACAGTCCAGCTTAAAGGGATAGTTCATTGATTAAGAGATTGATATATGTCCTACAATGATATTTATTTTCAATGTGTATCAAGCGTATTACAAGCTTAACACAACAAAGACATGACTACAGATTCTAAGGTTTGTGGCTGATGTTATTTCAGATCGTCATTCAATATAGAGTCAATTGTAATGTTTGCGGATGATGCTATTTCAGATAAGCATACAATGGCAAATTTTCTTTGGAATTTGCCATAAATAGAATCCCAGAAAAAAATCTCCATGTAGATACTGGGTGTAAAACAAGAGGCCCAAGGGGCCTGTATCGCTCACCTGGAACATAGGCATTTAAACTAGAAATGCGATTGGCTATAAGTAGAGGTTTTGGAGTTGTTTTTGTGAAAACTATGTCATCCAAGATGGCTATTAAACAAATTTGGATTAGCTTTTGCCCTAGATGATGTTTCACAAGTCTTGAATTGATTCCCCAAGCGGGTTCAGGTAGGTCAAATTGGCCGATCGGCTTCGTTTGAACAGACTTGAATCTCTACACCCTGAGGATGCTTCCTGACAAATATAATTGAAATCGGCCCAGCAGTTCGAGAGAAAACATTTTTAATTTCCCATTGCTTTAGTATTGGAGCTTTTGGCAGGAAAATGATCCAAGATGGCCACCAAACAGTTTATCTGACAGTTTTGAAAATTGTAAATTTGAGATCAGAATATCCAAAAACATATATAAAACCAATTTCAGCCTCAAAATCCATCAAATAAAAAAATCCAATCTGCCCGCCAAACATGCTATAGTTTGATTGGCCGGCTGCGGTCATGTTTTTTAAATGATCAACTTCCCTTGAACAAACTTTAATGGCCCTTAGTCCATAATCATATCTGCCAAATTTCGGCCCGATCCCTTCAGCGGTTCTGGAGAGGTTGTTTTCACCAAAACTAGGTCAATCAAGATGGCGGCCGGACCATCTGACCAATCAAGTTCCCTTGAACAAACTTTGTTCAACTATTGCCCTAGATTGGATTTCATGAGGTTTGCATCAATCCCCCAAGCGGTTTCGAAGAAGATTTTTAAAAACGTTTCCTAAAATCGGCCAAAATTCAAGATGGCCACCGGCCAAATTGGCCGATTGGCTTCGTTTGAACTAACTTGGATCCCTATGCCCTAAGCATGCTTCCTGCCAAATATAATTGAAATCGGCCGCGAGGTTCTTGAGAAGAAGTCGTTTAAAGGAAAAGTTAATGGACAGATGCACAATGGACGGTCGCCATGGCATAAGCTCACGTGGCCTTTCAGGCCAGGTGAACAAATAAAGACAGTACAACATGTATTAGTAGCGATATACTTAGCAGCAACAACTACTAGTTGTAATTAACACTTAATGGCTAAGATTGGTCAAGAAAATTGTCATTTTACCACTGCAATGACTCCATTATTGAGACAGTTGTTCCAATGGAAAATACAGTGTTATCTGGGCCTATGAATGGCCGTTCCTCAAGAACACTGTAGAGGCTGGCTTTGGCTGGTTTGACCATGTAATCAATAGAGGAATCCTATCGGTCAGTCAAGTATATAACATAATAATCAAATGCATCACAGGTAGGCTGACATCACAATTAAAATACATCATGAATGGAACTCTTAATAGTTCGTCATGTGTATGAATTGTATGTCTTTACTACTTAATAGCCATTCTGTTGAATATTTTGAAACTAATTTGACTCGGCGTTGTTGCTGCCCAACTGGATGCGAGAGATTACAAATAACATATTTGCATGAATGCAGATTCTGCCGATTGATTTACAGATCCTCGAAACAATTTTTTCTGCTGTCTAAAACTATCGCCCGGTCAAATTAGTTTCAAAATATTCAACAGGTTACCTGTATAGTTTTCTAGAAATTGAGATTCAGAGAAATTATGGTTCAATCGATCCCAAGAGCGGTTACTACTTAATAACCATTCGGTTGAATATTTTTAAACCTAAATTTGACTGGGTATATGGCAGCAACAGCGCCTAGTCAAATTATTCAACAGCTTACCTGTATAGTTTTCTGGAAATTGAGATTCCGAGAGTGCAGCGATCGATCGATTCAAACACGGTCAAAGCATGGGTCGCACTTAGCTAGAGTTGGGTGGGGCAAAGCTAATAATGGATTCCCCCATTACACGTCTAGAGATTATTTTTGAAGATTTACCACAGCAATGATTCCGTTAGTGAGACAGTTATTCCATTGGGAAATTAAAAAAGTTTTCTCATGGCCTATAGATGGACATTAACCCTTTACCCCTTTAATGGTAAAATTTGGTCAAATTTATTTTAATATTTTCTTATTGAATGTCCATTTACAGGTCAAGAGAATACAATTTTAGAAAATTTATCACTGGAATGACTGGCTCGGTTATCGAGCGAGTCAAATTAGTGGGAAATTTTCTAAAATTTTATTCTCTTGGCCTGTAAATGTACATTCCATATGGCCATGCCGGTTTTGGCCAGTATGACCATTAAAGGGTTAATTCTCAAGACCACTTCAGAACGCGGGATTGGTCACCTTGACCGTTTAAATCGATAGACAACTGGAAACGAGACATTACACAATAACATATTTGCATGAACACAGATTCTGCTGAATGATTAAAAGATCCTCGAAGCGATTGTTTCTGCTGCCTAAAATTATTTTGAGAAATTAAATAACAGTATGCCAGTATGAGTAGGAGGTTACCATAGCTGTTTTATGAAAAGCGTGCATCATATGTGAATATTCCATTGTCACTGAAGGTCAAATTTGAGCAGACAAGGTGTAGTGATAATGGACCATCTGGTACTGCCTCAAACATAATTACCATGTTAACATGACATCGAACAATTAAAGTAATCATTCTGTTCTGTTTGCCCAAGGCATATAATGACTTTCTATTCCATTAAATTATGTCCAGAAAAATAGTCTCAAAACGAATCAGTGCTTTTTATATTTATCGTAAAAACCTTTCCGGGAATTCGGGAAAGTTTAGGACATTACAATTCACATAATCCTGTTTTCACACAGCGTTTCAAGGTGCTGACCAAGGTAATAAAAGTTTAACTCTTAATAGATTGGTGTATAAGGATACTAGCCACAAATTGCTTTCAGTAAAATGTTTTCAACAATACATTTTTATATATGAGTAACAAGGGGGCAGAGTGTGCTTGCATCTCTCACTTGCGACATTGGTAATTTCAACTAGGAACAGTACAAATTTGATAAATAAAATGCACACATTTGGGCCCAGAATAAAGGATTCATAATTGTTGCTCTTATCCAATCAATCAATCACACTGAAATCTATTAAATTCCTATTCAGCTTAAATCTACAAAATCTATATATCGCCGTGTTCATTTTCAAAATCCATCAACTATATATAGCTCAATTTTGATTGGGCAATTGTGGCCATGCTCTTTTCACATATCAACTTCCATTGAACCAACTTGAATGATCCTTTGAGGCTCTAATTATATATTTGCCAATGTTTGCTCCTATAGATCCTTTTGTGAAGTCAGTTTTGCGAAAAATTATGTCTCTCAGATGACCACCAAGTAAATTGACTAATCAAGTTCATTTGAAAGGATTTGGCCCAGCTCACCCAAGTTTAAGTTTCTTGCGTGTCAAATCAATTAGTCAAGCATTTTAGGTATTGTTAACATGTTTCTAAAATAGAGCAATATGCTAGATTGCTGTCACTCAAATTGACCCCTCCGCTATTCCATATGGATGCTTTGTGTTAAATTTACTTGAAATCCATCCAGCTGTTCTTGAGAAGTCATTTAAAGGAAAATATTGATAACAACACACATAATTGACGATTGTCATGGCAGAAGCTCACTTGGCATTTCAGTTTATTTATATAATTTATTTAAATGTTCTTTATATCTTTCCAAAACATAAATGTTGACCTGTATGCCATAGCTTAATTGTGAGATCATACATTGAGAACCTTTTAATATGGGCATGATTATTACAGCAAGCAACACAAGGATAACAAACTCATTTAATTTGATTATTAAGCCAATCATTCCAGTGTTAAATTTTCAAAAATGGACTACTCTTGGTCTGCAAATGGACATTTCTCAAGATGACTGCAGAAGCTGTTTTTGGCTGATATGAGTGTTAAAGGGTTAAAAGCTCATTCAGTTTATTTCTAAAGTGCTCTTATCTCAATTTATGCCTGGTGTCAACAAAGAAAGACAGCTGCCATTAATTTACTGATTTTATATTCAATGAAATTATTACTGGATGATCTTCTGTCTGACAGTGGCCATTCTTTTGGTTATAAAACAATGTTCATACAAAATCTGATAGAAGTTTAGTTTATCTTTTCAAAATATAGTGATCAACCATGCAAATTGGAGATTCGAAAATCTGATTTGTTATATTTTCAAAACTGTTTCATATTTTAGTCCACTCGCAAACATGATTTTAAAGAATGTATGATGAGTGGTTAATTAAAGGCCTAAAATTAAAGTTAGACCAGTATCTAGAGTCCAGTAAAGATTTTCCGGAGCTTAATATCAGTACCATTTGTACATAATTGACTAGACAGCAACAGCAACATAGTTTTTAAAATTGCACAGTTCTCGTATAAGAGGGAACTGCATGGCAATAGCAGTTCATAATTTACTGAAGACAGCGTAAGGGTGCCAATCTGTGGCATGACGTATTGTAATTGAACAATGCGACTTATGCAACAGTTATATAATCATTGAAAAGGGACTTATAAATCATCTGCTCTGAAGAGTCTATCAATAATGTTTATTTTTGCATATTGAATCACCTTTGGATGAATCACTGTATTAACTATCTGGATGAAGTGGAGGTGATTGTGCCTGTTGGATCTTAACTCTCAATATCAAATAAACTGTGTCTTGGTGAATTCTTTGGAAAAGTATCGTCCTTGTTTTTAACACCTACGCATTGTTAAGTTGGCTACTTTCCCGGTTTCTATAGATTCTTGTGTCATGGTGTAATACAGAGCAGGCTTTTCAGGGAAACAAAAAACACACACTCTTTGACATGATGCCATCTCATTTATAGCCATCATGAGGAAGATATTAAGTTTTCCAGAGATGTGTTCATGCTGTTAGGTTAATGACATTAAATATTGTCTTATATGACAGGAAAGCAGTGCTCATATAACATCAAGCATCATATCACTTTACTGATGATTGGGCGGATATGATCTGTCACTCAAGTACCAGATGTCATAATCAATAGAGGAATATAATCTGTCAGACAAGTATATGATGTCATAATCAAATACAATCACAGTATGATCATGTCACAATTATGATATGTCAAGAACGGCATATCTAAGTCCGTCAGGAACTCTTAATAGACATTCATGTGTATGAATTGTATGTCTTTACTACTTTAAAAAGACATTCTGTTGAATATTTTGAAACTAATTTGACTGGGCGCTATTGCTGTGATAGGCAGCAACATCAACCTGTCACATTAGTTTCATAATATTCAGCAGCCTACCTGCATAGTTTTCTGGAAATTGAGATTCAGGGCATTCAGGGTTCGATCGATCCCAACACGGGCAAAGCATGGTCGGACCTTAGCTAGAAATGGGTGGGACATAGCCAGAAATGGATCCCTCTATGTATGATACTATTTCCAGTGCTTCCCATGGTATCTAAATGGGACCCCAAACCCTGAATCGGGGTAATCCCAAGATGAAATCTGGGAGTCCCCGGAAACTGCAATCTGCATGGGGTTCCCATGCAGTTTTTCCTCATCCATGCTAAAATTAGAAGGTACTATGGTCTCACAGCTATGAATTCTTCTTCTTCTTTTCGTTCGCTAATCATACCGCCAGTCCTTTAAGTGACTATCGACATGATCATAAGCGTTAAGTGCGTGGATCCATGGTTTATTAGAGTGCGCCGTGTGGCCTGGAACCTCCGTCTTCAGCACTCGAGGTTTCTGTCAGGGTTACCTCACCCGTACCTCCTTTAGTCGCCTCTTACGACACGCAGAGGATACGGAAGGTGTATTCTAAGCCCCACCTACAGGGCAAACAGCTATGAATTATTTGGGTCCCAAGCCAGATTGTGTGAGTATTTTTGTGCAAAAACCTATAAACCAAATTAACAGTTAACAACTACAAAACTTTCAGGGGTCACATAGAATCCACTGCCGCCCCTTTTAGAGGTCACTAGAACTTACACTTTGAAGGTATATACCTTTAAAAGAAAACTTATGAGAATCCCTGACCATTTCTCTGTTTCCTTTTGCTTGGTCTCATACTTAAGTATTCACTGCCCCAGGATATATCATAATAAATACATCAACTTTAGCACTATATTCCTGCTTCTTGATGTCAATCTTGTTTCTAGTAAATTAGTTCTAACAAATCGACACACTCATAATTGATTGCTTTCTCGTATTATGCATGTGACAATGAATACAAGCTGATCACAAGTAGATAATGTCTGATCAGGGACATGGTATTGATTTCAACATGAGCTTTAGTGTGAAGAGGAAAACATCAGTAAACATTACAGCACCAACAATATTCACATTATGTCACATAATTAATACCTTATATACACATCCAAAATGGAGGAATCCAGTTTTAGATATATGCCCAGCCCATCTCTAGCTACAGTTTGTCCATGATCCTTGAACTCACTGACTATCAAGTTCTAGAAACTATACAGGTAAGCGGTTGAATATTTTGAAACTAAGTAGACTGGGTGCTGTTGCTGCCTATCAGCAACAGCGCCCCGTCAAGTTAGTTTCAAAATATTTAACAGCATGTTTATTAAATAGTAAAGACTATTCATACAACAACGCTTAGTCCGTCATTAATAAATTGTGAAGAACTTATTTACGTCATTGTGTCATTGATTATGACGTCATCCTACACATCAAGAATTGTGATTAGGCCAAAATAAAAAAGGTTTCATTTCCTGTTAAACCTCACTGGTGAAATTTTAATTTTTTGTCACCTGGACGGAAATTAACAATTTTCTTTTCTACCCAGCATAAATGCTAAAACATCCATACATTTGTCAAAATACACAAATTACAATGTTTTAAGGCCATTTGTATGCAATGTGAATCCATTTTGCTATTTGTGCCATGAAAAACATGACAAATTTGACAATTACAACCATATTTAATGGACATCTAGTTAAATATCTGAAAAACAAATATAACCTTTTTAAAATAAATTAATAGTTGAAATAGTTTATTTTTTTCCCCACCCGTTTGCAGGAACCACATTTTTTTTATGGATGGCCTTATGATGTCATATGATTGATGGATAAACTGGGAAGATCCGTTGTCAAAGGCTTCTAATATTATGTTAATGAATGAATGGAATGGGATGGCAATGCTAGTAAGTGGATTGTGACTGTTGAGGGCAATCATATTTTCAAATGTCATACTAACCTAAATATATCATGAAAGAATAGCACACATGTAAATTACTCATAGAATTCGAACTCTTTAAATCTTTAAATTTGTCCAAGGAAATTTTATCGAGTTATCATTATTCTAGTGGCAAATTTTCCAAGATAGTCTTCTCTTGGTCGGCAAAGAAACATTTCTCAAGACCACTGCAGAAGCTGGGTTTTTTGGTCAGTGCTAATTTTGGATAATTTCTTAAAGAAATAATTTCTCCAAAAACATTTTAATAATCATTCAGAGTATAAAATAGAACTGGGCAACGTAATATTTTTATTATAAATTTCAATTTACAAAGCTATATATTTGGTCAGTCACAATCTACCATACTTTGCGGTTTCATTTATATGTGGCAAAAAGTCGATAGATATCTACAGCCAACTTTTTCGATAAAATAAACAATTTTTCCAGACTTCCTGACAAGATATCTGATTCGTGGCACCATATGGTCAAACATGTGATTAAATCCTTTTCATTCTGAATTATCAGAAATAAAATATCGATATAGCTAATGGTCTACTAACTGAATACTCTAAAAATAATTTGACTGAAAATTGTTGATGTTGATGACATGGACAACTTTCAGACAAATTACTTTCAAACTATTTAACATAAGTATTATCGTTAACATGTAACTAAATATCACATATAAGAATATACAGCCGTAAATGTGTTATAATACATACATAATGTTAGTGGATGACATATTATCTTACAATATATTTCCTCAGAGATGTCTGTACTGGGCTTCACAGTGTCTCTTTGAAGAGGAAGTCACATCTGGCAATTAATCATTGACACTTTTGACTGGACAGAAGAGGAAACAATCTGCCAGAGTTGCCAGATTTACAATGTCATGGATCTGTTCAGGAGGAAGATCAGATATAGAATCAAGTTTATGGCTACTGTATCCATTTCTGATCCAATTGGATACGATTATAGGCTTATAAGTAGATGTAATAAACCTGTTTATCCGTTTTAATGGTCAAGGCAGCAAAAATCAGCCTCGTTAATGGTCTTGAAGAATGACCATTTGTAGGCCAGATAAGATTATTTTGGAAAGCCTACTGCTGAAATGACTAGCTCAATAAATGAGCCAGTCATTCGGGTGGTAAATTTTCGAAAACATAAATGTTGACCTGTATGTCATATCTTAATTGTGAGATCATACATCGAGATCATTTTTATATGGGCATGATTATTACACCAAGCAACACAAGGGTAACAAACTCAGTTAATTTGGTTATCGAGCCAGTCATTCTAGTGTCACATTTTCAAAAATTGACTTCTCTTGCTAGATTGCTGTCACCCAAATTGACCCCTCGGCTATTCCATATGGATGCTTTGTGTTAAATTTACTTGAAATCCATCCAGCTGTTCTTGAGAAGTCATTTAAAGGAAAATATTGATAACATGACAGATAATTGATGATTTTCATGGCAGAAGCTCACTTGGCATTTCAGTATATTTATATAATTAATTTAAATGTTCTTTATATCTTTCCAAAACATAAATGTTGACCTGTATGCCATAGCTTAATTGTGAGATCATACATTGAGAACTTTTTAATATGGGCATGATTATTACAGCAAGCAACACAAGGATAACAAACTCATTTAATTTGATTATTAAGCCAATCATTCCAGTGTTAAATTTTCAAAAATGGACTTCTCTTGGTCAGCAAATGGACATTTCTCAAGATGACTGCAGAAGCTGTTTTTGGCTGATATGAGTGTTAAAGGGTTAAAAGCTCATTCAGTTTATTTCTAAAGTGCTCTTATCTCAATTTATGCCTGGTGTCAACAAAGAAACACAGCTGCCATTAATTTACTGATTTTATATTCAATGAAATTATTACTGGATGATCTTCTGTCTGACAGTGGTCATTCCTTTGGTTATAAAACAATGTTCATACAAAACTGATAGAAGTTTAGTTAAAATATTCTCTTGGCCTGCAAATGGACATTCAAAAAGATTTTCTTGACCAAATTCGATGACTAAAGAGATAATAAAAAGCTGATTGACAGGAGATCCATTCAAGAACTGCAACAACTTTCAGTCAAATTGGGATATAAATATACTAAAACACCAAGCCGTTTAGCTGTAGGACAGATGATACATATGAATGCTTAGAAATATCTGACAGAAATGGAATGATACCATTTGAAAGATAAGTGCCAAACAGGTCGTGTTATTTCTCTGTAATAAGAAATCCATCATCCTAAATAAATAATCGTGATATATATGCATAAACGTGATCATGGGCACACATGATCGCAAAAACACCGTTTACATGCCTCTGGGAGACAACGGCCATATTTAGAGGTTTGCCATCATTTCGGAAATGAGAAGCTGGTATAGATGAAATGTACACTGAAATTGCCGAGGGAATTCAGTGTCTGCCGATCATGTCCAGCGTAAAATGATTTCAGTTAATGACAACGGGAAGGTAATGTTTATATTTGGAAAATTAAATGGTGTCGGTGAAATATTTCTCTGAGTAAACAACAGCTTGGAATCATGGTTGAAATTCCTATGTCACAATTTCAAGATGACTATACAGGGAAGATGTTGAAGATTTTGAAACTAATTTGACTGGAACCTGTTGCTGCCATAACAACCAGTCCCATAAAATTAGTTTTCAAAATATACAACAGAATATTTCCTTCATCACAATGAATGTCGTTTCACCTCTGCAAGTTTTAAAGGAATAAACTGGAAACCATTTTGCTAAAAACTGGTCCTATATAGAGCACAGCTCAGAAATAACTTACCCGAAACAGAACAGAAAGTCAAAACAAAACAAAAACTAGACTAAGCAAAACAAAAATGAAACAATCTGAGATGTTACTTTTTAGTTTTGCTTTTTTCTAGATTTTATTTTGTTTTGTCTTTGCAATGTTTCTGTTTCAGTTTTTAGCTAGAACATTCTAAATTTATTTTGAGTATTCAGATAAGCAGAAGCTATATGTTTGAACGTCCGTTGAATGAAAGCAATTTGACTTGACCGAGAATTTTGCATTAGTTGAATGCTGGAAAATGTATATTCTTTACGATTTGAACCATATTCTGTTGAATATTTTGAAATTAATATGACTAGAAGTCGGCAGCAACAGCTTCTAATCAAATTAATTTCAAAATATTCAAGTTTTCCTGTACGGTTGCCTTGAAAATGAGATAAGGGGAATTCATCAGTGCAAGGGTTAATATTTCCTACTAAGAAAAAGATTGTTGCATTTTGTATCTCAGGTGTGTAGAGTTGAAGGGGTCTGTCTGTCAATACTAGATTGATTGATGCAAGATCCAAGAAAAAATACACCCTATACCAAACATATGATAATCATTAACTGACAGTTAGCGGTTAATAGTCCTCACCAAGGGAGGTAATACATCACTAGACAATACAGCCATCAACCAGAGCAATTGTTTAGAAAATGTGATTACCATGTATATTAAAGCTGGTACTCATCATTTAACATCTTTATATCGTAAACGACGGATCTTTCCATTTTTAGTTATGCCCCACCCATCTCTAGCTAAGCTCCACCCACACCTCGCTCGTATTGGGATCTCTGAACTTTCTGACTATCCATTTCTAGAAAACTATACAGATTAAAGCTGTTAAATATTTTGAAACTAATTTGACTGGGTGCTGTTGCTGTCTATGGCAGCAACAGCGCCCAGTCAAACTAGTTTCAAAATATTCAACAGCATGCTTATTAAATAGTAGACATACAATTCGTACAGCGTGTTGGACTATTAAGAGTTAAAGACAGGCCATATAGAATCATCTAGGACATAATGATTATAATGTCATCCAACTCGCAGCTTAGCTGATTATGACATCATATGTCAGATGATAGATTGATACTCTGGAAAGGTGAATTGTTTCCAAAATTATTTAATTTTTTATATGTTGTTGGATTGCAAATTGATATCTCCTGGAGTTGAATTACCTACCCTGAGCTCTAATGATAGATGAGAGGTTGAGATTTTGGTTGCGACTACTGACTAGTGTATAAGTTAGCCTGTCCATTGGTCAATTTTTTGATCTTGAGAAATGTCTATTAATTTGTGGCCCAAGAAAAGAATAATTCTGAAAACTTACCACTGCATTTGGTTAGTGCAGCACCTGAGCTAGTCATTCCAGTGTAAAGTTTGCTCAAATAGTTTTCTCTTAAACTCTTACCACTCTGGTGTCAAACCTTTAAATTTCAAATTAAATTAAACAAGAGGCCCAAGGGGCCTGTATCGCTCACCTGGACTTATTAGCCACTGACATATCCGAACAAAATGAGATGACCACTGGAACTAGATGATATTTCATGAGTTTTGAATCAATCCCCCAAGCGGTTTTGGAGATCTTTAAAGACATTTTAAACTAGAGCCGACCTCCAGAGGATCCTTTTAAGCAAATTTGGTTGAAATCTATCAAGAAACCAAGAAGATGCGTTTTGACAGTTTTCGGTAAATTTTGGACAAAATCTAAATCTTTTACACAAAAAATTAAAATATCAAAAATCTGAATAGCAGTTCTAGAGCATACCTCCGTATCATCGTTATAGCTAGATTTGATTGAAATCTACAAAGTCTAAGTTTTTTACCCCAAAATTTGAAATATCAAAAACCTGAATAGATGTTCTAGAGCCTAATAGAGTATAATAGGATCATTCTAGCCAAATTTGGTTGAAATCCGGCAAGCTGTTAAGGAGGAGATACATTTTAAAGCAAAAGTTGACGGATGATGGACGGACGACGGATGGTCGCCACGGCATAAGCTCACATGGCCTATCAGGCCAGGTGAGCTAAAAAGACGAACTGGTGTTAATTTTTCAACAAATTTGGTGGAAGATGGTGCTGTCGTAGACAGCAACATCGTCCACCAAAATTGTTGAAAAATCTACACCAGATTCTTTGCTATCAAACCAATAAAAAATAGAATTTTGACATCAGAGTGTTAACGGTTAATGTGACGCAAATTAATAATAGACTTTCTCTAAAGAAAATTTTAGTGACCAGTTTTGGCCAATAAATTAAATAAGTGCATTTAGGCAGAAATGCCAAAAATTTAACTGACCGACCAAAGAACCAACCGACTTAATATAGTTGCGAGTTTCAACAAAAAATTATATAATTGAAGCAAGCTTTTTTTAAAGAAAAATCTAAATCAAGAAGCGAGTTTTAAAAATTATTGCGTGCAGTACTGTATGTAAATGGTTTAATTAATTTTTTTTTAAAAACAAAAAATAAACTCTAAACCTGAAATAAATCACCTGCATGTAATGTCCCATATGCAATATATGGAAATTAAATGTTTTTTAGATTATAATTAGCCAGAACTATCACCATTTGCTTTAGAGCCAAAAAACTCTGTTGAGGTAATAGCGCTAAAATTACATGGAACTCCCTGAAGATCTCCGCCGGGCAACATCTATCATTTAAATGCGACAGAAATTGCGTGGAAAATCTCTCAAATAGCCACACTAAGTGCGGAAATGTTGTCCATCACAGGAGCACTATGTAAACCTGTAATCCGGACAAGAGAAGCATTTGTACTCTAACAGACGGTTATCTAAGTTCATCTTAAGCTTTTTGTAAGCCTGAATTCACTCTAACATGCTTTTCTATGAAAACATTAGACAGCAATGATGTTTACTCAAACACCTTCCGTAATGGTCTTGAGAAATATCCATTTGCAGACGGAAACCTATTTTTGAAAATTGACCACTGGAATGACTGGCTCGATAACTGAGCCAGTCATTCCAGTGGCAAAGACAATTTAAATTTTCTGGATTAAATTTGAGGGTTAAAGGGTTAAAGAAATGTCATGTCTCACGTATGAAACAATATATCCCATAATGCAAGTGACGCATATTTAAAGACTAGACGAAACCATTTTATCTGAGCAAGATCATAAATAACTTGTGCATTTAAAAGAATGAAGCATGTATATATATATACCGTACTTTTGGGTATATATCACACATTTTTACTCAGTTTACGTGGGCCAAGAAGGGGTGTGAGTACTATATAGGTTTATACCTCGGCCATATTTTTTGGCTCAACATTTTAGGCCAAAACGGTACCCATTTGTAAAATTGTATGTATCAACCAAGATTATACTCTACCTTATTGTGTATCCATTTTGACCAATGAAAGCGACCAATATAACATTATCCAAAACGGAATCAGACATACAACAAAAAAAATTGCTTGAACACCCGAGAAATTAGAATGAGGTAGATTGCATCTTTTGTGATTGGAGGCGTTCCACTGAACTATAAACTGTGACAATGAACTATTAACTGGACTGGAAGGCTTCCCAAATATGAACAGATTTTGTAATGTCGGGAATGTCAATTATTTGAGTAATAATTTCACTATATCCTAATCAGCAAATGCACCCAACGTTATATTTATTAGCGAGATTTTTGTTCCCTTGATTTAGTTTGGGATGGCTTTGTTATATTATGATAATTAGATGACAACCAGTGAGTGTCAATTTAGCGGATGCTGTCTTTTTTTACAAATGCTCGTTCCAATTTAAATTTTAAAACAATAAATGCCAAATTCCTGCGATATTATCATTTTATAATAAATTGCATTTTCAACCGAGCAAGAATATGCTGTCTCACTCATCTTTCGCGGAGCTAAGCTGTAACCGACGAATAGTGTGAATGATGATGATATCTCACTCTCGTTACCACAACAGGAATAGTCATTCTCTTGTTGCAAATGGTGACCTGATTTTAATTATTCTACAGCAAATAAAGTTATGTTTTGGACATTTATTCAAAGTTTGACTGCATGTTTATACCCCTGTATAAGACTTTTGTGCGCAGATTTGTGTCAAATTTTTGCTTGCATACTATATGTATCTATTAGTGCGTATAATAGAGCAGAAAGTATGGTGTGTGTGTGTGTGTGTGTATATATATATATATATATATATATATATATATATATATATATATCATGTATATTATAAACAGAAACTATGTTGTCATGATATATACGTATTTCTTAGAAAACTGAAGGCGCAGATCATGGCAGCGCATGCGCGGATATCTCAACCGACATTCAGTTGCACAATGTGGTATTAACCCTTAGCACTCCGATGTTAATATTCTATCTTTTTAGCAGAGAATCTGGTGTACATTTTTCACCAAATTTGATGGATGATGTTGCTGTCATCGACAGCACCATCTTCCACCAAATTTGTTGAAAAATGTACACCAGTTCATCTTTTAATTTAATTTGAAAATTTAAAAATCTGACATCAGTGTGATAAGGGTTAAAAAGCAAATTTGTATCCGGAGTGGTTATTCTCTTGAATCTATGCTTCAGACTTGGAAAAAATTACACAATGATCATGATTATTGCCCACACTAAAGGTATTCGTGATGCTTGGCTCTTTGATGTATCCGTTTGTGGACATCAGTTAATCAACAAGCACAAGCAAAATTTTTAATATGAGATGGATATTCAATCAATATTCTATTCTAGGAGTATATTGAGAATAGTTTGATTGAAAGATGTTGCTACAAATATTATTTTTAGAATATACACAGTACGCTATCTAAGTAGAGTACAGCTCAAAATAAATTTAGAATATTCTGGGACAAAGATGAAACAGAAACAACACAAAGATAAAACAAGACAAAAAAAAGACAAAACCAAATCTCAGATTGCTCCATTTTTGTTTTGCATCTGTCTCGTTTTTCTTTTGTCTTTGACTTTCTGTTCTGTTTCGGGTAAGTGATTTCTGAGCTGTTCTCTATATAGGACCAGCTTTTAGCAAAATGTATTCCTATCTAACCCTTTACCCCTTACATACCAGAAACAACATCTACTGTGATACAAGCAAATATACTATTATACCCAGGTTTTAAAAAAAAAGTGGCGATTATGTCGTGCAACCTGTGTGTGTGTGCGTGCGTGCGTGCGTGCGTGCGTGCGTGCGTGCGCGTGCGTGCGTGCGTGCGTGCATGGGTGTGTGTGTGTGTGCGTCTGTGCAGAAAATCGTCTGTAACGCATCTCCTCCAAAACCATTAGACGGAATTCAACCAAATTTTCTATGCATGTTATCCATATAAGTGCAGGGTGCATGAACACATTTATCTTTGGCTCTTCCCCCAGTGGGGTGGGCCAGGTGTCAAAATGGCAAATTGATTGTAACGCAACTCCTCCGAAACCGTTTGACAGAATTCTATCAAATTTGATATGTGATTGCAGAGTGCAAGCGGACATTTACATTTGGCTCCGCACCAGGTGTGTGTGTGCGTGCGTGCGTGCGTGAGTGCGTGTGTGTCAAAAGTTCAAAGCGGTGAACGTGTGGATGAATTTACCACTCCGGAATGACTGCAGTATCTATAATCGAGCCAGTCATTCCAGTGGTAAATTTTCAAAAAAAATTGTCTTATCTTGGACTGCTAATGGACATTCAAACAACAAATTTTTTAATTTTCTTGAAAAATCTTGACCATTAAATGGTTAAGAAATAATAATGAACTACTTGATATATAATGACACTTATTTTAAATTTATTTAAGAAAGTGTGATTATACGATAAGTTTACATAATGGAAGAAACTTGATCGAAGCGGTGATTAAAAAACTAAAGAATTCACAACGAACAATTGCAACAATTGCTGTAATATACTAGAGCAAGATTCCAGCGAGATAGTGTTGGGCTTGCATGAAGCAGATGCTGTCTTCAAAGAGAGTGCTGTCTTCTTAAGGCCAGACATTCTCATGAGAGAATTGACAGGACTGTTTCAGGCATGTCAGGTGCCGATGCTATTCAACATGAATGTCTAATTATATACTAGTGCGGCAACAACGTGTCTAACGTAAGTCCTGTCCACGATATATAGACAATTGTGGAGTAGGACAGTAGCAGAGCTTTGAGATGGAAGGTATTACATATATTCATTTATATAAAGCAGGATTAGATAGGATAAAAAAACTGTTTCTTAACTGTCTCCCTGCTGAATTTCTATAGATTACAACTTTCATCCAAATTGTTTTCAAAATATCCAGCAGATCCAGAGTTATTGCCCATTGCAATTATTGTCTGATGTCTTGCAGAAGTCTGATAGTTAAAAAGATGCATGCAGTGACATTGCACATATTTGGAAATTAATTGTACAGTGACTGGTGTCATTGCCAAATATTCATCAGCTTACCAGTATGGTTATTTTGAAATTAAGGCACTGAGATTGCTCCGTCAAAGGGTCACGGTTACACAGTAAGACAAAGGTTTTAGCTTAGAACACTTTAATGTGGAATGGAGAGAAAGAAAGTAAATGTACCATATATATACATATAGGCCTATATTAAACCTATGACCTTCAGTAATTGACAATGTTGCTTCCCGCATAAGACTTGATATATTCCATGTTTGCTATAAGTCATTGTTGACTATATACAATTCACTAAGAGTTAAGTGCATAACTTACACACCTGCCTAACTGCCCATACCTATTTAGAAGACCCGCCTAGATACTTGAATTCACTTGTAGTCTGTATTCATCTTTATTACATGAATATATAGCTGCCTCTTCTTGAATATGGATACAGACTTTGGACTTCCGCCATATATTTGAATATGACCCCTGGCAAGTAAATGCTACCTGATTCTTCTGACTACCTGAACCTATCTCATGTTATTCCCACCTGAACCAATCTCATGTTATTCCCACCTGAACTAATCTCATGTTACTCCCACCTGAACCAATCTCATGTTATTCCCACCTGAACCAATCTCATGTTATTCCCACCTGAACCAATCACATGTTATTCCCACCTGAACCAATCTCATGTTATTCCTAGTACTGCAGGTACTTAATGGTGCCTTCTTACTACCAGCCTGCCCACAGACACATCACCACAGACAGGTGGATGACCTGTGTAATAATATTCTTCAACTCTACACAGTCACTAAGTCACATTTTAATGTATCCATTTTCTTCATCAATGTTTACCATGATCTTGACACTTTGATTCAGATTATTGCTACGATGTAGGTGTAACTGGTGGCGCCATCTTCTGTTCAATGATATCACGTGATGAATATATCCATTTGTAGCAGTGACCAGTTGCCAGGTCACTGTCTGAGTGTCATCACAGTCCACCTAGTGCCTCTTATCCGCCTCTCGACTCAGAGAGATCAATGGCCAGCAATAGTAGCGGCTAATGAATGTAGCCTTTCAAGATATAATTAATTTGTGATCATTTACTCTGAAAGGGTGTGTAGATGATGATGATGATGATGATGATGATGGTGGTCATGACTACACATAAGCAAGTGAACACTACAATGCATACAATTAGTCATTAACCCTTTAATGACAAGATAATTCCTTATTGAATGTCCATTTGCAGGCCAAGGGAAGGTTATTTTTTAAAATTTACCACTGGAATGACTGGCTCGGTTATCGAGACAGTCATTCAAGTGGTAAATTTTCAAAAATAACTTTCCTTTGACCTGCAAATGGACATTCCTCAAAATGACTGCTAAGGCCGGTGTTGTCCGGGCGTGGTCATGAAAGTGTTAAAGCATTTAACATACATATCATCTTATGCTCTCCCTTGTATACAATGTTTTGACACATATCATCTTATGCTCTACCTTGTATAAGATGTATTGACTCTTAACAATTAAGTAGGAAAAAAATTGTCAACAAATTATATTCAAACGGTTAAAAAAAACAACCCATTTTAAAGAGCTTTGTATGGATTAGTCTATAATTAGAGGTTGAGTTTAAAGAATCAATTTAAGCAGAAAATTCAATCTTCACAATTTTTACTGGCGTGTAAATACCATTTACTAATTTCTGTGCTAATTATCTCATCCTCGCAGAGCGATGCTATCTGCGTGCATAATGCCTGTCTGGGTGCGATGTCCGCTGGTTTCGATCATTATAATGATGATCTTGAAGATATAAATATGTTTAACGCCTTTGTGACAACAAAATGATGAAAATTAAATAGATTTAACCTGGTCATTATCCTCAGAGTTTATATATGTCTAAAAGTAGGCATATGACCATTATTATTTATATTATGCAATTCTCCTGGAAATAGCCTGAAATCAAGGCATTGATGGCTAATTTAGCAACATTATAACCTTTAACAAAAATGTTAAAAATAGTCAGCAGATTTCTTAATAATTCTTTAACAGTTGAAATTCCAGGGTCTTTGAATTTCAAGACACGTATACATGACAGATGTTGAGCATTTTGAAACTACTTTAACTGGAACCTTTTGCTGTAGGCAGCAACAGCTTCCAATCAAATTAGTTTCAAATTATTCAACATAATATTCCACACATCTTAAAGAATTTGTCGCTTATGGCCTGTAAGGGCTACAGTAACTTTAACCCTTACCACCCTGATGTCAAAGTTAAATAATTTTAAATTAAATTAAAAGACGAAATGATGTTGTTTTTCAACAAATTTAGTGGAAGTAGACAGCAACATCATCCAGCAAAATTGTTGAAAACTATACACCAGTTTCTTTGCTATTGACGCAGTGAAAGAGAGAATATTGACATCAGAGTGGTAAGGGTTAATTCAATTAAAATCATGTAACTATACAAAATTCAGCTTGATATGGATAATGTAGCCCAACATACCAGATATACAGAACTCTTTTGCTTATAAATAACTTTAATTCTGCTGAATATTTTGAAACTGACTTTGCCTGGTCAAAGCTTTTAAACCCTTATTACGATGGCACGAATATCATTCCTACAAACTGTGTCAAACTATGGCGGGTCTATATATCTTGGAATCAATGTAGCTGAAAGCTGCTGCTTATTACAACATTGACTTCATAATGCACACCGGCTGGGAAAGGGAATGGGAAATTAAAAGCTGGATATTCTGAAACATAACGCTGGCTGGAAGTCTTTAACAAGAATTCCTCAGATTTAAATACCTCATCTATTCTCTTCATTGCTGATAACCATCAGGTCTGTGATGATGACCTTTCACTGTGCAACATGAATGCTATCATGCGGGGTCTTAACAGCATAAATATCCATGTATACAAGTTTAGGTCCGACCGGCTTAATAAAGCATGAAATATAAGCCAAAGAAATTTGCTAAATGCAAAACTTAAAATGACACTACCATCGCTGATGACTATCACCGCTGTCATTGGTATCGAAAAATGATACCTATGTATAAATACTCCTTCACAGATGAGGCAAAATGATGACCTCTCAAGCATGACTCAAATTTTGTCATAGCTCGGTATGGGAGGGGTGCGTGGGTGGTGGTGGTATGGTGGGGTCAGGTCATGATTTTTAGGGTTCAGTTGGGGAGGTAGAAGCGAGACATATTTTATAATTTTATTTTTATTGGCTGCATCATGCCTGCCCTCTGGCCCTGTCCAGGCAAAGCTGTTGTTGATCTGCAGCATATTTATTATGAAAGACAACATTATATCCTCTACATTGTGTATGTATGGTCAGGCATCAATCTTTCATGATCAACACTGCACTGTTTATCCTACTCTCACATAGTCATCTGTCAGCCTCTGTACAGTGGCTACTTCATTATAACGATAACGCGTGGGCGGACATAATCATCTGTCCAGAGACTGTGCTCTTCGTTTTTGCAGTTCAGTTGACAGAGCATTGGACCATTCACTTCATTCTATCAGTCCAAGGCCTAAAATCTATTTAATAGCAGGAACAAGTCTATCTCTGTGATGAGGGAGGATAATCGACTCCCATGCACCAATCAAATCAAATTAAATCAAAGCAGCCACGACTATGGATGAAATTAAACAAATTATCTCCATGCTTCCTGCCCGATTTTGCTGCTCATGGACCTGTATGATGACCAGTGGCCATCAGTGGATGGACACATCATTGCTCATGACAATAAAATGCCTGCTTCAGAACATAGCAGTCTGTTAGGTGATGGTAAGCTTCGCTTGACAATTAGCGCTAGTGAATGACAGTGTGACCAGAATTATTGAAATGATCGAACATGACAGCAGCCTGCTAGCATAAAGTCGACAGAGGTCACTTGTAATCATATATAGATGTGATAATTAACATAATTCTCTCGATGACTATTACTGATGCTCCATTAATAATTGTGAATCTATTTACGTGTAGACTGTAGATGTCACCCAATTACTGCATCTATATATGAAAATCCTAGTCCTACAGACTACGGTTTGACTGAAAGCTACTGCTAAAATATGTCTTCCAGTCAAATTGTTTTCACAATAATCAAAAGGTCTCTTATATATTTATCTCCTTGGAAAGCAGCACTTTGATCATGCACAATGAAATGAACTACATATGCTATTACCCCATTTCCAACAGAAACATAAATACTGACCACTACATGTTCAGATTGGGTCACTTTACACCAGAAACATACTGACCTCTGACTATATGTCCAGATGGGTTACTTTACGCCAGAAACATACTGATTGCTATATGTTCAGATGGGTTACTTTATGTACAAAACATACTGACCCCTGACTATATGTCCAGATGTGTTACTTTACACCAGAAACATACTGATCCAGATGGGTATAAGAAATATATATTGACCACTATGTTTCCAGATGTGCTACTTTATGTCCAAAACATACACTGACTTCTATATTGCCAGTTGCACTACTTTAGGGTATATGGCCTACAATTCCAGTAATACTCAGATAAATAATTATAAGACAATTCTCTACCTACTGGTACAAGGAAGACCATCATGTCTTGTTACCAGTACCATACAACACTAGATTTATGCAAATTCAATCTTCAATTCATCAACAAATATTTAAAATGACATCTACTGGACGTGATGAACCGATATATTGTGAACCAGTGAACCAGATATGAAATCATAACTTCTCTGATGACTTGTGTAAATTTGGTGACTTACAACTTAGATTCTTGCATTGTTATAAGATTGTTATTATAATAAATCCAAATTACAGCACACATGCATGCATACACACATGCATATAGAGGCATGCATGCTCACAGACACACACATGCATGCACACGTGACACACACACACACACACACACATGCATGGATGGACACACACGTATACATGTAAGCATACATGTATGTGCATGTACGCACACCTCAAGGGGTGAGACAATTAGAATGTATTGTAAACATTTTGGTCTGTTGACTTGTTTCCCTTAACTCACAGAAATTCTTCATTCAGTTTAACCCTTTCACAGACAAATCCCGGAACAATTATATTCCTTATGGTGTAAACTTATTCTGTTGAATATTTTCAAATTAATTTGACTGCAAGCTGTGGCTGCCTTAGGCTACACAATCTACCAATAATTCCAACCCCATAGATAGATTTTCACACATACATGCA
This sequence comes from Chaetoderma sp. LZ-2023a, assembly GCA_034401795.1. Lineage (NCBI taxonomy): Eukaryota > Metazoa > Mollusca > Caudofoveata > Chaetodermatida > Chaetodermatidae > Chaetoderma > Chaetoderma sp. LZ-2023a. The sequence goes on along the minus strand of CM067370.1, from coordinate 132,527,844 downwards.
CATGAACTGATCGAATACTATCAACAATGAGATTATTCGGCAGATCTTCTCCTTCAAAATTATCAAAAAGTTTGCTCACTCATGAGAAATGACCTACTCTTGCTGAAAAAGAGACGTCACTGAAAAACATATCCCATGCATTATGGATTTCCACACTCAGAGCCATAAAGCACGAAATATCACAAGAAAAACCCACTGGGACCTGCTGAACAGCAGTCCAAAGTGCAGACAACATGTCCAGAATTACCAACGTTTGGCTATAGGAATAAGCCATAGGAAGACACTAGTTTTCGCCAGATTTAAATACCCTGACACTGCAGGTCATCAGAGCAAAACTTTCCAAAATGCTATTGATCCATGGACATGGAAGAATTGTCTCTTCCGCCACAAAATGGACAGTACCCATGTGGACGGGGGATTCCCCATATTAATTTTTCTGTTGATTGAAAGCATAATAATTGTTGTCTTAGGCAGCAACCACTTCCATCCAATCAAATCACTTTCAGAATATTAGATAAAGCACATGCAGTTGTTACATTGTACTTTCTATCTGCCATATATGTATAACGTTGCTTCGCATGTTACAATGACAAGATGCCATTTTCAATAACTAACATACATTATACTACGCTAAAATATACACCATGCATGGTGTTTTAATGACATGCTATAAGTATATTCGCGTTAATTTAACTCTGCGAGCATTGTAACTGAAAGTTGTTGCTATATTAGACAGCAACAACTTTCAGTAACACTGTTTTCAAAATATCTAGAATGATCAATATTTATCTCCACTGTCCCATTATGTGTGAATTCTGGTGGAAATGTATCTGAAATTCAAACATGCTTGATTCACCATCAAGTGACGTGGACCTGACAGGAATACAAAGTGTTATCGTGTTCGCTTGACCACTGTTTATCTTGGAAAATGTGCTAAAAGGGGTTGCTAGTGGGGGTGTTGTCAGCTCCATTAGCCAGTGTTTAGACAGGGATCATCTGCCAATATCACTCAGTATATGTACACAGCGACAGCCCATCGTTGGAGCGTGGTAGTAGCCATGTAGCCAGTCAGCGGCTTATAACTGCGGAAACTTTGGTAGCTACCAACCAGCAAATAGGCATGAAGTCAGGCATTTCAATCTTGTAACTTAATCCCCAGTAATTATCCTATTTCAGTTAGCATCATTCTAATAAAGTCGAGACAATTTATAATGGATGAATCCAATCTGTCACTCAATGTATATGATGTCATAATGAACTACATCGCATGTAGACCGATGTCATAATAAAAATGCGTAATGAACGACGTAGCTAAGTCTGGCAGGAACTTGTAAAAGTCTGTCATGTATACGAATTGCATGTCTTTACTACTTAATAAACATTCTGTTGAGAATATTTTGAAACTAATGCTATTGCTGCCAAGGGCAACAACAGCACCCAGCCAAATTAGTTTCAACATATTCAACAGCTCCCCATGGTATAATTTTCTGGGAGGCCAGGGTTCGGTCGATACCAACACGAGCAAAGCGTGGGCGGCGCTTACCTAGAAATGGGAGGGTCATAGCAAGAAATGGAATCCGCAATTAATCCTCTAACCATTCAAATTACAGTGTCTCAAGACGACTATAAAGGAAGGATATACAACAACACCTCCCAGTCAGATTAATTTCAAAATATTCAACATAATATTCCTTACATAATAAAAAGAAATTATCAGTTCTGGTAACGGTTAAATGATAAATACAATTTTAAGTAATTATTTTTAAATGTCAAAATTATCTGCTTTGTAATATCGCTTAAATGTTGAACAGTGATCATGACCATTTTGTCTCCTAGTGTATGATGTCATGCAAGTGCGAAAGCATTACATTCTTCATTATGTAATACTTATTCTGTTGAATATTTTGAAACTAATTTGACTGGAAGGTGTTCAAGAGATGAAGTTAGTTATTCTTTAAGAGTATCTGGTAATTGTTAACCCTTTAACACTTCCAACTTCCAGTCAAATTAGTTTCAAAACATTTAACAGCTTACCTGTATGATTGCTTTTATGCAAACTTATCAAACTATAGCTGACACCTCTATGACCGAGCGTATATACCAAGTTTAGGATTTTTCTGTTTGGTTGAAAATTAAATCATGACAGCCATCATAGGGTGTAGAAATGTAACCACCATTTAGCTGTTAAAGCCTGAATATCATTCTTTAGCGTCATGATAAAAAGCTTATAATTACCAGCATAGTTTATGGGTGGCATATATTAAATAACCCAGAGGTGAGGTTAGCTGTCCTAAGTGCATCTGGTAATTTTTAAGCCTTTAACACTCATATCAGTCAAAAAACGCTTCTGCAGTGGTCTTGGGAAATGGACCGAGCCAGTCATTCCAAGGGTACATTTTCAAAAATAGTCCTCTATTGGTCTGCAAATGGACATTTTCTATGAGAAAATTGAAATCTTTTGGAATAAATTTGAGGGTTAAAGGGTTAATTACTTGTAGCTAATTGGCATGCTTCTGACATGTGTGTATATAGAGAGCCAGTACTGTCAGACTGCTGTAACATAAACAATGTGAATAAACACACTTAATGATAATGAGGCTAAGTGATGCGGCCTCTAATCACTAATTAGCACTGTTAGCTATGAACATGCTCTTGTCAAATTTATTTACAAATGTATAAGATAGAATACCACCAGACAGGGTGTCATAAACAGAGAAGTGTGTGTGTGTGTGTGCGTGCGTGCGTGCATGCGTGCGTGCACGCGTGTGTGTCACAGTGTGCGTGCATTTCTGGAAAATCAAATTCTGAAAATCAACCATGTAACACACTGAAATATATCATATTCCTAAATTCTCATCCTTGTCAGCAATGCGGGTCTTCGCTTTAGAAACTATGTTGCTGAAAAAGGTTAGTCTATCACAGCGACATCATTTCCAAAACATACTTGCTCCTTTCCTCTACTGCATTAACATCAACATATAAAACTGATACAATTTTCATCCTAAATTCTTCAGATCATTTTGACTGATATACCAGTCTAATTATTAAAAATTAAAACCCTCATGAATAATTTGAAAATAATTTGTCTTAAGTCATTGCTGATTTCAAGATATTCCGCGGATTTCACAATAATAGTTGGAAATTTTAACCTGGTTTCTCTCAGTTCAGGAGTATGACAGTAAAAGACATGTCATATAGTCAGAGCTATTCAGATTGTATCGCAAATATGTCAATGCTAAGTGAATCAAAGTGATTTTCACACCATGTATGCAAAGAAACTATTCAATATTTTGAAAACAATGTGACTGAAGTGTGTTACTCGTACGATGCTGGGAAAACGTTCAGGCATGATGTTTTCAAAACATGCTAGGTGCTGTGCTTGAAATCTGGCAATGATGATTTTCCATCAGAGACTATTATGGGGAATGTGATAAGTGATGGGTAGTGTGCGCACTCAAAATAAGTGAAAGCGCTTATAACATCCCAAAGCATGAGTTTAGTGTCATGTTGTCAAGGTAGCATGTATCCTGACTTAGAGATCGTTTTTATTGAATAATTAACGCTTTACATTTCAAGCATGCCAAAAATGGCTTCTGTAGAGGGTGTGTGCAATGCCCATTTTCAGCATAAAATGATTTTTGAAAATTTATCACTGGAATGGCTGGGTTAAAATAACTGAGCCAGTCAATCGAGTGCTAAATTTTAAAATATAGTCTTCTTTTGGACTGCAAACTTACCTTCACTAAAACAACCTTTTGATTTTCTTTAACAATCTTTACAATTAAGGCGTTAAAATTAATTATTCAATCTAAAGATTATTTGAAATGTTGAATTCTATGAATCTTTTGTTGAATTCAATAAAATAAAATGTTATGTATATTTTAATTGGATTGATATCACACACATGAGCCCGCATTTATGTAAATACGCAAGCGATTTCATAGTCACATGACATAACAGCGAATTCACACATATTCACATGCACAAAATGTGAATCATAAAAGATTTCTTCAATTCAAGGGAGGTAACTCTTAGAAAAAGCATTAATTACAGGGAACCCAAATATATAAATTGAGCATCTTAACACTTGAACACTTAAATTTGTTCAACATATCTGCAAATGGACATTTCTTAAGACCATTACAGAAGGTGTTTTTGGCTGTCTTAACCCTTATAACAAGCAAAAATGGCTTCTGCAGTGGTCTTGAGAAATGTCCATTTGCAGACCAAGAGAATACCATTTTTGAAAATTTACCACTGGAATGACTGGCTCGATAACCGAGCCAGTCATTCCAGTGGTAAATTTTCAAAGATTGGCTTCTCTTGGTCTGCAAATGGACATTTTATATAAGAAAATTTACATTTTTTAAAAACATGTTCGAGGGTTAAAGGGTTACGGGCTAAGTATGTAAACGATAAACAGATAAATAGAGTGGTCAGATGAAATGAATATTTCAATTACTGTACAGATTAAATTAATCTATAATGAATTTAATTTTTTCAGTACATCGATAATCTTCACATTAACCCTTAAATTCCTGATCTTCTTCAAGAAAATTTAAATTTCCTCATAAAATATCTCCATTTCCAAGATGATTGCAGTAGATATTTTTGTCTGGCTTGAATGTTAAAGGGTTAAGTTGCCGCAAATCAGTAGACGAAGACAATTATTGCTCCGTACATAACTAACCTCACCGGCGCTAACAGGGTTAAAATTCCTGTGTTCTCAAAATCAATATGTCTGCTATAGGTCGGACAGTTTGCCGAGACATTATATCTATACAAACATCATCTACATAGGAAATACATTCTGCGTGCCATTCAATCATAAATACCGGAGTGGTGCACCTAATTAGGGATATACAATCGTGATGAACAGAGGAATTAATTTTGATCAATATATTAGACTAAATTTCTCCATTACTATGCTCCTGTTCACTAATATATATCTTGTTTGTGATTAACGAGAAATGTGAATTCTATTCCTGAATGCTTCTTATCGATTATTACCCACTTTAATCCTGAATTTCAATAAACATGATTTCATTTCAGTTAAATTCGAAAGCTTTTGAAGATTTTAAAATAATAATTTGATCGAAGATTATTGTTGCCTTAAATGCAGCGATGAACTCGTCAAATTATTTTCAAAATAATCAGCATAAATATGAAAATATGACTAATATACACTGAAATGTGTTCAATGTTTTTCTGATACACAGGGACATACATAAACACACACCTGGGTGCTAATTATCCAGATTTGACAAAATTACACATAATAGATTTTGCTCAATTATTTTCTGAAACCAAAATCAACACAACTACCAAGATTAAAGACATGGTGAGCAGTAATTTGATGTCATTATTAATTCTATATGGCATCATGATTGAGGCATCATTATTTTTAACGAGGTAAAACACAGAATGGTGTATTATATTCTCGTGTGGAGAAAATCACTAAGAATAAGACGATTTTTACCTTCTTTAACTCTTGCACAGCAAAAAACATAGAATTTTTATAACGTAGGTAATATCTTGTTGAATATTTTGAAACTAGATTGACTGGGAACTGTTGCTGCCTATGCCAGCAACAGCTCTCAGTCAAACTAGTTTCAAAATATTCAGCATCTTTCCTGTATATTTCTCTTGAAAATAAGACATTGAGGATTCAAGGATGCAAGGGTTAAAGATCCTAGATTATTGGCGTACATAAAGGTGAACAAACTATTGAACAAAAACAAGACTAATGAAAAGGATATTAGAATTCAATGCAGTTCAATTGAAGGATAATTGCTGCGCTAGCTTGCTTTATTCAGGTCTAAATCATGAATACAATGCTGTGTCATTAATTTCCATGTGTGTTTAGGAAAGCGCAGGAGAAATGTAATAAAAACGATATATCTTTATAATGGAATAATCTCAAAATCTGGATAAAATATATTAAATTGAGAAAGTTTGACAATCTTTGATCTGAAATCAGTAAGAGTTTTCTCACCATCAGGCCAAAAAAAAAAAAAATCTTGTTTCAGGTAAACCTTCGGGTGAAATTCATTTCTTTTCTCCCCAGCAAAAATGTTAAAACATCAATACATATGTCAAACTATACAATTTACAATGTTTTAAACGACAATTGAAAGCAATGTGATTCACTGTTGTTAATTATTTCATGTAAAACATGACACATTTTCCAATTACAAACATTCCTAGTCCTAATTGATTCCTAGTCAAATATCTGGGGAAAAACATTTATGAACCTTTTCAAATAAATTAATGATTAACATAAGAATAATTTCCTCCATCCATACTGAAATCCTTTTCTCCCCTTGCAGGAAACAAATTCTTTTTATGCCTACGGACCCCCGAAATCTCCATGGCAGAGCAGGGTACCAACGTGCATGGCAATAGATAAAACAGTTTTAGGCCATATATGTCTTAAACATGCATTAATTATGCATATGCATAGCCATATACCATTTTCAAATAGAATTCCCAAAACCATCGTTTCATATTATAATTACATTTTTTTAGTGCTGAATATTTGGAAAATAATTGACTGTTTTCAAAATATTGAAGAAGATAATACGGAATATAATTGACTGTTTTCAAAATATCGAGTCGAACAATGAGACTAGCCTGTAGTATAAAACAGGATCAGCATTATCGGGTGAAATGGGTTAAATTTGGACATTTTATATTTTAACTCCTGAATTTCAATTCATGTCAGTCTGCATACATTGCTGCAATGTTTTCTTAGAAAATGGAAATAATGTGTCTATTTGTCTGAATGAAAGAATCTGATAGACAGGTCGGGGAAACAAAGAATCGGGTTACACTGCGTACAGTGACAACAATGACAACTAATCAACAGGTAACCATAGAAACTGACAGGAAGTCAGACGGATAATGGTGGGTTTCGATGATTACGAGACCTGTGAGTTTCGAAAAATAACAGAGTAGCACCATACCTAGACATGGAGGTTAGACACGGTGATTTGATGAGTATATTTATAGGATCATTAACACAATTTTACATCACAATAAGTCAGGCCTTTCTTTTAATTCTCGCATCCCAATACCTTGCAGGCCCCCCCCCCCCACCCACTCTTAAAATGGCTTCGTATGGACTGAATATTCCTTAGCCGGCAATAGTTTCTTAACCCTTTAATTATGGTCAAGTTAGCCAAAACAGTGGTCTTTGGGAATGTCCATTTGCAGTCCAAGAGAAGACAACTTTTGAAACTTTACCATAGATATGCCTGGCTTAATAACCGACCAGGCATTCCAGTGGTCAATTTTCAAAAAATATTCTCTTGGGCTGCAATATCTTTACCAATCTTGACAAATAAAGGGTTAAAAACCTTCACCAACTACCATGGGATATATAGAGACATTAATAACAGTGCGCACATCTATGCAGTGACAATTTATGAGCTGACAATTTGTTGATCTGGATGTAAATATATCACAATGTCACAATATTGATCCTACATTAGATGGCACATGGCCAGAGTTAATGTCTGTATGGTGTATTATGCATTAGAGCATTTGAGAAGCCCAGAATTCAATATCAATACAGGAGAAACTATAAGTGTCCTATAAATGACAAATACCTGTTATTTAAAGCAATGCTAATCTCATCTCAAATGTTGTTTTGCACCTATAGAATATGGTTTATAGAGTCCATATCATTCATATCCTGTCACATTCACAGCTCCAATGCATCACAATCTTTATTATGTAATGCTCATCCCATTGAATATTTTGAAACTAATTTGACTGGAAATTGTTGCTGCCTATGGCAGCAACAACTTCCAATCAAATTGGTTTCAAAATATTCAACAGCTTACCTGTAAGATTGCTTTTATACCACGTTGCCAAACTATAGCTGGCGCCTCTATGACCGAGCGTATACACAGAGGCAGACACACTAGGGTTTTTCTGATTGGTTGAAAGGTAAATCATGACAGCCATCATAGGGTGTAGAAATGTACCAACATTTGACTACTAAATCCTGAATATCTTTCCTTAGCGGCGTGATATAAAGTTAAAAATTACCTGGATAGTTTATGACCGGCGTGTTAGATCACCTGGATAGCTATCAAGAGATGGGATTAGTTATCCTTTAATGGAACGTTCCAGTTTATCCATTCATTAAACTATGAGGCTTGTTCAATCCGCACTGTGGACCTGCTTGGAATGATATGTAATCAGTATGTCCAGTCTATGCGCTATAAACAGGTTGGAAAGAAGGAGGAGCACTTCCAACAAACATTCTCACATACATGCTCCATTATTTCAAAGGGATTGAAAAATATATGCATTAATGTGGCTCAATAGGCTCCAAAAGCTGTTCTATTTCTGCTTCCTTGATCTCTCAAATGGTAACATCAGGCTCTTCAACAAATGCTGCAATGACCGGAGTTAACTCTTTACTGGTAAAATTTGGTGCAGAAAATCAAAATATTTTCTTATTGAATGTCCATCTACAGGTAGAGATTATTTTTGAAGATTTACTACTGGAATGACTGGCTTGAATATCGAGCCAGGCATTCCAGTGGTAAATTTTCAAAAATACACTTCTCTGGGCCTGCAAATGGACATTCCTGAAGACCACTGAAGAGGCGGGTTTTGGCCGGCTTGACCATTAAAGAGTTAAACTAGTCTCTTCTGACCGCTACTTCCCTCTGAGTGTTGTGTATGTGGGAGCAAATTTGCAGCAAATAGTCTGTTGTCACATTTTTGTTGAAACATGGGCATTGATCTGACGCCAGGCAGATTCCACATTTTGTGTAGAGGTACAGTTCAGTCTGTAATATGCCCTCTATGATACTTGAGGTTTGCTATATGGCCCGAGTATGCATATTTTAACCCTTTAACACCCAAAAAAATGCTTCTGAAGTTGTCTGGAGAAATGTCCATTTGCAGACCAAGAGAAGTCCATTTTTTAAAACAATAACCGAGCCAGACATTCCAGTGGCAAATTAAAAAAATTTGGCTTTTCTTAGTCTGTAACTGGACATTTTCTATGAGAAAATTAAAATTTTCTTTAACAAATTTGCGGGTTAAAACATTAATATGGTTGTATGAGCCAAACCTGTTCTAAGGGTGATGATGAGAGCCTGGGTTTCAATGTACCTTGTTCTTGATAATGGGCTTCATTTCAATGAGCATAGCAAAGCTATTCCAGTGCGTATGATATTTGACTGGTTGACCTTGAAGATCAGTTTTTTAAAACTCCCTCAGAATTTGCACGCCTGAGGTGTCCATGATCTATTTCATCTTGTTAAAAGCTTATTTCCCTTCATGCTGTCATGGCTCCTTGCTTTCTAACATTACAAAAAATCTTTAATAATTTATATTGGAAAAGGGATTTTAAGAAATTACTGTCTAGGACTAGGCACCATTTAATGAAGTTATATGAAAGAGTCTACTTTAGTAAAATATAAAGATGGCTCTAGGGGTCCTGAAGCTCAGAAATTAACTGTTGTTATTCTGTATTCTCAGACTTTTATCAATACGCATGCATACCACTGACTACTTGTGAAAACAATTTGCCTGAAAGTCAATGTTGCATTCATCACCAATGCCTTTCAGTCAAATGGTTTTCAACATTAATAGCAGTAATTTTAGTATAATATTTAGTAATTGCTATGAATGATGCATAAATCATAGAGAGGAAGGTATTAACAAAGGGAATTGATGTGAATTTACGAGGGAAGCAATAAGTTACAATCAAATTACGATGACAGTTTGTGATTTCTGTGGAACAGTCTCAAGGGATAATGGTCACTTTTGATTAGGACAAATCTCACTGCCAAGCTAAACACAAACTGACAATTTCGTAAAATAATTACATAACCCATGCGGGTCTAAGATTAACTCAAATAGATTTTTTTGGTTTATTTATTTATCTTTAAAGACGTCTGAAGAATGACAAGGAAACGCTCATTCACATTGGCTATTTCTTAAGATAAAATGGGTGGAAATGGAAGGTTAGCAGTTGATCGAATTATTAGGGATGAAAAATTAATTAGTGCAGCTGTTTAAATGTGACTTGCATTACTGGGCACGAGTGGGGTTCTGTGTCACGGTGACGCTAATGTAAAATGGTGTTAATGGAGAAATGAGCGTGACTAATAAACTCGAGTCAGATGCATGATGGGATACAAGATGAGGGTAGTGGTGTGTGTGAGTATCGTGATTGAGGATAAAAAGCATGATCACTGCATAAGGGTGACACTCATGGATATAGGTTACCCTTGATATTCGGTTACAAGATCATTAAGGAAACATGACCTGCTAATTTCTCTAATTTCACAGATGTGCACATTTGCATTTAATGCTACTTTAACCATATTACCAGCACAAAGTCGGAGGCCCTGTTTCAAGCTGGGATTTATAATTTCTTCTCTTCCGCCATTACTCAAAACATGGATTCAGAGCCTAAGTGTTCAAATTAAATTCAGACATTAATCCTTTAACCCTCAAATTTGTTCAAGAACATTTCAATTTTATCATAGAAAATGTCCATTTGCATACCAAGAGATTATCTTTGAAAACTTACCACTGGAAAGACTGGCTTGGTTATTTAGGCAGTCATTCTAGTGGTAAATTTTCAAAAGTACTCTTCTCAGTCGGCGAATGGACATTTATCAGGACCACTACAGAAGCTGTTTGTGGCCAGTTTGGGGCTTGACTGGTTAAGATCAAGCAATTTTAAGTCCTTTGATAAAAAGCAAACAAGATAAAACAGAGCAAAGAAGTTATTGAAGATGGAGCTTGGTAGAGGATTATAATTAACCCTCATGACTGACAGATGGTCTCCAACACAGAAAGATAACAACACAGATGTATTAACCACTTAATTGTCAAAATTTGTCAAGAAAATTTTTGCTTAACGAAGAGATTATTTTTGAAAATGTACCATGGAATGACTGGCTCCAGTCATCCCATTTGCAAATTAGCGTTCTCTTGGGCTGTAAATGGACATTGCAAACCATTTAACACTTATATCAGCCAAAAACTGCATCTACAGTGGTCTTGAGAAATGTCAATTTGTGGACCGAAAAGAGTGTTTTTGAAAATTTACCACTGGAATGACCGGCTCGATAACCGAGCCAGTCATTCCAGTGGTAAATTTTCAAAAATAGTCTTCTCTTAGTCTTGCAAATTGACATTTTTTTTGGAGAAAATTTAAATTTTCTTGAACAAATTTAAGGCTTTAAAGGGTTAAGCTGGGTTTTTTGCCAGCTTGATCATCAATGGGTTAATGTAACTAATAACTATTTCATTTCCTTTTTATTATTCACTAGCTGACAATGCCAACTCCAAACAAACAGATGGTCACCTTTGCATAGAAAGTGATCAGACAAATTATCAATTCTGTATTTATTATAGCCATTTTAACCCCAGAGGTCAGATCAATCAATCCTTTATGACATGCGGGAGTTATTCTGTTAATTATTTTGGAACTCATTCAACAAGAACCTGTTGCTGATTCTCAAGCCAGATATCAATTAATGTTAATTAAGGCCAGACCAGTTTAATGTTTTGTTTTACGAAAATTCACACACAAAACACAAGATCAGAGATCTGGAAAAAAATGAAAATAATACACAATTTCAGTCAAAATTTTTAATCTATTACAGTATTAATCCTTTCATCCTGTTAATTGTCAAATTTGATTATGAAAATCCAAAACTTTTCTCAGTGAGTCTCCATTTGCAGGCCAAGAAAGACTATTTTTGAAAATTTACCTCTGGAATCGCTGGCTTCGTTAACGAACCAGCCATTCCAATGGTAAATTTTCAAAAATAGTCTTCTCTTGGCCAGCAAATGGACTTTTCTCATGACCATTGCAAAGCCGTTTTGAGCGACTTGACCATTAAAGGGTTAACAAAACTAGAGAACAAAAAAGTTACAGGAAATTCTGAGGAATTCCCGAGTGATAAGGATTTGACTTCATACGAGGTTAGATAATGGATGGATGCTCTGGAAAGGTGAATTAATTTAGAAGGGTTTGTCAAACAAAAAAAAAAATTGGTATAGCATTAAAACAAGGCAAAATATTTTTACAAAATACCTACTTTCTTAGCGATTGAATGAATCAGAAGCTATATACATGCTAATGGTTCCAAAAATATTGCTATGATATTCTCTGGCTGAATCATCCGACTCTCTTCCTCGATGACAACTGGCATTCAAATGGAAACAATTTAATTGGAAATCATTATTGGTGCCTTTAAGGAATTTAATGGTAAAATTTAATCAAGAACAAAATTAAATGATGTGCTTATTGATTGGAAGACTATTTTTAAAAAATTGACCACTGGAACAACTGGAGCCAGTCATTCCAAAGGTAAATTAAAAAAAAAAAGCCCTCTTTTGGCCTGCAATTATGGACATTCCTCAAGACTGTTGCAAAGGTCAGCTTTGGCCAGCTTGACCATTGAAGGGTTAAATAGTATTAATGGTTGAAAACATTTAACTTTATACTAAAACTGTCTTGCTATTTCTGTTTCAGTGCGCTATGGCCAATGGTATCGGCCGCCATTAACGGTTGCCGAGGCAATATCAAAAGGTTACATCAGGAAGGACAATAGCTGTAAAAGTAAGTGAACTACTAAACCATTTAATGGTCAAATTTGCTCAATAAAATCCAAATATTTGGTTATTGAATGTTCATTTGCAGGATAAGAGATCGGCATTTAAAAAAAATTTACCATTAATAACCAGCTCGTTTATCAAGACATTCCAGTGGCAGATGTTCAAAATAGTGTTCTCTTGGTCTGAAAATGGACATTCTGTAAGACAACAGCAGAGGATAGTTTTGGCTGGCTGGACCGCTAAGTGATAAACATCTTCTATAACAAAATCAAGAAATTGAGTTTGACATGAGCTAAATACAGACGATACTGGAGATTTTCAAAATAATTGGACTGAAAATTGTTTCTACAATGAAATTAACAGCTTTCAGTTAAGTTATTTTCAAAATATCTGCCAGGTATATGTTTTCTGTGACATAAGAGTTATTTAATAAAATGTGATGTTTGCTAAAAGATGTAAAAAGTAACTTTCTAACACTCAAGATGCCTAAAAATGCCTTCTGCAGTGGTAATGATAAACGTTCATTTTCAGACCAGCAGATGACTATTTTAAAATCTTTTTTGCTGGAATGACACGGTATGAGTGTGATAAATTTGATATAAAATGGCAACACTTTTGAGATTCTATTTATGACATGTGACATCTAAGCCAGCTATTATCTCACATCAGTTCACAGCAGAAGGCGTTTGTTGCCAGCTGGGGCGCTAAGGCATTCACCCTTTAACCCTCATCGAATTTGTTGAAGAAACATCGAAAATGTCCATTAGCAGATCAAGTGTGGACTATTTTTGAAAATTTATAACTGGAATGACTGGCTCGATAACCGAGCCAGTCATTCCAGTTGTAAATTTTCAAAAATAGTCCACACTTGATCTGCAAGTGGACATTTCCCAATACCACAGCAGAAGTCATTTTTGGCTGATATGAGTGTTAAAGCATTAATGTCACTATGCATAACTATATATTATCTATATATTACGTCAATCTATCAGCTTATTTTCAAATATTAATTCTGTAAATGGGTTATATTTCTTCACACTCATTTGACACTGGTAGCTCATTCAGTTGATCTTATATGATACAGTAGCGAGCTAGCTCAGATCTGACAGTTCATGCATCAGTTCAAGTACACTGATATGTCTTCTGACAAAAAGGTCACTGGTTTAGAAAACGAACCCCCTATGTGTAAAAATGATTCCAATGTTGGCAATATTGATCAGGTTAGAGCTAAGAATGGCTGATCCAGTCAGGGGGTAAATGAAGCAAAACTGCGCAATGGTTCTTAAAATGACAGGAACCCGCTGTTTAAAATATCATATGCCGACAGGCATCTTAATTCTAGCAGTTTTCATGGAAAGTTAAAAAAAAAGTCAAGCTTGGATAGTGAGGTAGATAGAAATCATAAATGTTGTGAAAATAATTTGACTTACGATAGCAACATTAAACTTTTAGTCAAACTGGTTATCACTCCATCATCAGATGCATCCTTAACTGTCTGCCTGATAAATTTCTGCAGACTAGGTTTTCCATGGGGCTTTAACTCTGGACATGATGTATATTTTGAAAACAATTTGACTGAAAGTTGTTGGTGGCTAAGCCACCAACAACTGTCAGTCAAATTGTTTTAAAAATATACAGCAGGTTCAGAACTATTGCTCATTGAAATTATTCTCTGGTGGCATGTAGCAGTCACACACACTTAAGCAAGGCTTGTAGAATGAATGTATGTTCTGACATTGTGCTCTCCAGAGGTGAATAACATGAACTAAATATTACATAAGCTAACAAACACATCATCAGTCATAATTAGGCCCTCCCTGCAGGGGAAAGTTGGCTAATATATAAGGCATATAGATCTCTACCTGGCTGACCATGGTGGGTTCTCAGAAACAATTGACCGACTGGACTCAAACCGTAAAACAAGAAATGGTGTTCAGATGAGCGATAATTTTGGATATTTTGGGGGTCTTATCTGACAAACAAATGTTAAAAGGTGATAATGCTTACTCTTGTCCACGTGACAAAAGGATTATTTTTGTCCTTGATCTCTCATTGTTATTGTTATATCATTGCAGATAATGACTTTTGAGTTTTGACATTTGAGTCTTATTTGCGACTCAAAGTATGTCTGTTTGTTGGTTTGTTTGTCAGTACGTTTGTCAAATCTTTCGACATTTCTGACAAAGCTACATACGTTGCAAGTATGACATGTCTCAATCTTAATCGTCACGCTACCTGTAAGGCGGTTTCACGTCTCTGCGCCTCAGTCTCGTTCTTTCACGCGACGCAATACAGACACCCGCACACAAGCACGCTAAGCAAACGGATTTCAAATTCTCAATCAGGCCTATACAAACCTGTTCCATTTTTTTACTGATTGCGCAATATTAGAATTCTAAATGCATCATAAAATTATTTATATTTAAAGCAGATTTCTTAGAATCTATGAAGCCTATAATATCTGCCACCAATTATCTATTAGATGCAATATTCTCTATGTGAATATACAAAAAATACTGATAGTATTACGGGAACCAATAAAATAGCTTTCTTACCTCTTTGTTAATAACCGGAGCGGGAAATTTATAAATATATTATCTGCATACCGGTATCCTCAATTCTCTCTTTGATCCATTTCTATTCATAACCTGTCATGATATCTTCAGTGAGGAAAATGTTCATTGTTACAATTTTTTCTCAAATGCAACGAATTAACAGAAATAAGAAATCAATAATCATGAACCGTTTCATCGTTGAAATCCAGCTATTTTCACTTTCAAGTTAACTATTGAATATTTTCAAAGTAATTTGACTGGAAGTCATTTACGCTCATTGCTCAGCCAAAATTAATTCAACAAAATATTTTTTATAGTCGTAATGTAAGGTAGTGTCAACGGGACAGTAGGGTTTAAAGGGATAGTCTATTTTGTTCATAAATTCTCAGAAATAAGGTTTCAAAGATGCTTATATATGTACATGTAAATATAAAACGTGAAGAATATGTTTCTAAAATAATTAAACGTATCTATTTTAAATATTAACCCTCATATCAGCTAAAGACAGCTTCTGGAGTAGTCTTGAGAAATGTCCATTTGCAGACCAAGTGAAGATTATTTTTAAAAATTTTACCACTGGAATGACTGGTTCGATAACCGAGCCAGTCATTCCAGTGGTAAATTTTTTAAAAATAGTCTTCTCTTGGTCTGCAAGTGCACATTTTCTATGAGAAAATTTGAATTTTCTTGAACGAATTCGAGGGTTAAAGGGTTACTCCTTAGACCTGACTCCTATAAATTGAATTCCTTTTCATATGACAATAGAGTGATCTGATCTGTCACTCAAGTATCTGATGTCATAATCATTAGGTCACACACAATCACATGTTAGCCAACATCACAATCAACATGACATAACTCCATCATGAATAGCGAAGATTGTCACATAGTCTGCTAATTGTCTTTGATGAATTTAAAATTTACTAAACATTCTGTTGAATATTTTGAAACTAATTTGACTGGGGGGGGGGGGCTGTTGCTGCCATATGCTTACCTGTATAGTTACCTTGAAATTTAGATTCTGGACATTCAGGTTTCAGTTTCAAATCGATTTCAAGACTCCTAAAAAGTGGGCGGAGCATAGCTAGAAAAGAATCCTTTTTTGTGGCATGCATCTTTGAAACAAGAGGCCCAAGGGCCTGTGATGCTCACCTGGACCAATAGCATTTGAACCATTTGCATTTAAAGACATAATGGAAAACTTTTGAAAAATCCACAATGGCCACCAAAAGAATCGACCAATCAAATATATGTTCTGAAGACTACCCACCTAGGGTCATTCCAGCTGAGATTGATTGAAATCTGCCAAGCAGTTAATGAGGTGTTGGCTTTTATCTGATTTACCAAAACTTTTGGAAAATCCAAGATGTCCAACCAAAACCCGGCTAATTAAAATTCTGCATACTAGATCTAAAGCGTGCCACCATAGGGGCCTTCCATCCAAGTCTGGTTGAAATCGCACAAGCAGTTAATGAGGAGTAGCATTTTAAGCGACATCCTGTAAATTTTCATAAAATTCAAGATTTTCACAAAAAGATTTACCAATCAAAATTCTGTATACAAGTTCTGAAACCTAGACCCATAGGGTCCTTCCAGTCAATCTAGGTTGAAATCTGTCAAGCAGTTGATGAGAAGTAGCATTTTGAAGATTTCCATTAATTTTTTTAACAAAATCTAAGATTTTCACCATAAAAATTAATCAATCAAAATTTTGAATAGGTGTTCTAGAGCCTACCACCATAGAATCAAGCTAGTTAAATTTGGTTGAAATATGTCAAGCAGTTCAAGGAGGAGTAGCATTTTGACCATTTCCGGTAGATTTTTCATAAAATCTAAGCGTTTCACACAAAAAAATTAATGAATCAGAATGTTGAATAGATCTTCTAGAGCCTACAATCATAGAATCCATCTAGTCAAATTTGGTCGAAATATGTCAAGCAGCTAAGGAGGAGTAGCATTTTGACCATTTCCGGTAGATTTTTCATAAAATCTAAGATTTTCACCCAAAAACATTGACCAATCAAAATTTGGAAAAAACATCTGGAGAGTACCAGCATAGGATCCTTCCAGCCAAATTTCGTTCAAATCGGTCAAACCGTTAAGGACAAATCATGGACGACAGATAACGGCCGGACGCAGGACGGCCACCATGGCCATGTGAGCTAATAATGCAGCCACATGCTGTTGCTGTTCAAAATGACAGCTGCTTTCAGTGCTGGTACACAGCAACAGCTTAAAGCAGCGTTATTTCCAAAATGAATACCATCCTGTCTTCTAGTGACTCCGCAACAATTAACGTGTTGACATCGGTGCAATGACAGTATAAAGAGCTAGGAGGATGGCCTCACTTATGAAACATGATGACTGGTGAAAAGAATTTGATTACAAATTATTGTTTCAAAAGACAGCTAAGATTATCAGTCATATTCACTAAATCTATGGATCACCATGCTTTAAACCGCAACATGTAATAACTCTTTAATGTACATACCTGCCCAAAACGGCCTCTACTATGGTCGTATGGAATGTCTATATTACAGACCAACAGAATAGAATTTTTGAAAATTTACCACTAGAATGACTGGCTCGATAACCGAGCCAGTCATTCAAGTGATAAATCTTCAAAGATTGTATTTTCCTGGCTTGTAAATGGATATTCAATAAGAAAATATTAAAACTTTCTTGATCAAATTAAATAAATATAATATCTCCGTATACTAATGGAGGATTCCAGTTTTAGCGATCCACACCCATCACTCGTTAAGCTCCACGCGAGCTTCGCCCATGTTGGGATCGATCGATCCCTGCGCTCTCCAAATCTCAATTTCCAGACAATTATTCAGGCAAGCTGTTGAAAATTTTGAAACTAATTTGACTGAGCGCTCTATATTATATTTATTAAATAGTAGACATATAATTTGTATGACCTGATGGACTATTAAGCATTTAAGATGGATTAAATCGAGTCATTCATGACATAATTGATTATGACATTAGCCTATACACAACAGTGTTGATAAATATGATGTTATATGATTGACTGAGAAACTGGATTCATCAATTGGGTAAATTGCTAGGAATCTTAACCCTTCATTGGTCAACATGGCCAAAACCTGGACTTTGCACTGGTCTTGAGAAATGTTCATTTGTAGCCGAAGCTAAAATATTTACTACTGGAATGATTGGCTTGATAAAGGAGCCAGTAATTCCAGTTGTAGTTTCAAAAATACTCTTCTCTTGGTCTGAAAACAGTCATTCCCTAAAGAAATATTAAAATTTTCGTGCCAACTGGCTATGGCGAATCAATCTGCTGTGACGTTTGCTCGTGGTGAAGATTATTTCTATTATTTATCTTATTATGCGCTGATCATCCTTCTTACAGTGGCTAAAGAATGCCTTTTCATCTCAAATAAAGAAAGCGCAAAAAATCAATGCCCTAAAACAAGGGCGATATTGAGTCAGTGAAAACCTAAGCTCTGACGATGAATCTAGACAAACACAGTACAATTCCAACGTAGGATTAGAGGGGCCAACGAAAAACCAATCAGCCACGTCGAAGAGAGGATTGAGTTTAATAACGTTATCACAAGCTGCTGTCAGCAATCAGATCCCGCAATTAGACGGCTGTTTCCGTTGTCAACGAAATACATCGATTTCAATAGGAGCAAGGCTTTAAGATTTAATCGTGGAGCAATTTAATAAAACTAAAGAACTCGATAAAAGCGTACTCGAGCGTAAAATGAAGGGAATCTTGTTATTGAAGCGTTAATATACTCCAGTCTGTAAGAAACAAGTATGTCTCAGAGAATGGATGAATCCAGTTTTGCGATCAATCACATGACGTCATAATCAACAACGTCCCATGTGGGCTGACATAATAATCAATTACGTCATGAATGACGTGATTTACTCAGCCATAAATGCTTAATAGTCCGTCAAGTGGTACGAATTCTATGCCTTTACTATTTAATAAACATTCTATTGAATATTTTTTAATTAATTTGATTGGGCGCGGTTACTGCCTATGGCAGCATCAGCACCCAGTTAAATTAGTTTCAAAATATTCAACAGCTTACCTGTACAGCTTCCTAGAAATAGATACAGGGAGTGGAGGGATCGATCGATCGCAACATGAACAAAGTGTGGGTGCAGCTTAGCTAGAGATGCGCATGGCATAGCTCAAACTGGATTCCTCCATTATTAACAGACTTGGTGCAAAATGGATTGGACTATAGCATCTACCACCTGTCAGAGCGAAACATATATATGCTAAATTTTATGTTTGAAACAATTTTAAACTCTGCAAGACAACACTGCCTAGGGAAGAAGCAAGTTCTAATCAAATTACCATTAAAACAATGGGATTCCATATGAAGTCTGTTGCAATCTGTTGATCCGCCTGTTGAGATTCAGGAGTATAAGTGATAAACCATGAGTCAGATTGCATCCATACTGCAAAATTGCATCATAATTGCCATGGACCAACTGTTGCAATCTTATGGAAAACACAACACGAACTGATCATTAACAAGAGTGAACATGCTACAGGCGTGACATAGGCAGCTTTGCCAGAAATGCAAAAAATGTGACAGACAGAATAACAGATGGACAGATTTATACTAAAAATTAATAAAGCAATCAACAAGTTTTAATTAATCTAAACCTGTTTAATCCTGTCACTGACAAATCCCTGAAAGTGTATTCTTTACGATATAAAATTTTTTCTGTTTAATATTTTGAAATTAATTTGACTGGAAGCCATTGCTGCTTAAGACAGCAACGGCTTCCAGTTAAATTAATTTCAAAATAATCATCAGTTTTCCTGAATAGTAGGATTGAAATTGAGATATGGAAAATTAATCAGTCAAAGGATTAATATGAATGGATTAATGGAGGGATCATTTCTAGCCATGCACTGCACATTTCCAGCCACGCCCCACACATTTCCAGCCATGCCCCACACATTCCCAGCCATGCCCCGTATATTTCTAGCCATGTCCCGCACATTTCTAGCCATGCCCGCACATTTCTCGTTATGTACTGCACATTTCCAGCCATGCCCCACACATTTTCAGCCATGCCCGTTTATTTCTAGCCATGCCCCACACATTTCTAGCCATGTCCCGCACATTTCGAGCCATGTACCACACATTTCTAGCCATGCCCCACACATTTCTAGCCATGTCCCGCACATTTCTAGCCATGTACCACACATTTCTAGCTATGCCCGCACATTTCTAGCCATGTACCACACATTTCTATCTATGCTCGCACATTTCTAGGCATGCCCCACACATTTCTAGCCATACCCCACACATTTCTAGCCATGTCCCGCACATTTCTAGCCATGTACCACACATTTCTAGCTATGCCCGCACATTTCTAGCCATGTACCACACATTTCTAGCTATGCTCGCACATTTCTAGCCATGTACCACACATTTCTAGCTATACCCCACACATTTCTAGCCATACCCCACACATTTCTAGCCATGTCCCGCACATTTCTAGCCATACCCCACACATTTCTAGCCATACCCCACACATTTCTAGCCATGTCCCGCACATTTCTAGCCATGTACCACACATTTCTAGCTATGCCCGTACCACACAATTCTAGCTATGCCCGCCCATTTCTAGCCATGTACCACACATTTCTAGCTATGCTCGCACATTTCTAGCCATGTACCACACATTTCTAGCTATGCCCGCACATTTCTAGCCATGTACCACACATTTCTAGCTATGCCCGCCCATTTCTAGCCATGTACCACACATTTCTAGCTATGCCCCCCCATTTCTAGCCATGTACCACACATTTCTAGCTATGCCCGCACATTTCTAGCCATGTACCACACATTTCTAGCTATGCCCGCCCATTTCTAGCCATGTACCACACATTTCTAGCTATGCTCGCACATTTCTAGCCATGTACCACACATTTCTAGCTATGCCCGCCCATTTCTAGCCATGTACCACACATTTCTAGCTATGCCCGCACATTTCTAGCTACTCCCAGCATGTTTCTAGCCACATCCCGCACATTCCTAGCTTTGCCCTCACATTTCTAGCTAAGCTTCACCCAACTTTTATGCATGTTGGAAATGATTTGACACTTTGAAATCTGAATTCGTATAATCTAAATATCACGGTAAATATAGAGGTAAGCTTTTGAATATTTTAAAACTAATTTGACTGCGGCTGTTGCTGCAACTCCCAGTCAAATTAGTTTTTAAAAAAATCAACAGAATATTCCTTACTAGTCTGTGAGGGTCAAGTATTAAAGAGCTAATGTTGTTTTCATAGAGAATACAAATAAGAGAAATATGGGCAAATTTGGGTCATGACCTATTTGAAGTACTTTAAGTTTAAAGATACTCAAAAAAGGACTCTTTCTTTTTGGTCTAATCCTCTTCTGAGAATATGCTTCTCAATTTCATTGGCCAAGTTTTTCTAAAGAAAATAATTATCCTAGCCAATGAAATTGCAAAAGTGTTGTTCAGACCAGGAGAATGAGAGAAGTCAGGTCATGCTCCGTCTATTTCAGCATGATGTCATTTCATGACAGTAATTGTTTAAATATGCCTCCATTAGCGGCTTAATGCAGGCCCAGGCACATTTAACTCACACATATTTTTAGCTGTCATTTTTGAGGGCCATTATAGGATCTCCTTGCCATGATCCATGTTCTGTTTGGCATTTAGTCAACTTCCTGCAATTGTCAATCGTCTAAGGTGACGAGGAATCGGTGCAAAACGCTTGTTTAATTACCAAAACAGCATGCTCGATGGCTCAAGTGAAGAGATGGATGATCCATATCCTATTAACTGTCCAGAAAACTCGTGAACCCGTGATCCGCAAGGTCTAACAATCCTGACACAAGGAAACAATACCGCGAATGCATGATGCGCACATGCTTCGTTTCCATCTCACCACTTTACGTTTGCATTTCCTATTTATGAGGGTCTTTTCTCCACGCAATGATGACTCATGGGTACTTGTCCTGATGGAGACTTCTCCGCAGAGAATCACAAGTGACAAAATGTGCACATTTAGAGTGAAATTTGTTTCTTTTATTCAAATGCATTGTTGTGTGTTCAAGTGATCAGTGACCAATCCCACAAAGACATGCAAAATAAGATCAATTTATGCAAACATGTGCAATGATTCTTACATCATACAATGTAATCAATGGGCAGAGCTAACAAGAGAAATGCTGGGAAATAACAGCCTATCATATCTTTGTTTGCCGTAAAGTTCATGAGAAAATTAACTCGGGACAAAACCACTGCAGCCACATGACCAAACGTAATCACTTTTATTACACCAGTTGTACAATGGCACACACTCAGGCGTGTGAGAGAAATCATGTGATGTGAGAATAAGTGATGTGATCAGCAGGTTATGGCACTCATACTTGATTCTACTCTTATTACCCTTTAACACTCAGATCAGCCATCGTTAACAGAGCCAGTCATTCCAGTGATAAATTCTAAAAATATAGTCTTCCCTTGATCGGCAAATGGATATTTTCAATGAGAAAATTTAAATTTTCTTGAACAAATTCGAGGGCTTTACCCTTAAATGGCCAAGACTTGTCAACAAATTATTGCCAAGAGAAAACTATTATTGAAAACATATCACTGGAATAACTGGCTCGGGTATCAAGACAGTGATTTTAATAGTAAATTTTGAAAAAATCATCCCATGGCCTGCAAATAGACATTCCTCAAGATCATAACAGTAAAGATCAGTTCTGGCCAGCTTGACCACGAGTGGGCTAAATAAATTGAAATGCAGTAAATCCAGTTATCTAAGTGACCACGGACCACTGCATGGAGCGCACAGAAGTGGTCACTATAGACAGGTGGGCTCTTATTAATTATACAGATGACTTACTGAAATATGCAGCCTTTTAGAAGCAAACAGATGATGGTTCATACATATGTGTTTTTCTACCACTTGTCTTGCAGAAGCATTGTTTGGCTCCAAAAGGAAAGTGGTCTTTTGACCAGGCTTGTCTGTAGGTTAATGGCAGATGGATTGATGGACAGACAAAGATAGATGACCAGACACTTGCACACACAACCAGAGACTTACACACACATTTAAAGAAGCGACATGCCATTTTTGGTCGTGATGCTCTGCCAGTTTAGCTGATTTTGATGCGTGTCAAGTGGAAAATGTCCTAATATTTAATAATCCCAGTGCATTTGACACACAATCACACATTGTGAAGACACTACTCCGGTAGCAAACGAGATAAAATTTTCACGATTTTTGATGTGATATTCAGATATTCGAGGTTCGTTAGATGGACATCATGCAATGATAATACGATAATACGCCCATAACCTCAAATGACGTGGTTAGCAAATATAACAAATTTATTGCATGGGGGCCAACACAATTGCATCAACAAGATGGGAAAAAATACAAAATTTATTGTCAAATTACTGGGATTAACGCATTCAGGCTTGCCGCTAAAAAGCTCAGTTCTTCCAAGACTTAATTCCACAAATCTAAAGAAAAATTCTGAAATGCCAACAATATGTTTGCTTAATATTTTGAAAATAATTTAACCAAATGTTGCTGTTGCCAACAAGACAAATAGCTTAACCCTTCCCACACTGATGTCAATACTCCATCCTTTACTGTGTCAATAGCAAAGAAAGTGTTGTACATTCTTCAACAATTTTGGTGGACGATGATGATGACTCATGGGGGCCGCATGACAGCAAGACAGCAACATCTTCCACCAAATTTGTTAAAAAATGAATGCCAGTTCATTTTTTAATTTTATTATAAAATTTGTAATTTTGCTATCAGAGCGGTAAGGGTTAAAAATATTCAGCTAGCTATCTAGTAATAGCTGTCAAGGATTGAGACTTAGGATTGCGAAGATGAAATGGTTAACATCTTTGCATCAGCACATGTAAAATCGCAGAGATTATAGAAATGTATGATGGCTTAATCCTTTCATGCCCAAACTGGCCGAAACCAGCCTCTGTAGTGATCCTCAGGAATGCCAATTTGCAGGCCAAACGAAGACTATTTTTGAAAATTTACCACTGGAATGACTGGCTCGGTAACCGAGCCAGTCATTCCAGAGGTAAATTTTCAAAAATAGTCCTCTCTTGGCCTGAAAATGGACATTCAATTTCAAATATTTAAATTTTCTTGACCAAATTTAAGCACTAAAGGGTTAATTACATGATTAACCCAGTTCTCACTACCAACTAGATTGGATGGTTGATGGTGCGCCATCACAAATTCACACAATGAGCCTTTCCAGCTTTAGCTATGCCCTGCCCATCTCTAGCTAAGCTCCACCCATTGATTGATCCCTGAACTCCCTGACCATAAATTTCCAGAAAACTATACATGTAAGCTGTTGAATAATTTGAAACTAATTTGACTGGGTGCTGTTGCTGTATATTAACATTTATTACTGGAAAGCTCTATTTCGACGCTTTGACACAACCTGGGGGCTTACCCAAATGTAAACATCCTTATGCACTCCACAGCTATATGGGTAACTCACATACCAAATTTGTTTGAATTATGACCTTTTGATCCCCACCCCGCCTCTGCCCACCCCACCCCCACTTACATACCAAATTGGCTGAATTCTGTCCAACTGTGTCGGAGGAGTTGCATTACAATCAATTTGACCTTTGACACCTCCCACAGCCCTCTTGCACTCCGCAATCATATCGGCAACTCACATACTAAAATTAGGTTAACTCTGTCCAATGGTTTTGGAGTTGCTTTACAATCAATTGTTATATGCATGTGTATGCACACACTCTAGAGTGTTGCACTATTGGGGAAATAGCAATAAATAACACATAAAAGTGGTCTGACACAAAACTGGGAACCACCAAGTCCAGGACCCCATGTCAACGACAATTAAACCGCCATATCTGACAATGAGTGCATGAACACATTTGTGTAGAAATGCCTGGATTCAAAAGCACAATTAGCATGATATTTTCTGCTATACAATGTGGTAGAAGACAAGTTATTGAATAATTTAAGACCATATAATTCTAGCCTTTCTATAAAACAATAAAGTCAATCCACAGATTACCAGTAGCGTGTGTGACGATAATAAACAGTGAGGATTAGACGTGAGAAGACAATGGGAAATTGAGCAAAGATTTTTGGATTTCACTATTGATGAAAAATATTGATTCCATAGCGTAAAACGATGAATCATTTAACTCAAGAATGATGGCCTTTAAGCTAATAATGACTGAATTTGATCAAAAAAATCTAAATATTTGTTTATTGAAGGTCCATTTGCAGGCCAAGAGAAGACTATTTTTTTTTTAATTTACCAATGGAATAACTGGCTCGATTATCGAGCCAGTTATTCTAGTGGTAAAGTTTTAAAAAATAGTCTTTGTTTGCCCTGCAAATGGACATTCCTCAAAACCAGTGCAGAGGCCAGTTTTGGCTTGCTTCAGAATGACAGGGTTAATTCTCGACACATAAAGAGGTTGGCCGGTGGCAGGATTGGTATGTAGGAACATGTTAAAAATTACCACCAGAAATTTCAAGAATTGTCTTCTTTTGGTCTGGAAATGGATATTTTCCATGCAAAAATTGAAATTCTGTGTGCGTGTACATGCGCGCGCGTGCGTGCGTGCGTGTGTGTGCGTGCGTGCGTGTGTGTGCGTGTGTGTGCGTGCGTGTGCGTGCTTGTGCGTGCGTGTGTGTGCGTGCGTGTGTGTGCATGTGTGTGTGTGTATGTGTGTGTGTGCGTGTGTGTGTGTGCGTGTGTGTGTGTGTGCGTGCGTGCGTGTGTGTGTGTGCGTGTGTGTGTGTGTGTGCGCGTGTGCGTGTGTGCCTTGCATATTGTCATGATACGTGTGTACATAACTTTCATACAGTCATATCTCAATATAAGTATAGGTGTGAATATCATCAAATCACAAGTACTCATTCATAAGATGCTAGCTAGTAAAATACATCTACAGACAGAATGTTCATGAGTGTATTTATACTAGAAGGATTTCACGCTCAGTCGTTTCTTAGACGATCAAAGATCAGAGACATTCTTCGACATTTATGAGAGTTTTGACGGCACCATCAGTCAGAATTACAGAGAATTTATACAGATTACAGACACGATATAACTCGTTATTAAGGACATCGATGTTCTTAATTGAAAATACAAACTGCATATAGACATTGTGAATCACACGCACAAGCTAATAAGATCTCGTGTTGAAACGTGCCAAATCGATGCCACCACAAATATGAAATTGAGAATCGTGTGTATGCACATTAAAGAAATGAAGAGAATGATTTCCCAACGTGGCGGATCCATACGCCAAATCTTGGGAGAATTTGTCATGTAAATGCAGCGGGATGCATGCAGGCTTGGTTAATCGAGCTTTGCCATTATCTCCAATGTTAGTCTTGTAGTGATTTCCTGACGGTTTCTACAGAATGATGTAATGATCAGCTCCCATGCAAGGCAACGATGACAAATCATGGATTATGTCTAATCTTACTTTAATTACATAACATCGTCATTAGATATGAGGAAAATGAGTCTCAAAAATTATTATTTTGGGCTCTGACTTGCAGTATATCTGTCTGTCAATGGTCAATCTATTAGCGGGCCTGGCCAAATATTTTACAAAGGTGTATAGTATAGTGCTACACTTAATAATTAGGAAGATGAAAAACAGATACTAGATTGGCTTATTATACATTAAATTAAGACGTATGATAATCAAAGAATGACTAAACTGGTCTAGAACACACTCGATGATATTTTATTAACCATTCCTAACCTAAAAAAAAATCACAAACTTTATGATTTGAGGAATATTCTGTTGAATATTATGAAACTAATTTGACTGGTTCCAGTCAAATTAGTTTCAAAATATCCAATAGTTTTCCTGTATACTTATCTTGAAACTGAAATTTCAATTGTTAACCCTTTAACCCTTGAATTTATTCAAGAAAATTCTCATCAAAAATGTCCATTTGCAGACCAAGAAGACTATTTTTGAAAATTTACCACTGGAATGACTGGCTCAGTTACTGAGCCAGTCATTCTAGTGATAAATTTTCAGCAATAGTCTTATCTTAGTCTGCAGCAGGACATTTCTTATGTCCACTGAAGAAGCTGTTTTTGGTATGAGTGCTAAAGGGTTAATGCAGAATAGACTTTGTTTGACTGATTTTTTATCAAGCTAACAGATTAAATATGATTAAGTTCATTTTTAAAGACATTTCTGTATATTTTGAAAATTATTCTCACTGTCTTCCAGTCACGCTATACGAAGATTAGTCAAGCGATTTTATGTGTGCCTACCTGCCTAAGTAGAATGGACACACTCAGACTTCATGCGTGAAACGATCTTAAATAAACCTTTATTAAACATTAATTAACCCTTGAATTTGTTCTAGAAAATTTCAACTATCTACTAGAAAATGTCCATATGCACACCAAGAGATTACTTTTGAAAATTTATCACTGGAGTTAATTAGCTCGGTTATTGAGTCAGTCATTCTAGTGGTAAACTGTCAAAATGAGTCTACTCTTGCTCTGCAAATGAACACTTCTCGAAACCATCACAGAAGTTGATTTTGGCTTGCTTGGGAGTTAAAAGGTTAATCTTATTATAAATATTATTATTAATTAAACTTAATCTTATCTAATTCTCATTTCAGCGAGAACACACATAGGATTTGTTCATCATCGACACGGAGACACAATATCTATGCCCATATATGACTCTAATGGAAGACTAGCTGGCATACAAACAGCGGTGAGTATAGTTAACACCTATCCATCAATTCATCCATCTATGTATATCCATCGATATCCCGATATTTGGAAACCCATTTGACAAATCCATGGCCCAAATCAGTCTAGCAACTAAATCCTCAGTCTATGCAATCATTGTAGGCCTACACCATAGCTTCTCCTGGTCGACTAACTTGTCATTCATTAAGTCATCAGCTCTTCATTGTCATGGTAACTGACATATGACATTACGGCCAGCATGTAGCGTTGCTGTTGTACTGCTAACATTTTCTATGGGTGGGATATAGTCATTGACCAAGTGACTTTTATACAGCAATATTTATATAAGTCAGTAGCTCTAGATATCATAGAAAATCTATTTTATCACATTCACATAAGCAAGCTATGATAATCTATTGCATAACATTCATTAGATCATAACATATCATTTATCGTGCAATAGTCTAACGATCAGGCCGTGCGCTGATGACATAGGTTGAAAACAATGTATTACTACGCATTCACTACCCTCAGATTTGATAATGGTAAATACCAGGCAGGTTGCCTAGCAGCAATGACATCCGTAACTGTATCCTGTTATTGTCAAAATGGTGTTAAATCGACTGGTAGTTATGAAATATTATAAATTTCAATGATACACTCAGAAAATTCAATGGATCCATCAAAATTCAATTTATTCAAGATTTTGCATTTTTCATGATATTGGCACTTGTTTGTCAGGCACTCTATATACCACGCTAGTGTAATACAGCCACATAGCAGTGACACACAGTGCATTCTATTACTGCACCAGGTGTTACCTTGCGGAGATGATGTAACAACGCAGAAAGGGGAGGTCACTATGGATGACAGATTTTGTGTTTATCTCTGATCCTCCGAGTTCTTCAACGAGGATCCGGTTAGAGGTTTGTGTATCCCACGGGCCACTAGACCATTAAGAAAGTGTTAGTGGTTTGTGGATCCCGGTAGACCATCAATGAAGAGATTGTGGTTTGCAAATACCAAGAGATTGTCAATGAGAAGTTAATGTTTTGTGAGTCCCACTCGGTTGTCAATGAGGACCTTGTGGTTTGCAGATCCACTAGACCATCAATGAGGAGCTTGTGGTTTGTGGGTACCACTATATTGTCAATGCAGAACTTATGGTTTGCGAGTCCCACTCGGTTGTCAATGAAGACCTTGTGGTTTGCAGATCCCCTAGACCATCAATGAGGAGCTTGTGGTTTGTGGGTACCACTATATTGTCAATGCAGAACTTATGGTTTGCGAGTCCCACTCGGTTGTCAATGAAGAGTTTGTGGTTTGAGGCACCCCATGATCATTAATGATGAGCTTGCGATTTGCGAATCCCACTCGGTTGTCAATGAAGAGCTTGTGGTTTGCGAGGCCCACTCGGTTGTCAATAAAGAGCTTGTGGTTTGCGAGGCCCACTCGGTTGTCAATGAAGAGCTTGTGGTTTGCGAGGCCCACTCGGTTGTCAATAAAGAGCTTGTGGTTTGCGGATCCCAATAGACATCAATGAGGAGCTTGTGGTTTGTGGGTCCCACTAGATTGGCAATGCTGAGCTTGTGGTTGCGAGTCCCACTCGGTTGTCAATGAAGAGCTTATAGTTTGTGAGTCCCACTCGGTTGTCAATGAAGAGTTTATGGTTTGTAGGTCCCACTTGGTTGTCAATGAAGATGTTGTGGTTCTCGAGTCCTACTAAACCATCAATGAGGAGCCTGTGGTTTGCGAGTCCCACTCAGTTGTCAATGCGGAGCTTGCGGTTTGCGGAGTTAGTGGTCTGTGTTTAACCACTGCATGGCTGAAATTGATGGATTTCATTATTAAGCTCTGATTTTGAAGAATGATGCTGTTAAAGGATGATACTGTTTAAGACAGCAACCATTTCTTGCAACATCATATTTAAAAATGAATACCAATGTTTCTTCCATTCCTCTTTTATAAATGTTATTTCTTCTGATAACTACTCTATGAAGGAAGGTGTGAAAACTGCACAACACTCTCAATACACAAAAGTGGTTACATTTACTATCATAAACAACGAGTGTAAAAAATCCCCAGGGTATTTCTCCATCAAACGGGCTATAATATCACTGCTAATTTACCCGAAAATGGCATCTGATAATAATTTCATGTCATCAGAAGGCGACCATCTTGCGTGTATAATAGGCCTTAATGGTCAGATAATGACAATGTTCACGATGACACTTTGCAACAATCTCTGCAAGCTCACTGCTAGTACAAACTCCTGGCATTTCACATCTCTGTCATTTGCTTGTCATCAGGCGATGAAATCTGACAATGTCGGGTGATTAGGCTCTTTCTTTTGACCAGTTCGCCAACGCGAAATATATAATTATTTCTCTGTGGCACGATTATGTCCGTGTGAGATATCTAACTCTCAGCGTCCACAACCAGAATGTCCCGCCTAAGTAATATGAACCACAGTCCTGTTATGACAGCTCAATTATCCATAAATACATGGACAATATGAATGTTTGACCCATCTTACATGGATGTAGCGCTTAGATGTACGATGCTAAAGTTAAAATCCTGCTGATTATTTAGAGAATAATTTCGCTGAAAGTCCAGGAGATAATTTCCTTCTAGATGCTTCACAACATTTCATATTAAATTTCACTCTTCAGGAAGCAGATTTCTTGATATAATCATGATAACTCAGCCCAGGGTTAAAATTATGTAAAATTAATCTCTGATATAAATCTTTATCTCCATTAAAACTCAGCACTACCATGGCATGTAAATAACAGTAGGTCAGACCAACTTTAATGTGTTGTTTTATGAAAACTGTCACCCAAAATACGAGATTGGAGAAAAATAATAATGCAGAATTTCACGCTCAGAAGTTTTAAGCTATTACAATATTAATCCCTTCATCATGTTAATTATCCAAATTGATCAAAAAAAATCCAAAAACGTTTTCTCAGTGCGTGTCCATTTGCTTGTCATTTAAATCATCGAGCAATCCAGTCCATTGGTAAATTTTCAAAGATAGTCTTCTCTTGGCCAGCAAATAGACCTTTTTCATGACAATTGCAAAGCCATTCTGAGCGGCTTGACCATTAAAGGGTTAACAAAACTACAGAGAACAAAAAGTTGCAGAAAATTCTGAGGAATTCTGAGTGATAAGGATTTGGCTGCGAAAAAATAGCTAGATGGAAAGAATGGTGAAAATAATACCTTAATATTTCAGCATTATTTTTTTCCCAGATATGTAAAACTTAGGAGGGTTTCTAAAACAAAAAGATAAATTGCTATTGACTAATTGTTATTATTAGATCAATAGATCAATAACCGTTCTAAGCCCGAAATAAGATCACCGCCCGATTAACTTAATACAGGGGCCCATTTCTTAGCTAGGCCACACCCATTTTCAGCTGAGCTTCACCCACATTTTATGCATGTTGCTATTGATTTAAAACCCAAATCTCCAGAATATAAATTTCAAGGTAATTATACAGAGTTGTTGTTGAATATTTTGAAACTAATTTGACTTGGGTCAGCTCTCAGTCAAATTAGTTTCAAAACATTCAACAGAATGTGTATTAAATTGTAAATATATTAAACACATACAATTCGTACACTTTGTGACAGACTTTTCGATTTTCCTGACAGAACCATTTTGGTTGCGACATCAGCTAACATGTGATTAATGACGTCAGATACTTAAGTAACAGATCGGATCTCTCCACTCGTTTTATCATTTGGTTTATTAAATATTCAATTTCTATTAAGCCTTTAATGGACAAGATGGCCAAAAGTCCATTTGTAGAACAAGGGAAGACTATTTTTGAAAATTTCCCACTGGAATGACTGGCTCGGTTATCGAGCAAGTCATTACGGTGGTAAATTTTCAAAAATAAGCTTTGCTTGTTCTGCAAATGTTAATTTCTCAAGATGACTGCAGAAGCCATTTTTGGCTGATATGAGTGTTAAAGGGTTAATGGACAAGACAGCCAAAAATGGCCTCTGTACCGCTTTTGGGCAAAGTCCAAGAGGACATTTTTGAAAATTTACCACTGCAATGACTGGCTCGATAATCGAGCCAGTCATTTCAGTGGTAAATTTTAAAAAATAGTCTTCCCTTGTTCTACAAATGGACATTTCTGAAGACTACTACAAAAGCCATTTTTGGTCACATTGAGTGCTAAATGGGTAAGGCAGTGGCTTTTGTCGGAAAATGGATTTCCTCTAATCCGTTGTTGTCTAAGACAGCTACACTTTTCAGCAACGCCGGTATTCTTCCAAATAAAATCTTGAATTGTGCATTCAACAGGAAAATGGTAGAGTTTGTAAAGTTAATCACCAAAGCAGAGAAACATTGTATTTCTACATGATAGTATAATTAACTTAGCCGGAGGCTGTGTGGTTAAAACAGATACCATCTGTTAATCTGGCAACAATGCTCAGGTGGCAGGGTATGTTACCATGGCGATGCCGAGACAAGATACATTAGTCTGCGCATTAGAGAATCAAATATCAGCAATGGATTTCACAAAATGTTTCATATTCGTTTGAACTCGGCTAGAGTATACTAGTATGGAATAATCATTTACTATTTTTAGATCGCAAGGGCGGTAACTCTGCCCCAGCAATAATAACCATTGAAATATATGACGAATAATGTCTTTGAACGAATTCCAGGGATCTTTGAACGAGACAATCAAAACTCATCTTTCTTTTCACAAATTCATAACATATAACGGTTCAATACTAACATCATAGATATTATGTTCCCACACAGGCATGCACACACATGCGTGCATATACATCCTTACAAAATCCATCTGTTAACCCTTTAACCATCAAATTTATTCAAGAAAATTTAAATTTTCTGATAGAAAATTTAAATTTGCGGAACAAGAGAAGAATATTTTTGAAAATTTACCACTGAATCACTTGCTCGGTTATCGAGCCAGTCATTCCAGTGGTAAATTTTCAAAAAGAGGCTTATTTTGATCTTTTTAAACACGTTTTTGGCTGATATAAGTGTTAAGGGTTAAAGCTTTATGGGGAGTAGTGAAAGTGAAGCAGCAGCTGTCAATCATCGTTAATATGTCTACAGAATTCCGGACATTTATGAAACTGAAGCAAATGAAATCTGTGAAACACCCGGAATGTGTTTCTGTCAGCGCCCAACAGTGATGACCAGCATTTAGGTGTTGGATAACGCAAAACGATACAGGAGGGAGGTGTTGAATTTCACGCTAAACCTCTCATCTTCTAGCTCAGAAATCATATTTAAATGTATGTTATAGCTCACGGTATATAGAATATTTTGAAAACAATTGGACTGAAAGACATTGACGACTTGGTAGCAATTACCTCTAGTCAAATTGTTTGCAAAATATATAGCAGATTTAATTTTTGCCTCCCGTAAATATAAAATTTCAGTATGCAATAATTAATCCTTTCAGCTATGAATTCCCTCTATCTCATTTTCATATAGGAAAATTGTTGAATATTTTGAAATTAAATTGACTGAAAGTCGTTGTTGCCATAGGCATCAACGGCTGCTAGTCAAATTAATTTCTAAATATTCAACAGAATAAGTTTTATATCGTAAAGAATATGCTTTTCCAGGATTTGTCATTGAAAGGGTTTAAATATGACAGATCTCTGTGAGCAATGTCATCCTCGCTGTTTGAAGTT
Source organism: Chaetoderma sp. LZ-2023a (assembly GCA_034401795.1). NCBI lineage: Eukaryota > Metazoa > Mollusca > Caudofoveata > Chaetodermatida > Chaetodermatidae > Chaetoderma > Chaetoderma sp. LZ-2023a. The sequence continues at coordinate 132,494,214 of CM067370.1, read as the reverse complement.
TTCCATCCACCCAGCTTGTTAAGTAGCCATGTTGGATTCAGATAACAAAAGAGGAAGAAAAAACACCTGGGACTTTGTTATCAGACTAGATGTATAGAGTTACACATGTACTCAAACACAAATATCCATTATCGATAATTACAAAAATGAATGTTTTTAGACAAACAAAGTGAAGAAATGGTAAACAAGCAATCGCTGTAGCGTGACAATGTAAAGATAATAAATGAGCAATAATTAATGATAGATGATTAAAAGCCATCAACATAAAAGATAATGTTCGATCTCAGCAACCACGCCTCAACTCCCCCTCACCACACCCACACCCCGCCCCCTCCACCACCCATCTATTCATGTGATTTAGACTCTATTTCACTAGATATCACCTTTAGTCCATGTTAATATTCAAGGGGGCCAAAATGTACCTTTGCAGTGATCCTGAAAAATGTCCATTTGCAAGCCAAGATAAGTCTACTTTAGAAATTTTTGTTTCACCGAAATGACTAGCTCGATAACTGAGCCAGTCATTCTAGGCAGTGGTAAATTTTTTAAATAGTCTCCTCTTGGCTTGCAAATGGACATTCATTAAGTAGAGTTGCAAATTTTTGTTGATAAATGTTTACCATTAAAAAATCAGATTTATCGTTTATTGAGCCAGGCATTCCAGTGGTAAATTTTAGAAAATAGTTTTCTCTTGGTCAGCAAATAGTCATTCCTCAAGACCACTGCAGGAGGCATTTTTGGCCGGCTTGACCATTCAAGTGTTAAAGAGCTTTCATGAGTCATGTGGATCAGTATTTTATTTTGGGACACATAATCCTAAAAACGGAAAGCATCATATTAGCCAAGACTTAAATTATTAACTTAATTAAATTAATTGGTTTTATTTTATTCTGCAGATACCAGGTAATTTGAAAGGATTTAATTCCCGGAATCAGTCTATTCCACTCCCTCCACCTCAGGTCACACCACCTTTTCTGAGAGCTGGCCGCAATTCACGAGGTGTGGAGATGTATATACTGACAGGTGAGTGATTAGTTGATTGACAGGTGTCATTAATAGCATCTTAGTTTTTCCATGTATTAACACTGGTTTTTAAAAATATGTTAGCTCATTTCCAACGCATTACTACCAGAAGAGACGATTGGCTGTGATGTTAGCATGATTGACTGTGATGTTAGCATGATTGGCTGCGATGTTAGCATGATTGGCTGCGATGTTAGTGATGTTAGCATGATTGACTGCGATGTTAGCACGATTGACTGCGATGTTAGCACGATTGGCTGCGATGTTAGCACGATTGGCTGCGATGTTAGCACGATTGGCTGCGATGTTAGCACGATTGGCTGCGATGTTAGCACGATTGGCTGCGATGTTAGCACGATTGGCTGCGATGTTAGCACGATTGGCTGCGATGTTAGCACGATTGGCTGCGATGTTAGCACGATTGGCTGCGATGTTAGCACGATTGGCTGCGATGTTAGCACGATTGGCTGCGATGTTAGCACGATTGGCTGCGATGTTAGCACGATTGGCTGCGATGTTAGCACGATTGGCTGCGATGTTAGCACGATTGGCTGCGATGTTAGCATGATTGACTCAATTTGACTGTGATGTTAGCATGATTGACTGTGATGTTAGCATGATTGACTGTGATGTGATTGACTGGTCAGCCGGGTGGGGTTCAAATCCCACTCGATTGTCAGGCGATCAGGTTGTGGACTAGCAATCAGTGGAAACATAAGCAATCGCCTTCACTCTTTGTTGCCTTTCTCGACCTAAAACTGGGGAAGTCACCAATACTAGACTGAAATATAGACCCAGCCTAGATATGGTGTGAATGGGACCTGGAATCAGGGAGTAGATAGATGCCAATCAAACCAATAACTTCTTCGACACATTACCATTTTAACAGTCAGGATTTGTAAAAAAAAATTGAAACTTTTGTTATAATAAATATCAATTTACAGGACAAGAGAAGATAATTTAAACATGTTTACCACTGAAATGACTAGCTTGGTTTTATGGAGGCAAGAATTTCAGTGGTAAATCTACCAGACAACTGATGAAGGTGCCTTTGGTCTGCTGCACCATTACATAATTAAGCAGAAGAGCAAGTATTCTCATAGTCAATAAACAATTGACTGAAAGTTGGTGTCACCTGCGAAACAACAACATTCAGTCAAATTGTTTCCAAAATGAGTGAGAAATATCTGAAAAATATTATTATAGATGCTTGATCTAGTCTGTATGCTTAGGAGGTCCCCAGTGAAAGTGAAAATGTCTTTCTTTACTTTTCCGCCTTTTGAGCAGACTACATTTTCCATGGCTTTAACTCTGGACCTGCTGAATATTTTGAAACCAATTTGACTGAAAGTTGTTGGTGGCTTAGCCAACAATCTTCAGTCAAATTATTTTCAAAATATTCAGAAGGGCCAGAGTTATTTCCCCATGAAATTATTGTCTGATGGCTTGCAGCAGTCCGAAAATTTCTTTAACCTGCACATCAGAGATTTGCATCTTCAGCAGATTGTAAATCTGATCAAACCTTCGTGACCAGTATTGTAGGTTATTACCCGCAAAATGTTAAAAGAAGCAATTAAGGATAATTTAATTTGGTTCAATTCATCGCGGAGCCACAATCGTCAGTTCGATGATTCACACCCAGGCTCATTCCGACGTGTAAATAATGCGGCATTGCTCGGAGACAATACCCATGCAGTGAATCCGGGGTTACAACAATATTTCGACTAAACCCGACTCTTTCTTGCATAAAGACATCGAATGACTGCTCACGAATGATTCAATATTTACATAAACATATCCGCTTTCAGGCTTAAAGATTGCTAATTCTGCAGCGCGTTAATCGGCCTATGTTTAGACATTCACGGGTAAATATGAAATTTCATTTTCAATCCACGCTCACATTGTCAACAGAGACCACCTGACACAGGCCAGGCATTCATAACCATTTAACCCTTACCACTCTGATGTCAAAATTTCTAATTTTCTAATTAAATTAAAAGATGAACTGGTGTTAATTTTTCAACAAATTTGGTGGAAGATGGTGCTGTCGTAGACAGCAACATCGTCCACCAAAATTATTGAAAAACGTACACCAGTCTCTTTGCTATTGACAAAGTAAAAGATACAATATTGACATTAGAGTGGCAAAGGTTAACTCCAAAAGTTGTTCAAAACAATTTCAATTTTCTCATAGAAAATGTCCATTTGCAGACCAAGAAAATACTTTATAAAAAAAAATCCTTCTGCAAATTTGCTGAACATTTCTCAAGACCAATGCAAAAACATTTTTTTGCCAACTTGAATGTTCAAGGGTTAAGCGAGCGTGTTTTGATAGGACGTGATTGACAGGATTCAATGGGCTTAAGTTGTCACGACCATTACCGCTACCAAGGCACTTATAAGAGGTGACAGGAAATTAGATCTTACCACAATGATATACCGCAGCGACATATTTACATAATTTCATCCAGTAAATTACTTCTCAAAATAGGAAAGCTTGATTCAGTCATATCATTTTTTTATCCCCCAAATGATGGATATATTTACACTGTACTTGTTGTCAAAGCCAGCGATCATAGATTTCTTTTACATTAATCAACTAATATTTACTGAGACAGCACAGTATTTACTGTATAAAATGAAAACCTATAAGAAATAGATAATTATAAAACAACAAGAAACTTATAGTAATTTACACCAGAAGAGTCGATCAATAAACGATGAATGCCAATAACAACAGCTGTGTCAAAACTTGCGCTGAACAAGTTAATAAATGTCCAAACACAGCGACTGTGACCTTTCATGCTACTGAGTACAATACACCAAATCACCCACCAATGTTGATCATGATTGGCTCAAAGAATTTACTGAAGCTACTGAAGGTATTACAGACAAACATATGGATGGACATAGATAGCACATTACTTTTTTTCCTTTTTTTTTATCACGGGAATACTTTGTTCGATGACTGAGCCAGTTATTCCAAAGATAAATCTTCAAAAATAGTCTCTATCATGCAATGGAAATAAATGTTCACTAAAGTAAAAATGTCAATTGTCTTGACCAATTTTGACTATAAAAGGCGTAAATACGCTTCAGCAGCCCTCCACCTGCCCTGGTTTTGAGGGCACTATTTCTATAACTAAACATTCAGTTTCCTACAATACTTTGACAATAACTAACAGTACTATGTTCATTGACTGATTACAAGAATTACAAATTATTGACCACAAATGCTTTGCTTCCTTGGCGTAAATCCAATAGGATGAGAAAATCATTTATCAAGAGGAAAAGAACTGGAAGAAATCCAGTAAAAGCGACGCTGTATGAGGATTCCTCAAATAATCAGTGTGATAGGTACTTTACATTCATATTTTACACTTTAGCCCTTTCACTGATGAATTCCACATATCTCACTTTAAGGCAATAACACAGGAAAACTGTTGAATATTTTGAAATTAATTTCAAAATATTCAACTGAGTAAGTTTTATATCGTAGAATTAATTTTTTTCAGAGATTGGTCGGTGAAATGGTTTATCCTTCTATAAATATCACCCCATACTTCATTGCCATTAATTTCTGCTAAATGATAAATACCTACTTTTCAGTTAAGCAGCATGCCTAGACATAGCATAGCGTCAAAACAGTTTTCAAAAATCTATAAAAATGTATTTTTAAAGGTAACTATGGAGGGCTAACTATGAAACACGCAGATTATTTTGGATATGTTTTGATTGAGAGTTGTTGCTGCTTAAGGCAACAACAATCGTTAGTGAAATTGATTTTAAAATAATCAGTATGGATTTGATTACAATTTGATGAACATATTATTAGCAATTATTAACCAGTTAAATTGTAAGATTTCCACAGGGAGTTGATCATTTGTGTTCATCTTAAAACAATATTGCCGTCTGTCTCTCAGGACAGCTAACCGCATAAATTGCTTCCAAGATGAAACTGTTAGTTATTTGACTACTTGATTTAAAAAAATCTAATATGTAATGTGGTTAGACACTTTAATGATCAAGTCGGCCAAAAACAGGTTCTGCAGTGTCCATTTGAAATGCCCATTTGCAGGCTAACAGGTTATTTTTAAAGACTTAAGAACTAGAATCGCTAAGCGAGCCAGACATTCCAGTTTTAAATTTACAAAAATAGCCTTCTCCTCACTTGCAAATGGACACTAAGCAAATTGTTACTTTTCTTGACCTGTCTTCATCATCAAACGACTAAATTAATTAAATAATCTTTTCTTTGGCAGCCTATTTTAAACACCCGAGACTGATCTGCAACCCATCTGACAAACTTGCGAAGCGGGGCAGAGGCCTCTATATCCAGATGGGTCATGATGCTGAGAAGGAATATACAGAAATCCCACTCATATCTGACAGACTACCGCCGCAGTGGGTCAAAGGTGGCTGTATACCGAAGGCGGGTAAGTACACATATTAGTGTTGTAAAAACCATGTGTATGACATTGTGCACTGCTCACCATGCCGTCTTCTACTTTTTGTTGAGAAGTCTGAATGACCCAATACGGTTTCCTCGGTTCCTTTAACCCTTACCACTCGTGTTAAAATTTTAAATTTTCAAATTAAATTAAAAGATGAACTGGTGTTCAATTTTCAACAAATTTGGTGGGAGATGGTGGACAATGGTGCAAAATTGTTGAAAAATGTACACCAGTTTCTTTGATACTGACACAGTAAAAGATAAAATATTGACATCAGTGTGCTAAGGGTTAATAGCAAATCATGGAGACATCTGGTTCAGATCACGGCTTCTGATTGGCTAAGAAAGCTTGCTAAAGGAGATCTTCATTTTGATTGGTCGAGAAGTTTTAGACAATCAGAACTTTTCCCGATTATTGTAGGAATGGGTTGTTTGTTGTCTCCAGCGGTTCCTTATACATTGAGAATATTGTAAGAGATTCCATTGTTTTTAACAGATTTTTCTCTAAGTGAGAACAGACTGCTTTAGGGGTTCTTCATGGACAAAATGGTCTTCCAATTGGTTCAGACTTTTGATGTTTCTGTCCTTACTGTGCATGTGCCCATGCCCGCTAGTCCATGCAATAAGCACTCCTGGGTGCCATTATGACCATATGGAGGTGGAGAGGTAGACACGGTTCCGAATCGTTTTTTTTTTTTTTTTGATAATTTGTTGATTAATATTCTCAAGATCACTGCAGAAGCCAGGGTGTGAGGGTTAAAGGGTTATCTAGATTAACAATCACAAATGGCCGCCTTCACCCTTCCATCTGAAAGAACTATATTATTAGAGCTGCTACAGCGCTATTGAGAACCCTGCCTATCCTTCAAGACCCCGAGACCTGAGCGTCTCATAAATGGGACAAGCCTTGACCATATCATCATGCCATGTCATTGTTTATTTATTATTCATAAAGGATTCGCTCATAAATTCCAGACTTCTAAGACAAAACTGTGAAATATACCACAAAGGAATATCCATCATTGTCAAGGAAATTAGATTTGAGCAAAATGCTTTCAATTCACACGCTGTCAGATAGCTGTCTCCTCAAAATGCATAATGTCCAACCATGCAGCACATAAATATATCTATAGAACTGCCTAATGTTGCATGAAAAGTAAAATCAAAGCTCCGTTTGAGATCTAGACACCTGTCATATGTGACCACCTGTCTTAAAGAGCCACCATCTTGTGTCCTCTAAAGACATAATCCTTTGGTGAGTGACTTATATTCACTATTTAATGATTGTGTTTGCTTAAGAAAATTTCAGTTTTCTGAAAGATGCCCATTTACTGACAAAGAGATTACTTTTGAAAAAGTACCAATGGAATGACTGGCTCGGTAATTATCGAGCCGGTCATTCCAGCGGTAACATTTTCAAAATACTTCTCAGTCTTCTGTTGGTCTGCAAATGAACAGTTAAGACCATTGCAGAGGCTGTTTTGGCTTGACCATTAAAGGGTCAAGAGATCACCTGTCTATAGCGACCACCTCTTAAGGGGGCACAAGGTGGTCACTAAGGACAGGTTGCTCTTACAGGACCACATCAGCAAAAACTAAAACTTAGTCACTAACTGCAATTGTCTTATATACAAGTAACTCTGCTCAAGCAGTGAAATTTGGGGGCCATTAAAAAATATGTGCCACCGAGAGATTTTGCTGTTTTAGAGAGCAACCGTTTTTTAGAACTCTCTTTTCAAAATGACTGTCAGTTGTCATAGTAATGGAACTTAATAGGCCACGCTGATATTTATCACTAATTATACAGCAAAATGCTACATTAAGGAAATATTCAGAATAACAGCTATAAGTTATTAGCACATATTCTCATGTGAATCTGACATTAAATATGTAAGTGAAACACTCACAATATTATGGTAACCTTTGACGGTTATGTTGAACAGATGCTGTGCACATTAGAACCATTTTCTAGTCACATTTCTGAACTGCTTAAATATGACTGCAAAGAGAAGTATTTAATAATCACATTTTGAAATCTGCGCATACAATTCCTTTGTCTGGCATTAATTTAACTTCAAAGATGGAGTCACTTTCCGCATTATTCACGAGACATTTAGAAACATAGATCAACATCCCAAACATAGATCAACATCCCAGGATAATAGATCAATGCATAGAATGAAGAATTTCCTGTTGCATGAAATGTGTGTGTGCGTGTGCATGTGTGTGCGTGCGTGCGTGCTGCGTGCGCGCGAGCGTGCATGCATAGACATTTCTTGAGGCTTGGCCTTTTAACACTTTAACATGATTGACATGTCAAAAACGTCTGTTTGAAATTTTCATGTATTATCCTAGTAAGCCCATCCTGTATATTTTCTATTATATATATATATATATATACACACACACACACACAATGCTATGAATACATTCAATATGTTCAGATCAACTGATTCAGTGATTGAATGAATTATTGATTAACTACTAATGACTGAATTGATTTTTGCAAATGAATTAGGCAAAAGTTGCCTAATTAGTTGCCAAGAGACTGATTGCTTAATTGAATGACTGCTTGATTGTCAAATTAGATACAGACACACACAGGCAGGTGGACGGATGGATGGACAGACAGACAGATGGATGGACAGACTGGCAGATAGACAAACAGACAGGCAGGAGGGCAGACAGACAGAAAAACAGACAGAGATAAACCTGTCTTGAGTGCTCACCTTATGAAGCACCAATAATCAGTCACTATCTGGACAGGTGGTCTCTTAATACAAGTGGGTAATACAATTTAGATGACTTCTGAAGCTGAAAAATCATGATTTCTTAAAACATATGATCATTCAAGCACCTGGCTTAAAGAACCACAATTTTTCGGCTCCAAAAGCCAGGTTTTCTCCCCTTGAGCAGGCTTGAGTGTACAATGGCTAATTGATGGACTAACAGATTGATATTTTGTCTACAGTATCCATATGAATTTTGTTTCAGGAGTACATTACTTTATGAACCTGTCCAAGCATCTGCCTTGTGAAAGCATATATCCAGTGTTCTTACTCTATGACATGGAAGGACGACTAGGAGGGTTCGGCTGGTCCTTCCAGGGCGTCCCTCCACTACCCAGTCAGGAGGACATCAGCTGGTTCAGATTGCAACCAGCATATTACCCGGTAATGACAGCATAAAATATAAAATATAGGAGCAACAATTTAGTCCCTTTAACCTTCAATTTTCTCATAGAATATGCCAATTTGCAGAACAAGATACATGTAAGCCTATTTATACAAATTTACCACTGGGATGACTGGCTCCGAGCCAGTCATTCCAGTGATAAAATTTCAAAAATATTCTTCTCTTGCTCTGAAAATGGACACCTATCAAGACTACTGCAAAAGCCAGTTTTAGCCATCTTGATTGTTAGCGGTTGATGCTTTAATTCTCAATTAATTCAAGAAAATTTCAGTTTTCTCATAGAAAATGTCCATTTGCAGACCAGATTATTTTCTGTAATTTTTTCACTGGGATAACTGGCTCAGTAATTGAGCGAGTCATTCCAGTGATAAATTTTCAAAAATAGTCGTCTCTGGGTCTGCAAATTGACAATTCTCAGATCCCGCTATAAAGGCTATTTTTGGCTCATCTTGAGTGTTAATCCACTCTGGTGTTAAAATTTTTAATTTTCAAATTAAATTAAAAGATTAACTGGTGTTCATTTTTCAACAAATTTGGTGGGAGATGGTGCTGTCATAGACAACAACATCGTCCACCAAAATTGTTGAAAAATGTACACCAGTCTTTTTGCTATTAGCATGGTAAAAGATAGAATATTGACTTCACAGTGGTAAGGGTTAATTCTGATTTCGAATTCCTGTTTGATTTTTCCTACATGTTGTTTATATTGGAGATGACATCTTGGACTACATTGTGCGTGTACACAGCTTCTGTATTTCAGTCATGTGTGCAAACTTTAAAACATTTTCCCTTTTGGTGAGAACAGAATATGCAGTTTGGTTTATGACATTTTTCTATCTTGCCCTTGCCTTCAGTCAAATTAGATTCAAAATATTCAACAAATTTCTGACTATTCTGGGAACTTAATTTTAATGCAGCCATACAAGGCTAGTGAATAAATTGCTTCCAGTTAAATGAGTTTAAAAAATATGAAACAACATTTCATATAGCGTGAGGAATTAACTGCGTTTAATCTGAAGGTTTGAAAATTCACAGCTGCTCATGCTGATAAATAACATCTATGGGCTTATTACCGCCACCTGAACTCAAATGCCAAATCCAGCTCATGCCATCACGTCCATCTGTCAACTTTTGCATTATAAACTTCAAAGTTATATTTATTTCACACAAGTTAAAAATCTTATTGATTATGGCTTCCAGATAATATTTATTACTAACTTAGTTTTGCATATTTTTCAATTCTAGTTCTTATTCGAGACATTGCCTCTGCCGCGTTGCATGCTGCATAAAGATTTTCGCCTTAGCGGCGTCCGTGTTTGGCTCGAGGACTCTGACAGGATGCTGTGTTCAGTTAACAAAGTGCCTCACTCATCAAGCAAGCCTGACACTAACAGCCAAAGCCACCGCAACCGAAATCATGACTATAACACGGGAATCACAATAATCGTGAATGACCGCCACGAAGACTCAAAACACCCCCATCGTCACAAGGATTCACAACACCCTCGAAAACACCAACGAAATTATGAACATAATAAGGACTCAAATTCATGGAACTCTCAGCAAACACGTAAAACAAACCCGCCACCGGATTCTTCATGCCAGCGGCATATTGTGAACCTACCTGTGATACTCCTTATGAGCATTTTAGTGCTAGTGTACCCGTGTTGGCGGTGTTAGCAACCCATATGGCATGTTTATAACTTAATGTAATATAGCGGACTTACATTGTAAACCTTAAATGGACTGTCAAACAAGAATTTATCAGTATGCGCGTGCCTATGTGTGTCATGCAAGCATGTAAGTGTGTGTGTGTGCGTGCGTGCGTGCGTGCGTGCGTGCGTGCGTGCGTGCGTGTCTGCGTGTGTGTATACTTGTGCACGTTAGTTTTCAGCATTTTACACATACCCACCTCTGCTATGAAGAAGAAGTGCTTTGCCTTGATTGGCAAAAGGCCAGAGTGCTACAAGAGGTAAAGAGGGATTCTGAGGGTTTTTTCTGTAAAATAAGGGCATTTGTTGTCAAAATTAAATAAGTTAGGTTTTAGGGCAGGGTGTTGCAAATTTACGGCAGAGTGGAGCACCCTTCTGCACCCATCAAGGTAAAACACTGAGAACAAAATGGAAAATAACCACCATCTCTTTAAAAAGCATGTCAAAGTATTTTATGAAAATGAAAATTCTGTAACTAAGACGAATGATTGGTCACATAGTTTGACCAATTCTAAAAATTCTATAATACAGGTATTTATCATATAAACAAGCCTTCTAGCCCGTTCCATATTTTTCGATATGAGCACACGTGCCATATTCAACGGAGTATTTTCATTGGCTGTTGGGTGTACAAACCATTTAAATCGACCAATTAAAACATCAATTGATGTGAGCGTGACGCATTGGGAATATTACTGTTTTACTACGATTTGTTTACTACGATTTGTCATTCATGAAACATCATCGCAAAACGTCATCGTTTGACAGTTTATCAACAATGAGAAATCAGATAAAAGTCACATCAGCAACTAGTGGCAAATATTTCAAAATTACAGTTTATATGATAAATAAAATCTCAAAATCGGTCACTTTTCATATCACTATTATGAACCTCGTTGAAAATTATCAATTTTGCACTCGCTAAAGCTCGTGCAAATTGATAACTTTCAACTCGGTCCATAATAGTGATATGAAAAGTGACCTCGCTCCAGATTCTCTATCTGTGCTATAATGATTTCTACTGCTATTAAACAACTCATACAAACAAACTACATAAACTACATATGACAAATTGACTACCACAAAAAGATTCCATAAAATATTTTTGAAACTAATTTGCCCTAAGACAGCAACATCTTTCTGTCAGACTAGTTAAAAAATATTTACCAGTCTACCTGTTTGGCCATTTAGAAAATAGAATCATGGGTTCTCTGGGATAAAAGTGTTAATACCCTCAGTCCAATAGCCAAGATCCATAAGACCATTTCTTGATAGTGGATCAAATATTCTCTTGAATATATACAAATTACTGTTATTGACAGTTAATGCTGGTATATATGAAAATTAAATAAGGTGAACAAATTACATGTATAAGCATTTATGATATTAACCCTTTAACCCACAAGTCGGCCAAAAATAGCTTCTGCAGTGGTCTTGAGAAGTGTCCATTTGCAGAACAGAGAAGACTATTTTTGAAAATTTACCACTAGAATGACTGGCTTGATGACCGAGCCAGTCATTCCAGTGATAAATCTAAAAAATAATCTTCACTTGGTCTGCAAATGGACATTTTGAATGAAATAATTTAAATTTTCTGGAACAAATTTAAGTGTTAAAGGGTTAACTAATTCGGTTGTGAATGGACCACACCACATGCTTCATTTTCAACAAAATCTAACAAAAACCACATTATATCACTAAATCATAATTACATATTTTGCTGAATTCATTAAGTCCTGTGCAAAGAAAGATTTTAAAATAAAATGTCATCATACAGACTACGGGAGGTAAACGAGCTAGCCAATCTAGTGGTATGTTTTCAAAAATTGTCTTCTCTTGGCCTGCATATTAAGGTCTATATTAACATTCATTAAGCCGAAATTAAGGTTTTCTTGACCAATCTTGGCCATTATAAGGTTAAATAAGTGACTTTCTCAATCCTCTACGCAGCCTCTTATTTCATACACAGCTCCGCTAGACATCTCTTTATCATCGCTTAAGTTCAATGCTTTAGTGAGTGTTCATTATGAGCCCAAGAAAAGAATTTTAGAAAAATGATCACTGGAATGATCTGTTCGATAACTCTATTCTAGTGCAGCTTTTCAAAAATCTCCTGACTGGCTTGTAAATGAACATCATTTATCAAAACCACTGCAGAAGTCAGGAGAAAGAGAGCTTTACCCATTTAATGGCCGAATTTGGTTAAAAATTTGTTTAATATCTGCCTATTGAATGTCCATTTATAGGCCAAGAGAATAAAGTTTTTGAAAATTCCACAAGACAATAACAGCGGCAGGTTTTGGCCAGCATGACCATTAAAGGGGTACTACAATGTGCCATAGTAGATGTTAGATATTTTACGCAAACACATGATAATTTAAATTCAAATTAAACACTTTATTAAAACATGCTTTCCGAATAAACCTATAAACCTGGAAATACATTTTCTAAAGCACTGTCGCTTTCATTAACCATCTGACTACTGAGGGTTTTGCAGATGACATATTCTAGTGGCTATATCTCTGGACCATAGAAATATTTTGAAAACAATTTGACTGAAAGTTGTTGGTGGCTAAGTGTTTTCAAAACATTCATTAAGTCAAGAGTTTTTGCTCATTGAAATATTATCTGGTGGCTTGCGGCATTGTGACAATTAAGAAACATGGCATATTCAGTGACCACCTTTTGCCGCTCACTCAGGGGTTGGGGTGGAAGTCGCTAAATCAAACTGACGCTATATTTACACGCTACAGCACCATAGCAACTGAATTTTTTGATTAGAATTACGCCTTCAAAGGTCCTTTAACACACCTTGCCTGATGTACTCTGTATGCACCTGTTTATTAATTAAATTATTAGTTATAAAGTTTATTAATTACTGTAATTAACAAACCTGTACATTATTATACAATAGTGTAAATATGTACATGTAATACACAATTATAAAAACAATTTTTAATAAAGATAAATAAATAATAACCCTGTTTCTGAATTGTGAATATTAATTATATTAAAATATTAAATTCTGAACACAAGTTCTGTTTTTATGTATGTTTTAAATTTTAATATTTAAATATAAATGCAGAGTAAATAAATAAATGTGAATACACGAGTTGTTTTTAAAAGTTGAACTACCGTAGCTTCAGATGGTGCATTTCTGTTGATTCAAACTAAATTATAAAATTGTTTAATTTTAACTTCACTTTTCACGTGAGTGGATACTTAGCTTTTATTGTAGGATAATTTGTGCAATTCATCAAGTCTTCATGAGCTGATATAATTTACTGTATGATATAGTGTAAGTCACACATTAATTTGAAGAAAATATACCCGAGAGTTGCTACTGCCTGAGGTAGCAGCAGCAACTTTCAGAATATTTTACAAAATATACATCTGATGTTATATTTCGGTCTCCTGAAATGAAAAGGATATCAATAAATGGTTAGTAAATAAATGCTACACAAAGCAAGTTTCTGGAAAATCATGTACATGTCGGATGTTAGAGGTCCTTGGAAATATCGCGACTAAAAAACTGGGAAACGGAGAGATAATTAGAAAATACTTGGCAGTATCCTTGTGTGAAATTATGAAAAACAACACGTTTCCCCCAAAAAAACCCAAGAACAGATTAGTTAGTACAATTTTGAATATGATGTAAGAAATGTTCTGTTGAATATTTTGAACATAATAAGGAAGCAATGTCTTCCAACCAATCATGTTCAAAATATTCAACAGTATGTTTGTTTGATTTTGGAAACAAACCAAGTTATTTCTAAGCTGTACTGTAGGGATATATATATATATATATATATATATATATATATATATATATATATATATATATATATATATATATATATATATATATATATATATATAAAATCGGGTTACATTATTGCAATAATTATGAAAATACTGAGTAACTAGGGTATAATTCGTTAATTATAGAATAGAATATCGATGAAGATGCAGATAACTATTAGGGGTATATGTTATGTTCACTTTATCATTATTCCATGGTACTTCAGGAAGCAAATGATCCAAGCACTAATAAATGTTAACTGACTGTTCATAGATAGTATAAACAATCGGCACCAAGTACCATCATGACAATGACTTCACTAATGTCATAACACACGAGATTATTTTATTGATGTAACAATTTTTACGGGCATATGTTCAAAGATGTCAAACATTACATGCCAAATCCATCATCACCGCTCAAGGGTTTTAGATGCTTTGTTTGGAGACAAAAGACAGTTGTTATCTAACCCGTTAACAGTTAAGCGGGGCCCAACCGGTCATTTGTAGTCTTCTTGAGACATAGCCATATACAGGCCATGCGAACATTATTATTGAAATTTTACCACTGGTATGACTGGCTCAAAAGGTTGTAAATTTTAAGAAATAATCTTCTCTTGTTCTATGTATGAACTTTCTCTAAGTAAAGATTAAAAATTTTTGGGACAAATCTTGGCCATTAACCCTTCCTTTAACACTTATATCAGCCAAAAATGGCTTCGACAGTAGTCTTGAGAATTGCCAATTTGCAGACCAAGAGACTATTTAAAATAATTTACCACTGGAATGACTTGCTCGATAACCCGAGCCAGTCATTCCAGTGCTAAACTGTAAAAAATAGTCTTCTCTTGGTCAGCAAATTGACATTTTCTTTGAAGAAATTGAAATTTTCCTGAACAAATTGAAGGCTTAAAGGGTTAATGAGTTAAGATTATGATCAAATGACTTAATGGATCCTGTCATTAAGATGAAGCCCAATGCTTTGGCTAAAAACATACAGTTTCTTATGACAACTGACTTGTATTAGCCTATTAGGAGACCGCCTATCATTAGTGCCCACTTCCTCCTACATGGCTGTATTAATGGATCAGCTTATATAATGATCACTGAACTCACATGTACATATGTTTTGCCTTAAATAAATGTCAGAATGATCTTATTCCCACCTATTAAATTACAGGTGTTAAATATTTAGTTTTATTACAGAGTTTTACTTTCATTAACCCATATCATGCTCTACTCAAATTAACCATCAAATTTGTTCCAGAAAATTCAAATTTTCTCACAAAATTCCCATTTGCAGACTAAGAGATTATTTTTGAGAGTTTACCGCTGGAATGACTGGCTCGATTATCGAGGTAGTCATCCCAGTGGTAAATTTTCCAAAATAGTCTTCTCTTTGTTTGCAAATGGACATTTCTCAGGATCAAATTTAGAAGTCATTTTGGCGGTCCTGAGAGGGAAAGGGGTGATAGCCGAAGCTTGAAGATTTTACGAGGTGATAATATGTCAAAAACATTAGCACTTGCTGTCAGTATCAGTGCTTGTTAGGACAACATTGAACCATACAAATATTATTTAGTCCAACCATATACCTCAATCATATAGAGAAGCAAAAGCTACAATACAGTCAACATGTACAATAAGTGGCTCATTGACCACACTGGCTACAGACGACTGTGTTCAACAAGTCAGAAGGAAAAACCAAGTTATAATTCTTCATCCCTCAATTACCATTTTTATTTTACGTTTAAAATCGGAGACTCAGCCATATTTGCCACTGTACTAAGGAAGGCATGACTTGGAGAAATATTTTCCCAAAATGCCCTTGTTTGAACATCTTAACCATTTAACACTCATACCAGCCAAAAACAGCGTCTTCAGGTCTTGAGAAATGTACATTTGCAGACCCAGAGAATATTATTTTTGAAAATTTACCACTGGAATGACTGGCTCAGTTATCGAGCCGGTCACTCCAGTGGTAAATTTTTAAAAATAGTCTTCTCTTGGTCTCCAAAGAGATTTTCCGTGAGAAAATTAAAATTTTCTTGAACAAATTTGAGTGTTAAAGGGTTAAGACAATAGCATTAGGCCCTGCCTGCAGACCTTTAGCAAAAATTGTTTGAAAATCTAGAACTGACGGCTTAATTATGATCCCTCCCTCCTTATACCAGCTTAATAATGATCCCTTTCTCCTTGTACCATGTTAATTACGATCCCTGCCTTCTTGTACCAGCTTAATTACAATCCCTGCCTCCTTGTACCAGCTTTATGATGATCTCTGCCTCCTTGTACCAGCTTAATTATCATCCCTGCGTCCTTGTACCAGCTTAATTATGAACCATGTCTCCTTGTACCACTTTAGTTACCATCCCTTCTTCCTCGTAGCAGCTTAATTACGATCCCCACCTCCTTGTACCAGCTTAATTACGATCCTGTCTGCTTGTACCAGCTTAATTATCATCACTGCCTCCTTGTACCAGCTTAATTACGATCCCGTCTGCTTGTACCAGCTTAATTATCATCCCTGCCTCCTTGTACCAGCTTAATTACGATCCCATCTCCTTATACCAGCTTAATTATTATCCCTGCCTCCTTGTACCAGCTTAATTATCATCACTGCCTCCTTGTACCAGCTTAATTACGATCCCATCTCCTTATACCAGCTTAATTACGATCCTGTCTGCTTGTACCAGCTTAATTACGATCCCGTCTGCTTGTACCAGCTTAATTATGATCCTGTCTGCTTGTACCAGCTTAATTACGATCCCATCTGCTTGTACCAGCTTAATTACGATCCCGTCTGCTTGTACCAGCTTAATTACGATCCTGTCTGCTTGTACCAGCTTAATAATCATCCCTGCCTCCTCGTAGCAGCCTAATTACGATCCCCGCCTCCTTGTACCAGCTTAATTATGATCCCTGTCTGCTTGTACCAGCTTAATTATCATCCCTGCCTCCTTCTACCAATCACATACACCACTGTACAGCTCACAATGTTTCAAAAACAAAATAAAATGTCCTATTGAATATGTTTTACTTAATTTGATTGGAAGCCATTGCTGCCTAGCGGAGCAATGGCTTCCAATTAGATTAAGTCAAAAATATTCAACAGAACATTTCTTACATTGTGTTCAAAAGTGTAATAACTAATATGTTTCCATCTTTGTGTTTGGAAACATGTACCGTTATCTATAAGCAAACATTTCCCTAGATACCAATACCAATAACCTCTGTGTTAACAATCACCTCTCCATTACACGCAGAGGCACACATGCACGCACACATGCACATATAAGACAACATCGTTGAATCCCAAAAAGCCAACAAATTTTATTTGGCCCTCTCTAAAAAGACCACCTGTTTATAAAGACCATGTTTATTTGGTCCCTATCTCGTTATTATCTATATAAATTTATACATTCTTAGCTGTATACTAAGTCAATGCGGACATTATGTACTTCTGGCTGTGTAAGCATTAACAGTCTTCTGAATTTTGTCAGGTATATTCTATTCATATTTTTGTTTAAATGATGATTTTAATACAATTTTAATAATTAATATTGAAAAAATAATTTGAGGCCTTCCAATATTAGTAGTTATAGTAATACTGTAAAATTATGAAGAACTTTGTTGTAAAATAAACTGACCCCACAAATTCTTAAGCTATTTTATGTTTTATGCACTGCTTTTTACATAACCATTTAATTCTGTTATTACTATATTTGCAATAATAGTAAGGAAATTATAAATATTAGTTAACAATATGAACTTTAAATAATGATTGTCTATCACCGTATTTAACCCTCTTAAGATTTTAATGTGGTCGAGAAAATTAAAATATTTGCTTATTGAATATCAATTTTCAGGCCATGAGAAGACTGTTTTGGAAAATTTAGCAATGGAATGACTGGCTCGGCTATCGCGCCAGGGATTCCAGTGGTAAATTCTCAAAAATAGTCTTCTCTTGGCCTGCAAATTGACATTCCTCAAGACAACTGACAGACGGGACCATTGGAGGTCAAATATCAATGATAATTTGAAACCAATTTGATTGTAAGTGATTATTGTTGCTTATGGCAATGACTTAAGAGTCAAATTGTCTTTTAAAAAACTTGATCTTAACCAATACCTGTGCAGCATCAGACAAAATTGATGCAATCAGTTGATTTTATATATAAAATATTTATTCATTAAATTCCATTATCTCAATTTCAAATGAAAGCTGTTGAATACATTTTGTATTTGATTGGGAGTTGTTGTAGCAACCATTCCCAGTCAAATAATTTTCAACAAAATATATCTTACATCATTACAAGTGTGTTACCTCTGCTCAGCTTAATGTTTGAATGGTCACGCCTGCAAAAAATGGGCTTTGTAGTGGTCTTGATAAATGTCCATTTGCAGGCCAAGGTGACTATTTTTGAAATTTTACCACCGGATGGCTGCCTCGATAACTCAGCCAGTCATTCCAATGGTAAATATTAAAGAAGTCTTGACCTGCAAGTGGACAATCACTAAGTAACAGATTTCAATTTTGTTGGCAAATCTTGACCATTAACCCTTTAATGGTCAAGTTTGGTCAAGAAAATTTTAATATCTGCCTATTGAATGCCCATGTACATCCATGTAGAGGTCGAGCAAACAATTTTTGAAAATTTATCACTGTAATGACTGGTTCAATTATCGAGCCAGTCATTCGTGGTGAATTAAAAAAAAATTGTATTCTTTTGGTCTGTAAATGAACATTTCACAAAACCATAATAGAGGCCGGTTTTGGCGGGCCTAACCTTTAGCCCTTACCACACTGATGTCAATTTTCTATCTTTTATGGTGTCTGTAGAAAGGAGACTAGTGTACATTTTTCAACAATTTTTGTGGAAGATGTTGCTGTCTACGACAGCACCATCTTCCACCAAATTTGTTGAAAAAAACCCACCAGTTCATTTTTTACTTTAATTTGAAAATTAAAAAAGGTGACATCAGAGTGGTAACGGTTAGCGTTATGCGAGAGGGTTAAATAAATCTTCCTGAGCAATCAAGCTGAACACTGTTAGTTAAAGATTATAAATTTTTGTTGTTGTTGTTGTTGTTTTTATTTAATTAATAACTTAATTAACTTAGTCCCCCTACATTGTAATTACTATATACATGTATTCAGTGTGTGAATTGAATCCCGTGTTTTTTCTGTTCACTCATGAAGCAGGGTCTAACTATCTATGCCTTACTTAATGACTAATGCACAATATTAATTGATGATCGCGTGACCATGTCCTGCGTGCCACAGTCGTTTACTTAATAATTATTCATATCATTGTCAAGGAGCTTGACAATGACGTTAATTTTAGCTAGAATGAAAATTAAATAATTGAAATTAAATAACAGATAATAAAGCAGTTACCTATGTTCATGATTAATAGTTAAACATCTGTTATTCACACTACTACTATTGCTGCTACTACTGCTACTACCACTACTACTACGGCTACTAATATTGCTGCTGCTGCAACTACTACTATTGCTGCTACTACTGCTACTACTACTACTACTACTACTACTACTACTACTACTACTACTAGACTCAGATTTCTGCACTCTTCCTCCTACACGTAATTCCCTCTTATCCTAAGTTTATCGTCTCCTGTTTTTACTGCTCTTCTGTAGATGGTCACTGCATAGGTGAATTGCTTAATGTATAAACTGTAATACAATTATTTTAATACAAGTTACACTCATTTGCTTGTTTTTCTCCCCACCCATCCGCATAACACACATTCCCCACCCACTTGCGTAACACACAGACACAAACATGTACATACATGTACACATAAACAGATACCCATCACACACACATTCTAACGCATGAACGCACGCACACACTTGATAGCAAATGAATCAGAAACCACCCCATTCTGTACTTTCTGTGAATATAGCCTACAAATAATAAAACAGCAACAAATTTCAGTCAACTTCTAATGGTCAACTGATTCCATATTAACACCCTTTCAGGTAAGATTTGTTTAAAATTTAGAAAGACTTCGTTTTTCTATCAAATGGCCAGTCACAATAAGGGAGATAATTATTATAAGAGAAAAGAAAACAAATTAGACTACACAGAGTGACTTCCCCTTAATGAAATCAATATAAATGATGAATCCACAGAACTATTACTCGATGTAGCAAATTTGTAATTAATAAAAGCAAATATTTCTATGTCATATTGACATATCAGTTTTGCTTAAACTAAATCATTTCATTTTATGTCATAACAGGTGAATTGTAGACCAAGCGCTGCGGAGACTGTGTTAGTCAGATTATGAGAGTATGATTCTTTAGGCTTTAAATGATCAAGCTGTTCAAAACAAGCCTTTAACCGCTCAAAATTTGTTTTAAAAAATGTAAATTTTCTCAGAAAATGTAAATTTTCTCAGAAAATGTCCATTTGCAGACCAACAGACGACTAATTTTGAAAATTGACCACTGGAATAACTGGTTCGGTTATCATTGTGGTAAATTAAAAAAAATACTCTTCTTTTGGTCTGCAAATGGGCAGTTTGCACGACCACTGCAGAAGCTGTTTTTAGCCAATTTGAGTATTAAAGGGTTAAGATGTGTCTATTTGCATACTAAGCGATTGTATTTGAAAATCTATCACTAGAATGGCTGGCTCAGAAGCCGGTGGTTTGTATTGTTGAAAAAGGTTAAACTATTAGAGCCATTACAGTCAGTGAAGTGTATGAAGAGTCCAAATGATTATAGGAAGAAAATTAGCTCACATAAAAATGAAATCTGGATTCATACCCAGCCACGTAGAAGAAGGCCTCTTTAACCCTTTTTAATTAACCCTTTAATGGTCAAGGCGGTAAAAACCAGACTTTGTGCAGTGGGCTTGAGAAAATGTTCAACAGCAGGGCAAAAAAAAGAATATTATCACTGCAATGACTGGCTCGATGTTAAAGTTTTGAACACAGCATATCAGTAAACTGATGTACGGTGTGTTTCCCGAAGGCATACTTGGTAAAGACACCAGAAACTATTGGCCTGACACAAATTTTTTGTAATGCCCAGTGAACCGTGGAAAGTAGGTAACAACCTTTCATACACGACACATCTTCAGCGTATAATGCATCCATAATACACCTGGTTTAGTTCCAGTACCAAAAATATGTTTTGTAATGTTCAATAAGCCATGAAAAGTATATCAAAGGTGGGTTACGCTGACCTAATCTTCATGCACTGTAGACCTCCTCTGTAAGATGCATCGATTGCATCCACATATCAAGTTTAGTTCCCGTATACCAAAAACTCTTGAAGCTACAGCCTGGACAAAAGTTTTCTGTAATGTTCAACGAACCGCAAAGTGGGTTAAAAGTATGGCACATTGACCTACTTTTCATACACTGCACACCTCTTCCCTAAGATGCATCCAGATATCTAGTTTAGTTCCTGTATACCAAAAACTTTTGAGACTATAACCCAGACAAAAATTATCAGTAATGTTCGATGAAGCGAGCAAAGTAGGTCAAAAGTAGGTCATGCTGACACCCTTTTCATTCACTGCACACCTCCACCCCGAGATGCATCCACTTATCAAGTTTAGTTCTCGTATACCAATAACTCTTGAAACTACAGCCCGGACAAAAGATTTTTGGTAATAGTCAATGAACCGTGAAAAGTAGGTTAAAAGTAAGTCATGCTGACCTACGTTTCACAGATTACATATCTTCTCCATAAAATGAATTCACATACCACGTTTCATGATCGTACATATAAAAGTCTTGAAACTATGGCACGGACAAACTTGTCGACTGTAATTTTCAGCTAACCATCAGAAGTCGGTCATGCTGACCTACTTTACACACACAGCACATCTTCTCCATAAGATACATCCACATACCAAGTTTCATGATCGTACATATAAAAGTCTTGAAACTATGGCTTGGACAAACTTGAAGAGGGCGAATGAACAAAGCAGCGACTACATGCTCCCGAAAAGTTTTTCGGGGAGTATAAAAATAGTCTTCTCCTGACCTGCTATTTGGCATTCACTATGCATGGATTATGATATTCTTGACAAATCTTGACCAGTAATGGGTTAACCAAGTGATGAGAAGCAGCTCACAAAAATAGCTGAACATGTTCGATGCTTCCTGAACAAAATAAAACACTGTTCGTTTTTGACTTAAATTGATTGGAAGCCATTGCTGCCTAGGCAGTATTTGCCTTCCAATCAAATTAAGACCAAACTAGACTGCGTCGTCGCTGGCATGCCATCGCAAATCTGCACGCTTTCTCCAACTTGGACATTCTTCCCCAAACACCACCCTGATGACGGAAACCTGATGTAAACATAGTTTCGCAATCCGCAATCACATAGGTAACTAACATACCAAATTAAGCTGAATTCTGCTAACTTTGACCTTCTGCCCTGACTCCACTCTGCCGCCCCCACCCTCACCCTGGCGGTGGAGCCTAATGTACATATTATCTTGCAGTCCGCAATCATATGGCTAACCCAGATAACAAATTTGATTAATTCCACCAAATGGTTTCCGAGAACATAACCCGGAATGGACAGATGGATGGATCGATGAAGGCGATTGCAATATCCACCCCTTTATCAAAACGCATTGGGATAAAATATTCAACAGAAAACTTGTTATATAATGTTGAAAATTTTACTAAAAGTTATCACGTTTCTGTTTTTGTTTTGGAAACATCCTGACTTATTTCCGAGTTGTACTGTAGAAAGCCTTAGAGATTGCTGTACATCTCTCAAATTTAACAATCATTTAACCCTTTAATGGTCAAGATTTGGTAAAAAAAAAATCAAAAATAGAAATATTGCTATAAATATCCGCTTGCAGACCAAGAGACGACTATTTTTGAAAACGTACCACAGGAATGACAGGCTCAGTTATCAAGCCAGTGATTCCAGTTATAAAAATAATATTTGATTGGCCTGCAAATTGACATTCTTCAAGACCCCTGGAAAAGTCGGCTTTGGCCAGCTTAACCATTAAAGAGTTAATAATTTGGTTATCCACTTCACTTCCCGCTGATCGAACAACAAGTCATGTGCAAAATAATTGAAGGCTGTAACTTATTTTAATTTTCTGGGCTGACAAAGCTTTCTGGATGGTGACATAAAGGTTTGAATCACCAAGTGTATGACAAAATTCAGGTGAGCTTGGACAAACATTTGCTGTGTCAGCTGTTCTTTAAGGGTATATGCGTTCGGAGACAGAATGCAGTACAGATGCAAGCAGGTTGAGAGTGAGAAGTGAGAGCACAGAAGAAACAGTTCTCTGTATGATAAGATAATCTTACTTTACCTGTCTGTCTACTGAATTTTTACAGACTACATTTTCCATGGGTTTAACTCAGGATATGCTGAATATTTTGAAAACTATTTGACTGAAAGTTGTTAGTGGCTAAGCCACCAACAACCTTCAGTCAAATTGTTTTCAAAATATTCAGCAGGCCATTGAAATTATTGTCCGGCACACAGTTAAGATGTGCAGTGCAAATAACGCCAGGTAAATAAACTTGAATTCAACTCAAACACAATAATAACCAACGAGTGATAAATCTCGAGCTATTCCCCGCCCATTTCTAGCTAAGATTCTCCCAAATTGTACAGGTTTTTGAATTGATTTAAACACTGAACTTTGAATTCCCAGAATCTGAATTCACCATTCCAGAGTATCCATCTATCATCTGACGTCATAATCAGCTAAGCGGAGCATAGGATGACATCATAATTATTACATCATAAATGATTCTATTTGGCCCGTCATTAACTCTTAATAGTCTGACACATTGTACGAATTGTATGTCTCTACTATTTAATAAACATGCTGGTGAAAATATTTTGAAACTAATTTGACTGAGCGCTGTTGTTGCCTGAGGCAGCAACATTACCCAGTCAAATTAGTTTCAACACATTCAACAGGTTTCTATATATAGTTTTCTGGAAATTGGTAGTCAAGAAGTTCAGGGATAAATCCCAACACGAGCGAGGTGTGGGCGGAGATTAACTAGGGATTGGCAGGGCATAGCTAAAACTGGAAAGGTCCATTGTACAGATTACAAGCTTATTAATATCTTGAAACCAATTTGACTGTGAGCTGTTCCTTCTGTAGGCAGCAACATCTCCCATTCAAATTAGTTTCCAAATAAGAGACATATTTTGATATATCCCTGGAGGCTTCAGATATTTGAGTGACACATTGGATTCCTCAATTAGCATCAAGTGCCGCTTTATATGATGCCATGATGTCCCATGAAACACTCTGGCCATACACAATATATAATTCTCTAATGGAGATTTCATATTCAGCATGGAAATATTACATTGCTCAATCCATGGCTCACATAGGATGAAAATCATGGCTTGCATCAGCTTTTTACTTACTTTGTTCAAGACTATAACACAGAATTTAAATAAATAAAACACAGTTAATACTAAATACCTTGCAATTTAATAATCTTTGTACTCCAGATGATAAAATATTTTTAAAATCTATTTGAATCTATTTCATTTTCAACTCTATTGGACATCCTTGGATACATTTAAGATAGTATCATAATGTCCTGGTCCTGTAGAAATTGACACATTGATGATGATGTGGCCTTGGACACGTGGACAGTGACTGGACAAATTAATACAGTGACGATGATATGGCTTTTGGACGAATTCCTACAGTGAAGACGAGTTGGCTTTTTGGACGAGTTGGTACAGTGAAGACGAGTTGGCTTTTTGGACGAGTTGGTACAGTGAAGACGAGTTGGCTTTTTGGACGAGTTGGTACAGTGATGATGAGTTGGCTTTGCATGAGTTGGTACATTGGCAAATTGATTTTGGATGAGTTGGTATATGGATGACTAGTTGATTTTTGGCAAGTTTGTAAATGAACCTTTCCAGTTTTAGCGCTGTCTATTTCTAGCCAAACCCCACCAACACCTCGCTCGTGTTGGGATCAATCGATCCCTCAACTCCCCAACTATCAGTTTCCAGAAAACTACACAGGTAAGCTGTTTAATATTTTGAAACTAATTTCACTGGGTGCTGTTGCTGACAATGGCAGCAACAGCACCCAGGAAAATTAGTTTCAAAATATTAAACAGCATGTTTATTAAATAGTAAAGACAAGCAATTCATACACTATTAAGCATTCAAGATGGACTAAATCGAGTCAGTGATGCTGTAATTGATTATGACGTCATCCTACATGTCACATAGTTAATTATGACATCATATGATGGATGCATAACTGGAAACGTACATTGAATGAGTTGGTACTTGGATGATTTGGTGGGCTGCAATGAGTCAATACAGAGATGAACTTGTGATCTGATACTGGAATGAGTTGGAAGTCGAATGGGTTCGTGACGGATGAGCTACAACACGCACTAGTCAGCGTGTGGATGAGCGGGTTTGGGATATATGGCTAGACTAGTAGACTGACAGCGTGCTCAAATGATATGACACACCTCTTCATGGGAATAAGTGAATCACATGTGAGGAAAAGTTGACGGTAACAATGTTTTGTGATTGGGAGTTATCCGTTTTGGTGAATTATGACTCGTAAAAGATGAGGCACTTTCTGCAAACTGATTGGATCAACATATAAAAACAGACACTACATAATGCCAGAAAGTCAAGGCAAGCTTTAATCCCGCAAATTTGTTTTAAAAATTTCAATTTTCTCAAAGAAGATGTCTATTTGTAGACCAAGAGATTTTTTTAATAATTTACCCATCTGGAATGACTGGCTCGGCTATCGAGCCAGTAATTTCAGTGGTAAATTAAAAAAAATAATCTCTAGGTCTGCAAATGGACATTTCTAAAGACCCATGCAGAAGCTATTCTTGACTGGCTGGAGTGTTAAAACAATCGCAAACAAATGAACTTCCCAGAAATGAACATACCAATGAATTGCAGGAAATGTCAATTTCCCTTTCTCCGAGATCTAACAATACTCACCATTCTGTTACTTCTGATATACAGCTGGCCCTGACAGCGGCTCTAGGATTATAGACTTAGAAAGCTTTACCGACTCCTGGGAACCGGGTACCCGGCTCCCCACTGCCGAGTACCCGTTTACCATAGAGCTCATATTGTTTGCATAGCCACCAAACAAGAGAAAACTATGGCTTGCCTCCGTGGGGCTGGGAGGCTGGGTCCGTAACAGAATGGTGAGTATTGTTAGATCTCGGAGAAAGGGAAATTGACATTTCCTGCATTCTCCTTCGATCAATACTCACCATTCTGTTACTTCTGATATACACCAGATTTGATCAGTAACCTGGTGGGAAGGGGCA
Source organism: Chaetoderma sp. LZ-2023a (assembly GCA_034401795.1). Taxonomy (NCBI): domain Eukaryota; kingdom Metazoa; phylum Mollusca; class Caudofoveata; order Chaetodermatida; family Chaetodermatidae; genus Chaetoderma; species Chaetoderma sp. LZ-2023a. Next base: position 132,467,703 of record CM067370.1, on the reverse strand, counting down.
AGCCATAAATGCTAATTTTGCCCCTTGGAGAAAGATTTTAGACTTCAAACTTGACTAACGGAGACCTAAAAGGACCGTCAAGTTCACCGAACCGAATCACATTCGCGTCACAGCCCCCCCCCCTTTTTCCTCCTAAGAAAAGGGAGAGAACTAACGAACATGTATCTCGCCTGAAACACCAATATGCCAAGAGGGTTAACTACTCCCTGCATATCGCTTGTATTAGCCTGGGAATGAGCATGAATATATAAGATGAATGAACATGATACATATACATAATACAAAAAACTCTCACTTGTTGAATTACCTTATGATAACAGGACTTCAGACGTACCGCCTACAACCATACACCGGTTCGGCCATCAGTGACACAATCTGGTTGACATCCTCTCGCTTGACCATGCCTGCTTTAGGTTCTTTTCTTACCAAAGTGAAAAAAGGGGAAAAGCAGTGTGGTCACTAACTATCGTTTCAAAACAGCTAAAGCGAGTGGATTGGCTGAGTCTGACACATCCCTCATATAGTAATCCGTAAATGAGGACTCACAGTGCCATTGTGCAACGGCCATGATGTCCTCTAACGGAACACCATTGTAAAGGGCGGTCGAGGCGGCTATTCCTCTAACATCGTGTGCCCTTACGCCCTGCACCTGGTGCCCAGTCGCCATCTCATGAGTAGTCTGAATGCATTCGACCACCCACCGAGAGATAGTATCCATGGATGCGGCGCCATAAGGCTTTTTATGGCAGATCCACAGATGTCTATCGTTCGACCGTAACGAGTCAGTCCGTTTCTTGTACTTAGTCAAAGCACGGACCGGGCACCAGACACTGGCATCACGATCAAACCTGGTTAACTTCGGTATAATGATCGGTTTGCCGGGATATCTCAAAGATTGGTTCTTTGACATAAATTCTGCTCTTGGCAGAAGACGCAGACCTTCTCCAGAAACAATAAATCGGTTCCTCTCTGCCGAAAGCGCATGGATCTCACTGCGCCTTCTAGCTGAGGAAGCTGCCAATAGAAAGACTGATGCTTTAGACTAGCCGAACGCAACGGTTCGAATGGGTGCTTGGCCAGTACATTAAGCACTAAAGATAGACTCCAGGCTGGAATGACTACCGGTTGTCTCGGGCGAGATTGCTCATTCCCTTCAACATCACGTTTAACTGGGCCACCTCTGGACTATCCCTGTTGGCTAGACAAGGGATAACTGATGCCAAAGCTGACTTGTATCCAGCAATTGTGACGGGAGCTAGTCCTGTAAAGAACAGCTCACAGAGAAAGTCTGCTATTTGCTGAATAGTGGATTGAAAGGTATCAATACCCTTTTCTTCACACCAGTCTGCAAATCTGTTAACCTTGTTGTTATATGACTTGAAGGTTGACCTCCTTCTCGCAGCCGCGATGAAATCAGCAGCCTGTCGAGAAAAGCCTTCCGACGTGGAACGTTGTTTGACAACATCCACGCAGTCAATTTGAACATTTCGGGACGCTCGTGTAGGAAGCGTCCCTTGGCCTGGGAGATTATGTTCGGAATCTCGGGCAACTGCACAGGATTTTCCACCAGCAGATCTAGAAGATCCGTGAACCACGCCCTGCTCGGCCAATACGGCGCTATTAGCAGGACCAGACACGGTTCCTCCCTGACCTTCACCAATACCTTCGGTAGAAGAATGGTGGGTGGATACGCGTAAGCGTGCATCCCTCTCCAGCTTATCGCCAGAGCGTCTGTATCGACGGCATTTGGATCTGGAATCGGCGAGACATATGTCATGATTTGAGCATTTTCCTTTGTGGCGAACAAGTCCACGTTGGGTTTGCCCCAATGCTCGAAGATCCGTCGTAGAACTGGAGGGTTGAGGGACCATTCTGTTGGCAGGATTCTCTGTCTGCGAGACAAAGCATCCGCCAGAATGTTCAATCGGCCAGGAATATGAGCTGCTTTCAAAACAACCGAGTAATTCCTGCACCATTGAATCAAGTGCCACACCCTGATGCACAGGGTGGGCGACCTGGTCCCTCCTTGGCGATTTATATATGATACTACTGTCGAATTGTCCGACCGTATCAATATCACCTTGCCCCTGATCATCGGAAGGAACTCTTCCAACGCCAGTTCCACTGCCATCATTTCCAACAGATTGATATGCAGCTGACTCTCCGGGAGAGTCCATGTGCCCGAGACCTGGTGTTCTCCCAGGCAGGCACCCCACCCTTCCAGCGATGCATCCGTGTAAACGGACAGCTGGGGGTGGGGTAGGTGCAGCGAAACCCCTATTAGGAGATTCTGACGCTGTTTCCACCATAGAAGATGCGATATTATCGGCTCCAAAACTGGCACCATCAGAGACATCAGATACAACTGGATAGGTCTTCGCATTAGAGCAGCGTACGGGATAACCTGCTCCATGGAGACCATCATGCCCAGCATCTGAAGGAACCACCCCGCCTGAATGTGGTTTCCCACTCGAAAACTCCCGAGGATGGCTAACAGAGACACCACTCTGGGCTCTGACGGGTAAACCCTGCCCTCCTCGAGGTCGAATCGCATCCCCAAATAAACGAAATGTTGAGTGGGTGTCAACTCGGATTTCTCCTCGTTGACTATCCAGCCTAGATCTGAAAGTAACTTCAGAGTCAGAGCAGTATCCACGTTCAACCTGGCTGCCGAGTCTGCCTTGAGCAGCCAGTCGTCTATGTAGGTGTGTAGCGCCACGTTCTCTTTTCTGAGAAACGCTATCACCGCAAGGACCACTCTTGTGAAAACCCTCGGAGCTGTCGACAGGCCAAACGGGAGAACTGTAAACTCCCATACTTGACCACATTTATTATGTCAGTTTTCTTGATGTACGGCTGTTTTAATGCTGTCTAGACATTGAAATGTACAGCAATTTTAATACACCTCAGCTCTCTAGCCTAACATCTACCTACACACGTACTTCAAGTTTGATGACCATACGTGGGCGAGCTTTGAGAATACGGCTCGGACAACAATTTCCTTAATATTCATTGTAAAAAGTAGTTTACAGTGACCTAAAGTTGATGTATGACATACCTGTAGAAGCATCTATAGACAAAGCCTGGTGACAGTATGTGAAACGCGTTAAAACAACAGCATGTACATGAAGACAATGAACGAAACATACGCAGTGATGGCTTCCAATCAAATTAAGCGTAAATTATTCAACAGTGCAATTTTATTTTGTTTTGGAAACAATGGTTATTTCTGAGCTGTACTGTAGGCTATATTGGCTTACATAGGCTTGTAACATGCTACACACATTTAGCGTAAGATGCATCCATAAACCAAGTTTGCCTTCATCATTGTATTGAAGTGGCTTGAATCTATAGCCCAGACTGGAATTCTCTATGATGTTCACTGAACTGTCAATTGAGACTGTCCAACTATTTTTGATACGTGACCTTTAGGGCAAAGATCATTTATATCCAAATTATCCATACACCAAGTTGGGTTCCTGTATTTACCCCTTTAATCGTCAGGATTTGTCAAAGAAATTGAAAATTTAGCTTAGTAAATGTTCATTTGCAGGCCAAGAGAAGACTATTTTTGAAAATTTACAACTGGAATGACTGGCTCGGTTATCGAGCCAGTCATTCCAATGGTAAAGTTTAAAAGTCTTCTTTTGGCCTGTAGATGGATATTCTTCAAGACCACAGCAGAGGCCGGTTTGGGCCGTCTTAACCAGTAAAGGGTTAAAAAGTCTTGAAACTACAGCCTGGATACGATACAATTTTAGCTTACAAAGCATTAATAGACCAAATTTGGTTTTAACATTCGGAAAACCTATTTCTGATACAACGCACACCTTTACCCTAAGATGGATCCATACACCAAGTCTGATTACTGAATTCGGGAAAGGCTTGAAACTAAAATAAAATATAAGTTTTCTATAATGCTTAGTGAAAAGTAGGTCGGGCTGACCTAGATCTGATATGTTACACATCTTTGGCCTACTATGTATCCATACAGTAATCTATATTTACCAAATTTGGCTAACGCATCATAATAAACTTAACAAGAGCTCTGCAAATGGCGCATAATACCCCGCCATGATGACAAACTAATAAATGACAGCTATCAGAAAATATTTATTTCTTCCTCAGACCAGTAATCCTTCTTAAGTGTCACAGTAATCCGCTAAACAGTCAAGGAGGTATTGTCCGGAAACCAATTTTCAAGATGGCTGCCGCTGACTGGTGGCCATATTGGATTTCGGATTATCGTAAATTTCGATAGGTTTCTTCACCAGACATATTCCACTGACCCTAGGAAGTGATCCAATAAATGGTAACGGAGATATCATCCAGAAACCAACTTTCAAGATGGCAGCCCATGGCTGGCAGGCATTTTGGATTTTGGATCATTGTCGATTTCGATAGGCTTCTTCCGGAGACCTAGTCCAACCACTCTATGAAATTTCAAAGTGATGCGATAAACGGTAATGGAGTTATCATCCGGAAACCAATTTTCAAGATGGCCGCCGGTGGCTGGCGGCCATCTTGGATTTCAGATCATCGTCGATTTCGATAGGTTTCTTCCCAAGAGCAAGTCCAACCACCCTATAAAGTTTCAATGCGATCCGACAAAAGGTAACAGAGTTATCATTCGGAAACCACTCTGCTGCCCGCCCGCCCGCCCAGACGGACGGCATTACATAATACCACACCAATTTTTTTGGCGGGGTATAAAAACCGACTTTAACCCCATAATGGACCTTTCCAGCTTATGACGTGTAATCAACTATGTGACATGTAGGATGACATCATAATCAATGATGTCATGAATGACGTAGATAAGTACATCACGAATGCATAATTTAAGACGAACTAAGCACTGTTTTACGAATTGTATGTCTTTACTATTTAATAAACATTCTGTTGAATATTTTGAAACTAATTTGACTCAAATTAGTGTCAAAATATTCAACAGCTTACCTGTATAGTTTTCTGGAAATTGATCGATCAATCCCAGCACAGGTGAAGCGTATTAACTAGGGACAGACGGAGCATGGCTAAAACTGGAAAGGTCCATTGTCAAGACTGGTCAAGAAAATTTATATTTTTACTCAATCGACACAAACATGAGATTATTTGTTTAAATATACGATTGGAATGACAGGATTTGTTATCAAGCTGGTTATTTCTGTGGTAAATTTGTAAAAATAACCTCTCAGCCTGTAAATGGATATCGCAAAAGACCACTGCAGAGACCATTAACCCTTTAACACTCATATCGGCCAAAAACGGCCTCTACAGTGGTCTTGAGAAATGTACATTTGCAGACCAAGAGAAGAGTATTTTTGAAAATTTACAACTGGAATGACTGGCTCGATAACTGAGCCAGTCATTTCAGCGGTAAATTTTCAAAAATACTCTTCTCTTGGTCTGCAAATGGAGATTTTCTATGACAAAATTGAAATTTTTTGGAACAAATTTAAGTGTTAGAAGGTTAAGCAGGCAAAATATAACACCAATTCGACTAAAGGTTGGTGTTGTCAAAAGCATCAACGTCCTTCAGACAAATTAAATTCAACTCTCTAATCGCCCAAAAAACCGGCTTCTGCAGTGGCCATTTGAAATGTCCATTTGCAGACCAAGAGAAGAGTATTTTTGAACATTTACTAGTGGAATGACTGGTTCGGTAACCGGTACGCAGATTTTGTATGAATTTTTTTAAATTTTCTTGAAGTGTTAAAGAGTTAAGTTAACCAGCCAATGGGTACGCAGATAAATTTACTTTTATAAAGATTTACATTTCGACATTATGATCTGCACAAGATTACAGAATGGGCATGTCTGAGACTCTTTGGATTGAGATTGTTTGAACATGCACGTGTACAGGAGGACACAGTCAGTTACCTTCTGTCGTGTGAGGCTGTTATATAACCGGAGCTGAGGTATATCCGTTCCTTGTGGCATCAACCAGTTATGCTTGGGTCGAGCCTTACCTGAAACGGAACAAATAGTCTTAACAATTTTGTACACTCAGTATACATATATCTTAATTTAATTCTGGACCACCAGAATGGTTTGTAGCGGTTACCAATCTGCATGATTGATGCCAGGGAGATCCATAGTAAGAAGTTGGTGGATCCAATAACACTCACGGTCCTTGTGTGAAGACATGGCTTCATGGCCATCAGGATCGTGATGAAGAACTTCAATGGTTCTGTGTTGAGTTTAGGATTGTGTCTGTACCACTGTTTGTGTTGAATGTGCCGAGACTGGATGCGCTGGCAGTGGCAGAAACCATCTCCTATCTTCTTATATTCAATGAACAACACGCGACTCAAATTTAAATAAGATTATTAGTCTGAGGCGAAGAGTCAAGTTGAAGTCTAATAAATATATGTTAATTTACATGAATATTTAAGTGATCTTATATAGGAGCTCTGTAGGTGATAGAATATACAAGATGTAAACGATGAATGGTATTTCTAACACATTGTCACCCATAGATGGATATGATATGTTTAGTTATGACTCGCAACTATTATTTTACTATATTTCTGCTGAATTTCTGGATACTACATTGTCCATGGGGCTTAATTCTCGATATGCTGACTACTTTGAAAACAATTTGGCTGAAAGTTGTTAGTGGCTAAGCGACCAACAGCTTTCAAAATATAATAACCAGGGCCGGAGCTATAGCCCATTGAAAATATTGTCTGTTGGCTTACAGTGAACAGACAGACAGTTAGGTCAGTCTCAGCTATTAACAACCTTGGGCTACTGCGAAGCAGCAACATGCTGTAGGCAGATTTATCAGAAATATATTTTAAAATTTTACATATGGTTTTTAAAATTGTATTATATTTCTGAAAAAGCTGCCTACTTACACCATGCGCATAGCTGTGTGTAGCACCTGTCATGTCAGTTAATAGCTAAACTAGGACAAAAAAACACACATATAACTGGCAAGTCTCATCAGGCAAAACATGGGATACTATTGACACATCAAGAGGAAGCGGAAGATCATTAGTATTGCACATAATAGAAGGAAAGATGAATGGAACAAGAGCACCATGGGGCCTGTATCGCTCACCTAGAACATTAATATTTCAACCAGAAAAGTCATCGGCTATAAGTAGACCCCTAAGGAGTTGACCAGAATTGTAATACGAATACAGCGGCAATGTTTCTTTTCGTATCAACTCCACTTGATTAAGATTTTAATGGTCCTTAGTGCCTAATCATATTTCGCAAATTTTATCCTGATAGGTTCAGCGGTTCTGATGAAGTCGTTTTCACGAAAACAAGATCATCCAAGATGGCCGCCAACCCATTTGGCCCATGAAGTTTCCTTGAACAAACTTGGTTAAGCTCTTGCCCTAGATGATATTTCATTAGTTTTGAATCAAAGTCATTTCTGAGAAGAATATTTTTAGAGGTTTCTAAAAATTAATCAAAATCCAAAATGGCCGCCGACCAAATTAGCCGATCGGCTTGCTTTGAAGAAATTTGAATCCATATGCCAGAAGGATTCATCTTGCAAAATATACTTGAAATCGGCTCAGTGGTTCTTGAAAAGACATTTTAAATCTCCCATTGCTTTAGTATGGGAGTTTTTGGTGGAAAAAAGATCCAAGACGGACGCAAAACCATTTATCCGACAGTTTCGAAGATGGCAAATTTGAAATCAGAATATCCATAAACCTATACAAAATCAATTTCTGCTTCAAACTCTATCCCGTAGAAAAATCCAATATGGCCACAAAACACGTCACATTCTGATTGGTCCATGGCAGCCATATTTTTTTATGTATCAACCACCTTGAACAAACCTTAATTGTCTTTATGCCCTAATAATATCTCCCAAATTTGGGCCCAATCTGTTCAGCGGTTCTGGAGAAGACGTTTTCATGAAAACTAGGTCATTCAACATGGCCGCCGAATGATTTAGCCAATCAAGTTCCCTTGACCAAACTTCGTTCAGCTCTTGCTGTTGATAATATAGCATGAGTTTTGGATATCTTGCTCAGATGGTTTCAGAACTTTTTTAAATGTTTCTAGAAATCGGCCAAAATCCAAGATGGCCTCCAGCCAATTTGTGCGATCAGCTCCATTCGAACAAAATTGGATCCCAATGCAATAAGGATGATTCCTGCCAAATAGACTTTAAATTGGTCTCGCTGTTCTTGAGAAGAAGTTTTTGGAGGGAAAATGATCCAAGATGGCTGCCAAACCATTTATCCGACAGCTTCTAAAAAGGGAAATTTGAAACTAGTAAACACAAAAATACAAAACCAATTTCGGCTTCAAAGTTCATTAAATAAGAAATTCAAACTGGCCACCATACACATTACATAATTTTTGACGGAACAACTTCCCTTGAACAAATTTTAATGGCCCTTAGTCCCTAATCATATCTCCCACATTTCGGACTGATCTCTTCCAAATTGGCCGATCAGCTCCGTTTGAACAGACTTGGATCCCTATGCCTTAAGGATGCTTCCTGCAAAATATAATTGAAATCGGCCCAGTGGTTCTCGAGGAGACTTGGGATCAAAATCTAAAATGCAACAGCAACATTGTTTTATTTTTCAATAACACTAGTTCTACTAGACGGATCGTCACCAAACTTGAGTGGAAGCTTGTCGAGAGTCGGGGAGGTCCTGAAGATGTATACATACCAATGCTGAGGTTGAAAGTTAAAACGCAACAGCGACAGTTTTCAGCAACATTGTTTTCAAAATACTTTTTTAACCTCACGGCGGCCCGATTGAAAAACATATCAATGACAGGGGTATTGAAAGATGTGTCCTTGTTTTATTTGTTTCTAACCCTGCATTATAAGGTTGCTTGTCTTTCAGGCATGTCAGGTTAGGTGGGTTAAAATAGTGCAATGACTATGACCTTTGGCTTAAAGGTTAAAGTCAATCTTTTAGGGTCAAGGTACCATCTCTGTCTGTAGAGTTGGTTTCCTGGTTTTCACTGGTTCCAGGTCAGTCAGAGTTTCACTGGCTCTACACTAAAAATAATATCCAATTCTGTTATGCAAATAGAAAATATACTATACAATGTTATTTTTTTTATTCCAATGCCACTTTTGCGGTATGTTTACATGTATATGTACCTTGATTAAATACGTAATACCACTCCATTCGAGCAGCCATTTTACGTGTTAGGGCCTAATACAAAATACACATTTTTCAGATATTATGGTTTCCCTACAAAACAGAGAAAGATTTATGGAACAAAATCTGGTGAGAAATATTATAAAACCATTAAACTGATGTCTCAGAAAGTAAAATTGTTTATTCAGGCCTACACAAATTAACAAGCATGTGTTGAGCTCATACAATATATGCGCAGCTGGGTCCACGTTTAAAGCCACTTCAACATTATCCAGTGACGTCATCGATCTTGTCTCGGATGCGGCATAGAGTAACATTGGATAGGATTTTCCATATGCTGTTGAGGAGCACAATCCGCCGCAGATTGGCTGGGGTGGGGGTGGGTGACTGGATGACTTCTTGGGTTTGGGTAGCGTGATAAAGGTACCTAAAGACAGTATTGATGGGAAGGTGGTGCAAAAAAGCTGAATTGATTATGTGCGTGATCAGTTTTGTGATATTGTCACTTGCATATTTGAATAGTTCATTGCTCATGCCATGGGGTCCAGATGCACATCCATTTTTCATGGCTTTAAATGCGTTCTCAACTTCTGCTGTTGGTGTTTAAGTAATGGCCTAAAGTCACCTGAGAACGGGTGCAAGGGCTCACCATCGTGGTCAGTGAACTGTTCTTTGAAGAATTCTCAAATTGTGCCGGCTTTGCCATGGTCAGTCCCGATAAAATGTCCTTCAGAATTTTGTACAGTGAGTGGTGGTGTGTCATTAGTAACTTTCAGGGCTCTGGCCTGTCCGAAAAACATTTTGTGCCAGTCATCCATGGCAGTGATTTTATCTGCTAGGGAGTCTGCTTGTTGAATAGCAAGATCTTTTAAGCATTCACTGATGTGGCGCAGAATGTTATTGTGTTCCCTGTGTAATTTGATGCGGTCTTCAAATTGGCCACTGTGATAGAGGCGTATCCATAATGATTTCTGCTCTGCTAACAGGTTTACTACTACAGGGTCATCAGTATACCTAGTTCAGTTGTTGTTGTTTTTGAGAATTCCTATGCTGGTGGTAGCTGATGATTCCAGGCCTGTGAGTATGCTTGTGTCAGAAGTCATGGCCAAACACTGGGATATCCACAAAATGGGCATTGACATCTCACAAGCATTCGACGCAGGTAAATGCTCAAAGATCCTAGATGTACTATGCCAGCTCAGTTGCCATATGATTAGTGAGACTTTTACTTGCAAGTCAGACACCAAGCTGAGAGTATGAGTCAAGTCAGTGAAGTCTGCAGAGTTTGAGACTTAAATCAGCTTCCTATCGGGAGATGGTCGATCCCATGTGCGTCTCACATGTCAACTTGCTGCTGCATTGAAATTTGTGTGGGAAAATCCCACAAGACTAACCCAATTATTTATGTACGTAAAGATGCTTCAGTGTACATAACAACAAGAGGTATCAGAAGATACCAAATATGTCACATCTTTTAGTTACTGCAGGACTTGGATGTCGCTGGACCCGGTCTGTCCTGGACTAAATATTATGTGAAGAAATAATGTCCAAGCCATGTACATATATAAAATTAGATGGCCCATATGACCCCTGGTCACCGCTCTCAGATTAACACAAGAACAAAGTCATTTGTTGTACTGTAGTCTACTAACTACAAGCTTCAAAATGATATGTGACATGACCGCATTTGATAAAATTTATTTTCTCCCCCCATTTCCCCCACCCCTGCCCCTGGGGGTGATATAAAAATTCCAATGTGTCATGCACATCCCTGGCCATATGTGTAATCATAACGAAGGTTTCTCAAGTTTCTATGTGAAATGGTCTAGGAGTTGCGTTACAATCGATTGGTGCCCAGTTTTGACCCCGCTCCCTACCCTCAGTTTGACCCAAGATCAAAATTAATTCCTTGTACTGTAGTCTACTCATCAGTGACTTCAAAATGATGTCACATGACCACCTTCGGAAAAATTTAATTTTTTATCCCACATTTCCCACCCCCAGGGCTGTATCCCTGGGGGTCACACCAAAATTCCATAACAGCCATCAGAAGATAGCAAGCTTATCTGTACTGTATATTAATTGTACAGGATATGATGGCCCACCGGATACAGTCTCATTTTGAAATTTGACAATCAACGTGCCGATTCAAAATACCCATGGCACTACCTACCGGGCAAGCATAGCTTGGAGACTGACCCATAAAGCCTTTCTGCCCAGGAGTAACCTGAAGTCATTTAATGACAACTGGCACCCTGTGGCTAACCGAAAGGCAAATGGTCTAAACATAAGCAAAGTTTGAAAAAAGAAGAAACATTTTCAAAAACAATCAGCATAATACATATTTGGATGTGAAATGGTCTAGGAGGAGTTGCCTTACAATCGATTGGTGCCCGCTTTTGACCCCCTACCCTCAAGATCAAAATAATTCCTTGTACTGTAGACTACTTATCATTGGCTTGAAAATGATATAGGACATGACAACCTTTGGAGAAAATATGTTATATGAAATGGGATTTCGATGTTGATGGGTCAGACTCCGACTTGGACCCCGACTTTAATATCCATCAGTGAGCAGTAGTGGGCAATGACAATGGTTAAATGGAAGACATTGGGAAGATCACTAGGGATTTGTCTTGCTTTAAAGGGGATGAGCAGTATTCTTTACGTCTGGTGGATCCAAATTCTCAGTTGGCGTATGCCTATGTATTAACCCATCAGAATCGGATTTCAACATCTGTTGGTTGAATTTCATGTGGTGAGGCCTTCGTCGCTGCTCGTAATCGAGCAATTTTGTGGTACACTGCTGGAGTTCCGTTGCGGAGAGGGTCTACAAGTGGGCTGGCACCCCACCGGCACCACAGACATGCGCAGGCACTCCGCTAGGCGCACGACAAGAGTCACATCTCACTCAGGCCTCCGGCCCACGGTCGCAGCGTAAGGCCAGGTCGCATCACAAAATCCTCACTTAAACCTCTGTGGTTGAGATGGATGACGAGAGCACTGCTTGTAGAGGGGTCAGGCCGGGTGCTGAGATGGATGTGTCGGCCTGCTACTGATGTGGAGTCGAGGTGACGACACTGTCACAACACTTCTCCCATGAGACAGCCATCGGGTGACGAACACCTCTCTTCTCGAAACAGCCTGTGAGAACATGCGTGGCTACGAATGGAAGCGATGGTCTCCCTGTCACGTGACAGGCATCAGGTGGCTTGATCGTCTCTGGGGGGGGGGGGGTGCTGGACCACGTCTCTTCCCTCCATCCCGAGACAGTTGGTCTGTAGCCGAGGAGGGTTCGATGCCATGAGCAGGCCACCCGCATGGCCCAGCCCATGAACAGCTTACCCATGGGTGACGGCAGGCCATTGCCCATCCGCACCATGTCTGAGGCAGCCATGCGGGCTGGGCCACACATGGCGGGACGGGCTGGGCTGCGCATGGCAGGAGCTGATCGTAGACCCACTCATCTCGATGAATAGTCACGGCAAGCCGAAGATGGCCCATGCTCATCTTTTGTTTTCTGGTTGGCAGGCTCGTCACAGTGCGGCGGGGCCTGCAACCAAGAGATCACAACCACACACACACAGTCTGAACTATAAGCCTTGTCCCTCGTCTCTCCGAGAGGCGCGGGCGGAGATCACGGCAAGCACACCTGCACCTATCCCGAGAATCCGGATCAGGCCGCAGCAAGAGACAAGCACATGACCACCCAGCTCGCCCGTGGCAGTCTGTATCGAGGCACACTACCAGCCATTTCTCGAGTCAGATTGGCTGCGATTAGAATACCGAAGCGAGCGACACTGTCAGCGGCGCCCACCCAAACGTGGCGGCAGACTGTATCACACCAACAACCATCTCTTGAGAGTCCGATCGTTTACAATGAGACGAGCGTCAGAGGGGTGGGACAGAGCCACCACAAGAACAACTGCATTAAGAGACCACCTGCCTCAAGAGAACATTTTCTTCAATTCTCCACTAGTGACTCTGTCTCTCTTTTGATAGGACTCGAGTCGTGCAACAATGCACTGTCTAATTTGTTACTGCTACAATTTTGATTCAAGTCAATATTCTAAATTACTTATTGTAGCTCTGAGTTTCTCACTCTAGGACTCCTTGGTTTCACCTAGCATTGATAGAACACACTGTGGGTGCCAGTCTTATAGCTTTGTAATTGTTACATTATTATTGTATATATTATTATATGCCTATACTGGTTATACCTCATCGCTTGTGGAACTATAGTTAGTAACAGATCAATGTATTACAGTCGTTTCTGAACTTACCACCTGTCTGTTGAGTCATTTCGGGACTGTGTCTTGATACGTTTGCACAACTCGGAAACTCCAATACAAATGATGAAATTCTTACCAACAATATTGCTTTTATAACGTGGTGCTTTGAAAGAGTAGTTCCGGGGATTCCCACAAGTGGCGGTGTGGGTCGGGAAACCCTTTAAAGCTCACAGCAGGGGTATCTATTTATTTATATCGTGTTGTTATTTAAGTACTGCGCGGAGAACGCTGCTTAATATTTCATTCCTTCTGACGTCACGCCGATAAAGGCAAAAACGTGACAAAATGAGTTTACCCGTATTTATTGATATTAACGTCGATCAACAGGTAATTTGTAACGAAGTTACTGTGTTGCAATCCTATCTAACTGTATGAATTCTGCATGAGTTGTATTTAAATGCATCTCTATAATTTAGCATAAATTTGTCTATGTCACCAGTTTTCGTTTTGGTTAAAATTGTTTGAACTGAGAGCAATGGGATTATGGGACTGTGTGTATCATCGGATAATGGATTTTCAAGGGTGTAAGCACAATTTCGCCGATTTAGTATAAGAGTAGGAATTTTATAAAAGATTTTTGTCAATTTCGTAACTAAAATAAAAACATCATACATAACATGCATAAAAAATCAAAAATCAAAATAAACCCTAAAATAACTTAGTGCTTATAAATATCCACAACCTGGTCTACAGATGCAATCTCAGTATTGCGTCATGTGTTTTCGAGGGTGATGTATTCATGTAATTTCAATTCGGTTTAGGCGGTGAATTGATGTCATTTTTATGATTTGAGCAAAGGACTCAAGGAGAGTCTGTCACCGACAATAATGCCATAAACGAGTCTGATACAAACAGAACTTAATGTAGATATAAATCCAGATCAGGTTATATTCCGCTTTTCATGATAACCGGGTAGCAGCAAATTTCAGCCAAAACATTAAAAAAGTTAAAATCTTTCAGTTTTTCTTTTGGAACTTGGTAAATGTGGTATTGAAAATGAACATAAGTGTTTAGCCTACCGGAAAATAAAAAAAAATTATTGAAATGTATATCGTATGTGGTGTAACTAGGGCCTGTTTGAATTGCCATTGCGGGTAGAGAAAAATCAATCTAGATCTGAAAACTACATAAGCACCCCATGTCAGTTTCACGCTTCGGAAGAAGTAAATTATTGCTATGGCAATGGATCTGCTATGGTACTCTGGACAGCAACTGGCAGATGTCGTTGCCTCGTTGGACACAAAAACTGGATTGATTTATATCATTCCCTTAGGAGTTATCATTATTCTTATCATGGGTAACAAAAGTAATAGTGATAATACATGTTTTTCACTACACAGGCATCAAAATGCATAAAATAATCACTTGTTCTATGCACATCTTTTTAAAATGTACACTTGTTTTGTAAAAATACTATCTGTTTAAAGACACTTGATTTGTTGACATCACCTAAGCGACGCGCACGTGAGAATGTACCCTCAAAATCACCTTACTGGACCATATAGTTTGGTTAGGGTTACCAAATCTTATTGGAAAACAAGAGCGGGAAAGACCATCTGAACTGGGGATGTCCGAATTGAGGCAGTAGATTTGGCGGAGAATTTTCATACCTACATCCACTGAGGGAAATGTATATATTTCTTAAATGAGCAGAGCGTACTCTAGTCTAGAGCACAATCAGATAAATTAATTTACAATAATTCGCCCATAATCGCTACAGCTAGCAGAATTTTGTCTCTTTAAAGAGTGAAAGCATTGATCATACTTAGTCTGAATTGGGGAAGTCTATTTGGGGAAGGTTATATCCATAGACTAGAGGCAAATTGCAAATTTACCCAAAATTGTCAAACCGCTACTCATTAACTGCTGGGGTGATTTCAACTTACTTTGGCTAGAAGGACACTATGGGCCTAGGCATCAGACTTTGTTTACTGAATTTTGATTGGTAAATCTTTTGGGTGATAATCTTAGATTTGATGAAAATTTATTGAAAATTGTCAAAGCGCTACCTATCATTAAGTGCTTGACAGATTTCAACCCTATTTGGCAGGAAAGCCCCTATCACAGTAGGCTCCAGAACATCTATTCAGACTCTTAATGAGTCAATTTTTTTTTGTGAAACTCAAATTTTTATGAGATTTACTGGAAATTGTCAAAATGCATCTCATCCATAACCACTTGGTGGATTTTATTGAAACTTGGCTGGAAGGATTCTGTTGTGGTAGTCCCTAAAACTTCTTTTCAGAAATTTGGTTGGTCGATTTTTTGGTGGCCATTTTCATTTTTTGGAAATATTCCAGAACCATTTAAAAAGCTTAATTTGTGTCCCAATTTCGACGAAACTTTGGTGGAATGAGCTTATGGCTGTATGCTCCAACATAGCAGATGAGAATATTGATTGGTCAATTTCTTTGGTGGCCATTTTGGATTTTTCAAAAATTATTCATCTTTTCCGGTATATTTAAATGCAAATGGTTCAAATGGCCATTCACCAGGTGAGCGTTATAGGCGCTTGGGCCTCTTGTTAATAAGGGTATCGATGAGCTTTCTATAATTATTTTATGATTGGAGTCCAGCTTCATAGTTCATTGCAAAGTCGTAAAGTTGAACTTCGTGGTTGCATTACAACCACATTTCTGGTGTGTGTATATAAAGTAATTGCTTTGTCTGTGCGAGCAGTGTATGGATGCATTCTAATTGTAGTATCAATTCATTGTTGACTCAACTTCAAGATTAATTGTGTGTGTTTAATAAAAAGCAAGGTTCAGGTTAAGGCGTGGGTATCCTTTGTGATGCAGTCTTTGTGATGCACAGCATCACTAAAACTCTAGTTCTTTTAAATTTACAATTTTAAGTACTAATAACTGGCTCGACAACCAAGCCAGTAATTCCAGTGGTAAATTCCTAAAAATATGGACATTCAGTAACCAAGTCTAAATTTTCTTCACCAATCTTGATAATTAACCCTTTAATGGTCAAATTTGGTCAAGAAAATTAAAGTATTTGCTTTTTGAATGTCCATAAATTTGCAAACCAGTAGAAGGCTAATTTGCCCCTGAAATGACTGGTTGCCCAAAATAAAAAAAACAAAGCTTATAATTAGGGCTGGGCGGTATACCGGTTTCACACCGTTCCACTGTTTTTTATGGCGACGGTTTAAAAACCATTACGAAAAAACCCAACAAAAAAACCCCTGTAAGATCGCCATTGCGCAAAATCTGGTGACTCGTAAACTAGTTTGTTCTTGACTTGCAGTTTAATATTATCATCTAGTGTAACCATTTGCCACTAGAGACATACAATACAGTCATTTATAACTATTAGCCATGGGAAAGCAAGGGTGTTAGTGAAATCCCAACAAATTGGCCGAGGACGACCCTCGGCAAATATGATTTGATTTGCCAGCAATGAATTTTACATGATGTAAGTTCTGCGGGTTCAATGTAAGATTGAATAATTTGAAAATATAAGTTTCTTCTTTGCAACAAATAATAATTTTTTCAATTCGAGTTTGTACTATGTTTAATTAGGATTCCAAATGTGACATGATACAAAAAAAAAAAAATCAAGAAACGCGCTGCGAAAACAACGACGCCTATACAATGAACTCCCAATCCAAACAAATCATTATTTCCCTTAGATTTCGACAAACATAAAATGATCCATCACGGACTAAGACATACGAGACAAATTGCTTGAACGCCCGAGAAATGAAAACGATTAAGTCTCTTCTTACGTTGGCGGAGTAGTTACAAGTAAAATACACCGCTTAGCCTCTCAAATACGAGCAGGCGTAATGTGATTGGTTGTTAACAAATTCTTCCACCGGGATATTGACTACTGTCGATTTTATGAATGAAATTTGTAGTATTTTTTATCACGTGACTTTTCTGCTCAATAGGCGTTAGAATCACATCATTTTGTTTTACGGCCCGGTCTTTTTCGTCTTCGTGTACAGAGTGTTGATTTAAGTAGATTTAAGTTAGATTCACGAATCATTGCGTTTATTTTGTCAAATTATCATAATCGCTATTATATGACATATGAACCTCGAAAAATAGTCAAACACATTTTTTGTGAGAATTCTTGAGGCACGATTTCCGGGAAATGACTACTCTTTAGTTACATGCTGATTGACATTCACCCGCTTGAACGACAGTTTATTGAGGAGTATTACTAAATACTGAGTACTCGAATACAAACACATGACTCACTAGACTAGATCATACTGTAGGTGGTTATACGAACTCTAACCGTATGTGCGGTACTCTACGAAGAGCCTAAACTCGCTCTCATATCCGGTTTCCTACTTACACATGTTAGATTTTACTACACTTTCGAAAATAGTTACCTAATAACAGTGTTGAAAATCAACATTTTAGTAGTTAGAGTGTTATTTTCGCGACATCACATGAACCAGACTTTATTTATTTTAACTACTATTTTGAAATAGATAACGTGGAAGTGAGCAGTCGTACGTAGTTACCGTTCTAATTTTGTGGCAATTTATGTCAGTTGTCAAATCGCAAACTACGTGTACATGTATTGTAGCTAATGAAAATGGCATATTTTCAAATTTGTAATTATTTTCGATCGTTCTAACCCATTAAACCGGTATTTCGTTAATACCGGTTTACTTAGTGATACCGGCACCGGTTTTCTTTTATGCCAAACCGCCCAGCCCTACTTATAATCAACAAAATCTGAATCACATTTATACTAGTCAAGAGAGTGACAAAAAGATTTTTGACCCGTATATCTAAATGCAGACAGTGCAGCTAAGAAATAACTTAACATGGTTCCAAAACAAAATAAAACGTACCTTGTACTGCTGAATGTTTTGGAAATCACATTAAGTCGAAATACATGCACATGCAGTCAAAAGATCTTTTCTTACATCGTGTTCAAAATTGTACTAACTAACATGTTTTTGTTTCGGAAACATGTTTTTTGGGTTTTTTCCAACCTGTACTGTAATTGATCACTGTAGCTTCTAGCTTATTTTGTATTGATCACATTTGGATTTCAGTTGAGTGAAATACGTAGCTACCTCAAGTCATGTGGTGCCGAGATTTCAGATGATGACGCTGCTATAGAATCAACTGATCCCATCACAAATGTCCTCGAGATCATCCAGGCTAGTGATGGCTGCTGGGCAGAGAATAATGATACAGGTACACATGTAATATATATTATTAGCTCACCTGGTCCATTGTGAGCTTAGGCCATCCATAAAAAAGATTTCCTGCAAAGCGGGTGGTGAAAAAAGACTTCAGGGAGAGGGAAATTTATTTTTTCCAATTATTAATTTAGTTTAAAACGATCTTAAATATTTGTTTTTCTTATATTTGACTAGATGTCCATTAAATATGGTTGTAATTGCCAAATTTGTCATTGTTTTTCATTACACAAATAGCAAAAGGGATTCACATTGCATATGCAGGGATCGTACTGGTCATGGAGTCATGGAATTTGAAAATTTAAATTCCAGGCCTCGAAAGTCATGGAAAATGGTAATCATAAAAAATAAAAGAAATCTGTTGGGATAAATTAAAGTTGTCACCTCTATCCAGTAAAAATCATGGCGACAGCTTATCAAAACATGGCTTAGGCTTGGGTGTTTCAAGACACAATATTCAAACATTTGCAGAATAACTTGGATCGTATTTTATGTACATATATGTGTAGTTACTTCATAAACACAAATCTACTAGATATTAATTCTTGGAAGTTATGGAATTTGTTAATGTTGTTCATGGAAATGTCATGGAATTTCAAACAGAAAGGTGTACAAACCCTGCATACAAATGGCATTAAAAACATTGTAATTTGTATAGTTTTGCAAATGTATGCATGTTTTAACATTTACCGGTATGCTGGGTAGAAAAAAATTAATTTTATTCCCAGCCGGGTGAAAAAAAAGAAATATTTGGTTCGGGTGGTTTAGAGGAAATGAAACTATTTTTTACTTTGGCTATATTAGCATGTGCTTGACCCGTTAACCCTCAAATTCGTTCAAGAAAACAATTTTATCATAGAAAATGTCTGTTTGCAGGTCAAGTGAAAACTATTTTTGAGTAATCTATGACTGAAATGACTGGCTCGGTTAGTGAGGGTCGGCACCTTCATTCTTGAGCTGCAAATAAACATTTCTCAAGAATACATCAAAAGGGCAATTCTCCTTCGATCAATACTCACCATTCTGTTACTTCTGATATACAGCTGGCCCTGACAGCGGCTCTAGGATTATAGACTTAGAAAGCTTTACCGACTCCTGGGAACCGGGTACTCAGCTCCCAACTGCCGAGTACCCATTTACCATAGAGCTCATTCTTGTTTGCATAGCGACAAGAGCAATACATGCTTTTTGCATTAAGGATTTTAGTGTTTTAAAATAATCTAAGTCTTTAATCAGTGATAGTTTGTGTGTTCTGAAAGGATTAACTAAGGACTATGGAGAATACCGCCCAAGACAACCAGGTTGTATTGTTCTTTATTATCCATAGTTAAAAGACTTAGGTCTCTAAATTTCGTTGTGTCGCATGTTCCAATTTCTGTCCCCATAGAATCTGGGACGTGTGCTAACAACGATATATGCCAGACGATCGCCTTCTTTAAACCCCAACAGGCGATCGGCAGATATGAAAATAGGTGTTTGCTACGGTATTTCTAACACGAATATCGGCTGACGTCGTTCTCCGTAGAATCCGAGCGGGTGACGTCACACCCGGTCGCTCGGATGTTTATGTGAAGAAAAATTTTTCATTAATTCGCGCATCTTATTCTGGGTGCTGCGTACTAAAAATGGTACCGGAAACTTTAGAATGATCAAGTTTACGTGCGATCACGATCGGTTTGCAATGATCGGTGGTTTCAAAATTCTTGAGTAGATGTGTGGTCTGCGGTTTTACCGTGTGAGACGGCAGTTTTGTTATACATTTTGTTGTTTTCTTCACATATCGTGCTGCGTTCGTTAGGAGTATAATTTATATTGAATAGTAAATATACCCTGAATGCTATGCGATATGATTCCTGGAGCCGTTACACATCCTGGAGGATCTATTATGGGTGTGTTGTGCCCGCCGCGTACTTGTCGTCATAATCAATGCGATCGTTGTTGTAACGTGGCGGGGTGGGGTGCGGGGAGGTTACGGTTAATTTATGAGTCAAATTATTTGAAAATTAATTGTCTGCCTTCCATCCGGGTCTCGTTCCGCTTGTTTATTGTAGTAGGTTTGTGCTTATTTTATAGGCCAAGCCAGCCCCGCCATCATGTGACGACTGCCATAAGTTTGTCCGTGTAATGTTCAAGGACCATGTCTGTTTTATGTGTGCCCTGTGTAATATAGATCATAGGTGTAATGTTTGTGCAGTGTGGTCCGTCGAAACGATGGTTACGTTCCTTGCCCAGAAGGACTTGGCTGGGTCTGACGCGGGGTCAGGCGGTCCGAGAGTAAATCGTGGAGCGCCCGGTTCGGCCGGTGCGGGTGCTCCACATCCCCAGCTGGAGGTGGCGGAGATGGCACCGCCGGCGTGGTTTGGTCCGGCTCTGCAGGGTTTTTCTGCATAGCGTTCTGACCACGCTGGTGTCGTCCCTGCTACCAAAGGTTGGGGGCCAGTTTCTCCCCATGCCTGGTACGGATCCTGTCCTCGGACAGCATTCTGGACTGGTTACCGAGGGGGCCGTCTCGTACGGCCCCCTGGCAGTCCCGTCTGGCTTCGGCCAGACGGGTTTCTGTTTCTCTGCGGCCACCTCCGGGTGGTCCAGTAGCGGTGGCCGGTCCGTCAGGTGTGGGAGCCGTCCGCCAGGACGGTTCCACGGTTGACTCGTCTAGTGACGACTCTTCGGAGTCTGAAGACGAGGAGGCCGAGGAGGAGAGGTTGCTGCGGCCCGTGAAGCCGCAGGTGGAGAATATGGAGGTTGATTCCGTCCTAGACGGAACCGGCCTCCATTTGTCTGGTTTGGCGCAAGCCAGGTCAGCGGCTCCACCTGTGGCTGAGGCAAATCCGTTACCGTGCACCGGTTCCGTGCGGCTTGGTTTGGCACCAGCCGTCACGGGAACGGGTGTGCCGGGCCGGGCGTGGTACTCACCTATCTCGCCTGGTCCGGCAGTCGGACGTGGGGTGCCGTGGGCGCCCGTGTCCGGCTATGGTTCCGCGACTGCTACGGGTCCGTACGGTTTTCCGTGCGGACCTACCCCATGGACCGGAGTGTTTCATGGGGTGGCGGCGGAACCGTGTGGTACCGGAGTGCCTGGCGTGTCAGCCGTGGCTCCTTGCTGGGAGGCCGTGGCTGGCAGACCCGTGAGCGCGTCAACGGGTGACGTGTTTGCGGGGGTGTCTTCATCGGAGGTAGATTTGTCAGATGCTCTGGCGTGGCTAGCCAGGGTTGACCCGTCTGTGGTTTCGGCCACGGCCGATGAAGATGCGCCCCGTCCGTCGGTTGCGTCGAGCAGGACGGGGATTTTGCCCGCGGCCCGGATCCACTCAGTGGGACTGGATCCACGGTTCATAGAATGGTTGGATGCTATTTATAGCAAACAACTGATGACCAAGGGTCAGCTCCCTGCGGCATCCAGGGAGGTGCGGGCAAGATGTCGTATTCCGCGGGGGGAATACGACAGATATGGTGTTGTCCCGTCGGTCACGGAGGATGACCGATGGGTACTGGGCGTCCAGAGTGCCGTGCCGGGTCACCCCGGTCCGGCACTTGTGGACAAGTCTCAGGTACACCAGGAAGAAGTCCTGTCCCTATGCGATGAGGGTGTGAGGGCAGCGATGAGCGCTGTCAACCACTCTTATCGTCTCCTTCAGTCGGTGTGGGCTGAAGCGGGGCAGGCCACCCTGTGCCACCTGTGGCGCTTTCATGTGTCAATGACGGCCTGGTGCTGTCGATGGACGCATTGGCAAGGGTGCAAGCGCGTGTGACGAAATCCAGGAGGCAAATGGTCATTGACCATATGCGTCCGGCTACGGCAGTCAGGGAGCGTCTCCTTGGGACACCCCTGACAGGGCCTAGCATCTTCGGTGGCCAAGCGTGGGCCATCTTAGAGGATACCGCCAGTATTGCGCAGAATCAGTTAGCGGTAAACCTACAGGGCCTGTGGGGAAACCGCTAACGGGACAACCTTCAAAGGAGCAGAAGAAGCATAAGGGCAAGGCGAAAGCTAGGCCTGTTGCGACTTCTGCTTCAGCTGGGGTTTCAGAGCCGCCGGCGGCGAAGAAGCCCAGGAAGGTTGTAGAGGCGCCTACCCTCCCCAATGTTGCTCCTGACCGCCCTAGAGGCGGGAAGGGGAAGGGTAAGGGTAAGGCCTCAAAAGGGCGGACAGAAGGGGCCGAAGCGTACCTGAGGGTACGAAAGCTCCCTTCATATCCGCCTGGACCGCGCCTGTGCGACGGGAACAGCGGTACCAGTTATACCCGTCGTGCCTAGAACGAAATGGTTCTCTCTCTCTCGTTAAGAAAGAGTGGGGGGGCGGGGCGGACTGCGAGCCGGACAACCCCGTTAGACGTCGAGGCGTCTATGGTGGGTGGAAGGCTCATGTCGAGGCCTGGCAAGGTGTGACGTCAGACAGTCTGATCCTGGGATGGTTATCCCAGGGTTACATGCCGGAGTGGTGGGACTTTCCACCACAAAATCTGTCTTTGGCACCTGTCTGGACACCCGTACCAAGGGAGCCAGACAAGTTAGAAGCCGTTCAAAAGGAAGTGTCGGGTTTGCTTCTGAAGGGAGCAATAAAACCAGCAAATCGAAACACTCCAGGCTTCTATTCAAACATGTTCCTTGTCCCCAAGAGGACAGGGGGATGGAGACCCATACTCAATCTCAGGCCATTAAATTGGTTTATCCATACGCCTCGGTTCCAGATGGAAACGCCGAGGTCGGTAATGCGGGATTGAGGAAAGGAATGTGGTGTGTATCGATCGATCTGAAAAATGCATATTTCCACATTCCTATGAATCGGAGTTGGCACAGGTTTCTGAGATTTGCGTTTCAGAATCAAGTATGGGAGTTTACAGTCTCCCGTTTGGCCTGTCGACAGCTCCGAGGGTTTTCACAAGAGTGGTCCTTGCGGTGACAGCGTTTCTCAGAAAAGAGAACGTCGCGCTACACACCTACATAGATGACTGGCTGCTTAAGGCAGACTCGGCAGCCAGGTTGAACGTGGATACTGCTCTGACTCTGAAGTTACTTTCAGATCTACGCTGCATAGTCAACGAGGAGAAATCCGAGTTGACGCCCACTCAACGTTTCGTTTATTTGGGGATGCGATTCAACCTTGAGGAGGGCAGGGTTTACCCGTCAGAGCCCAGAGTGGTGTCTCTGTTAGCCATCCTCAAGAGTTTTCGAGTGGGAAACCACATTCAAGGCGAGGCGGTTCCTTCAGATGCTGGGCATGATGGTCTCCATGGAGCAGGTTATCCCGTACGATGCTCTAATGCGAAGGCCTATCCAGTTGTATCTGATGTCTCTGTGGAAACAGAGAACAGAACCCCTGTCAAAACTGTTGCCAGTTTTGGAGCCGATAATATCGCATCTTCTATGGTGGAAACAGCGTCAGAATCTCCTATTAGGGGTTTCGCTGCACCTACCCCGCCCCAGCTGTCCGTCTACACGGATGCATCGCTGGAAGGGTGGGGTGCCTGCCTGGGAGAACCAGGTCTCGGGCACATGGACTCTCCCGGAGAGTCAGCTGCATATCAATCTGTTGGAAATGATGGCAGTGGAACTGGCGTTGGAAGAGTTCCTTCCGATGATCAGGGGCAGGGTGATATTGATACGGTCGGTCGATTCGACAGTAGTATCATATATAAATCGCCAAGGCGGGACCAGGTCGCCAACTCTGTGTATCAGGGTGTGGCACTTGATTCAATGGTGCAGGAATTACTCGGTTGTTTTGAAAGCAGCTCGTATTCCTGGCCGATTGAACATTCTGGCGGATGCTTTGTCTCGCAGACAGAGAATCCTGCCAACAGAATGGGCCCTCAACCCTCCAGTTCTGCGACGGATCTTCGAGCATTGGGGCAAACCCAACGTGGACTTGTTCGCCACAAAGGAAAATGCTCAAATCATGACATATGTCTCGCCGATTACAGATCCAAATGCCGTCGATACAGACGCTCTGGCGATAAGCTGGAGAGGGATGCACGCTTACGCGTACCCACCCACCATTCTTCTACCGAAGGTTTTGGTGAAGGTCAGGGAGGAACCGTGTCTGGTCCTGCTAATAGCGCCGTATTGGCCGAGCAGGGCGTGGTTCACGGATCTTCTAGATCTGCTGGTGGAAAATCCTGTGCAGTTGCCCGAGATTCCGAACATAATCTCCCAGGCCAAGGGACGCTTCCTACACGAGTGTCCCGAAATGTTCAATGACTGCGTGGATGTTATCAAACAACGTTCCACGTCGGAAGGCTTTTCTCGACAGGCTGCTGATTTCATCGCGGCTGCGAGAAGGAGGTCAATCTTCAAGTCATATAACAACAAGGTTAACAGATTTGCAGACTGGTGTGAAGAAAAGGGTATTGATACCTTTCAATCCACTATCAGCAAATAGCAGACTTTCTCTGTGAACTGTTCTTTTGAGGACTAGCTCCCGTCACAGTTGCTGGATACAAGTCAGCTTTGGCATCAGTTATCCCTTGTCTAGCCAACAGGGATAGTCCAGAGGTGGCCCAGTTAAATGTGATGTTGAAGGGAATGAGCAATCTCCGACCGAGACAACCGGTAGTCATTCCAGCCTGGAGTCTATCTTTAGTGCTTAATGTACTGGCCAAGCACCCTTTCGAACCGTTGCGTTCGGCTAGTCTAAAGCATTTGACTCTAAAGGCGGTCTTTCTATTGGCAGCTTCCTCAGCTAGAAGGCACAGTGAGATCCATGCGCTTTCGGCAGAGAGGAACCGATTTATTGTTTCTGGAGAAGGTCTGCGTCTTCTGCCAAGAGCAGAGGTTATGTCAAAGAACCAATCTTTCAGATATCCCGGCAAACCGATCATTATACCGAAGTTAACTAGGTTTGATCGTGATGCCAGTGTCTGGTGCCCGGTCCGTGCTTTGACTAAGTACAAGAAACGGACTGACTCGTTACGGTCGAACGATAGACATCTGTGGATCTGCCATAAAAAGTCTTATGGCGCCGCATCCATGGATACTATCTCTCGTTGGGTGGTCGAATGCATTCAGACTACTCAGGAGATGGCGACTGGGCACCAGGTGCAAGGCGTAAGGGCAGACAATGTCAGAGGAATAGCCGCCTCGACCGCCTTTTACAATGGTGTTCCGTTATAGGACATCATGGCCGTTGCACAATGGCACTGTGAGTCCTCATTCACGGATTACTATATGAGGGATGTGTCAGACTCAGCCAATCCACTCGCTTTAGCTGTTTTGAAACGATAGTTAGTGACCACACTGCTTTTCACCCTTTTCTCACTTCGGTAAGAAAAGAACCTAAAGCAGGCATGGTCAGGCGAGAGGATGTCAACCAGATTGTGTCACTGATGGCCGAACCGGTGAATGGTTGGAGGCGGTACGTCTGAAGTCCAATTATCATAAGGTAATTCAATAGTGAGAGTTTTTTGTATTATGGATATGTATCATGTTCATTCATCTTATATATTCATGCTCATTCCCAGGCTAATACATGGAGTATGCAGGGAGCAGTTAACCCTCTTGGCATATTTGTGTTTTCAGGCGAGATACATGTTTCGTTAGTTCTCTCCCTTTTGTTAGGAGGAAAAAGGGGGGAGGACTGTGACGCGAATGTGATTCGGTTCCGTGAACTTGACGGTCCTTTTAGGTCTCCGTTAGTCAAGTTTGAAGTCTAAAATCTTTCTCCAAGGGGCAAAATTAGCATTTATGGCTTGCCCCTTCCCACCAGGTTACTGATCAAATCTGTTGTATATCAGAAGTAACAGAATGGTGAGTATTGATCGAAGGAGAATGCAGGAAATGTCAATTTCCCTTTCTCCGAGATCTAACAATACTCACCATTCTGTTACTTCTGATATACAGCTGGCCCTGACAGCGTATCTAGGATTATAGACTTAGAAAGCTTTACCGACTCCTGGGAACCGGGTACTCGGCTCCCAACTACCGAGTACCCGGTTCCCAGGAGTCGGTAAAGCTTTCTAAGTCTATAATCCTAGAGCCGCTGTCAGGGCCAGCTGTATATCAGAAGTAACAGAATGGTGAGTATTGTTAGATCTCGGAGAAAGGGAAATTGACATTTCCTGCATTTTTCCCGGCATGATTGTCAAAGGGTTAACCAGAGGGCTAGCCCAATTGTTGGTAGAAATCTAACATGGCTGTGGCTATTTATAGATTTACCATTCTGATGGGTTAGTAAGACTTTGGATGGTAACTGTGAATTGTCTGTGTAAATTACATATAGTTGCACCAAACGAAGAAATGGATGAAATTTTGGAAACGGCATTGCTGAAAGATTTTGCTGACGAAAATCTAGTCATTTAATAGTTAATATGTGTAAAGAAAACTCTGTTCATGCCTGTTGCAGACCAAGAAAATACTATTTTTGAAAATTGACCACCCGAATGACTGACTTACTTATCATCTTATGGAGCTAGTTATTCCAGTGGTAAAATAAATGAAAGGTCGTATCTCGGCCTGCAAATGGATATTCCACAAGACCACTGCAAAGGCAGATTTTGTCCATCTTGACCATTAGCCCTTTAACCCTTTCAACGATAAATCCCTGAAAAAGTACATTACCTAATACCCAATTTCTGACCCCGAATCTGGGACGTGTGTTAACAATGAAATATGCCAGATTGATCGCCTTCCTTTAACCCCAACAGGCGATCGGCAGATATGAAATAAGGTGTTGGCTTTACGGTGTTTTAACACGAAAATCGGCTGACGTCGTTCTCCGTAAGATCCGAGCGGGTGACGTCACACCCGTGTTGTCTCAGATTTTTATGTGAAGAAAATGTTTCATTAATTCGCGCATCTGATTCTGGGCGCTGTGTACTTTATTGGTAACAGAAAATCTTTGGAATCTTCAAGTTTTGCGTGTTATCACGATCTGTTTGCAATGATCGGTGGTTTCAAAATTCTTGATTTAGATGTGTGGTCTGCAGTTTTACCGTGTGCTACAGCAGTTTGTTTACATTTTGTTGTTTCTTCACATATCGTTTTGGCCTTCGTTAGGAGTATAATTTATATTGATTAGTAAATATACCCCGAATGCTATGCGATATGATTCCTGGTTCCATTATACATCTTTGAGGATCAGTTTATGGGTGTATTATTGCCTGCTTCGTTCTTGTCATCATAATCAATGCGATCTTTACTGTAACGTTGCGGGGTGGGGTGCGGGAGGGTTAACATTTAATTTATGATCAAAATATTTGAAAATTAATTGTCTGCCTTCCATTCCTGTTTCGTTCCGCTTGCTTATTGTAGGTTTGTGCTTATTTATAGGCCAAGCCAGCCCCCGCCATAAATTCGTGAGGGTTCTATTCAAGGACCATGTCTCTTTCCGTTGTACCAAATGTAATCTTGACAGTTGGTGTAACATTTGTGCAGTGTGGTCGTCCGACATGATGGTCAAGTTCCTTGCCCAGAAGGACTTGGCAGGGTCTGATGCGGGGTCAGGCGGTCCGAAAGCAAATCATGGAGCGTCCGTTTCTGCCCTTGGGGGCATTCCACGTCTGCAACCTGAAGTTGCGGAGACGGCACCGCCAGCGTGGTTTGGTCCTGCTATGCTGGTGTGGTCCCTGCTTCCAAAAGTTGTAGGGCAGTCTCTTCCTGTGCTTGGTTCGGACAGGGTTCTGGACTGGCCACCGAGGGAGCCGTCTCGTACGGCTCCCTGGCAGACGGCTCCCTGGCAGTCCCGTCGAGCTCCGCCCTGATGGGTTCTGTCTCTCTGCGGCCACCTCCGGGTGGTCCAGTAGCGGTGGCCGGTCCGTCAGGCATGGGAGTCGTCCGCTCACGGTTTCTTCGTCTAGTGAGATGCCGCGGGTGGAGAGCATGGAGGTCGATTCCGTCCTGGACGGAACCGTCCTCCATCTGTCTGGCTTGGCGCAAGCCAGGGCAGCGGTTCCGCCTGTGGTTGAGGCCACCCCGGTACTGGGCACCGGTCCCGTGATGGTTGGTTTGCTGCCAACCGACACGGTGACGGGTGTGGCTGTCCGGGCGGTGTCCTCACCTATCTCGCCTGGTTCGGTGGTCAGGCATGGGGTGCCGTTGGCGCCCGTGTTTGGCCACGGTTCTTCAACCGTTACGGGTCCGCACGGTTTTCCGTGCGGGCCTATTCCATGGACTGGTGTTTTTCATGGGGTGGCAGCGGAACCAGAGTTCCTGGCATATCAGCAATGGCTCCTAGCCAGGAGGCCGTTGCTGGTAGGGCCGTGAACATGTCAACTGGTGACGTGTTCACGGGAGTGTCCTCCTCGGAGACAGACTGGTCAGAGGCTCTGGCTTGGCTAGCCAGGGTAGACCCGTCTGTGGTTTCGACCACGGCCGAGGAGGATGCACCCCGTCCATCGGTGGCATCGATTAGGACAGGGATCTTGTCCGCAGCCTGGATCCAGTCTATTGGAATGGATCCAGGGTTTATGGAGTTATTGGATGCTATTTATAGCAAACAACTCCTGACCAAGGGCCAGCTTCCTGCAGCCTCCAGGGAGGTGCGGGCGAGGTGTCGTATCCCACGGGGGGAATACGACAGATATGGTGTTCTCCCAACGGTCACCGAGGATGACCGCTGGGTGCGGGGTGTCCAGAGTGCTGGAGCGGGTGGCCCCGCCCCGGCGTTTGTGGACAAGTCTCAGGTACACCATGACGAAGTCCTGTCCCTATGCGATGAGGGGGTGAGGGCAGCTATGAGTGCTGTCAATCATTCTTATCGTCTTCTTCAGTCGGTGTGGGCTGAAGCGGGGGTAGGCCACCCTGTGCCACCTGTGGCGCTTTCATGTGTCAATGACGGCCTGGTGCTGTCTATGGACGCATTGGCAAGGGTGCAAGCGCGAGTGACGAAGTCTAGGAGGCAGATGGTCCTTGACCATATGCGTCCAGCTACTGACGTTAGGGAGCATCTTCTTGGGACGCCCCTTACTGGCCCTAGCATCTTTGGTGGCCAAGCGCAGGCCATCTTAGAAGACACTGCCAACATCGCGCAGAATCGGTTGGCGGTTAATCTACAGCTGGAGCTAGTGCGTCAGGCGCACGCACTAGGGGCTGTAGCCAAGCCGCTAACCGGGAAACCTAAGAAGCAGAAGAACCACAAAAGCAAGGCGAAAGCTAAGCCTAGTGCTACTTCTGCTTCTACTGGGTCTTCTCAGCCGCCTCCAGCGAAGAAGGCCAAGAAGGTTGTGGAGGCCCCTACCCTCCTCAATGTTGCTCCTGATCGCCCGAGAGGCGGGAAGGGTAAGTCCTCTAAGGGCGGAAAGAAGGGAGCGGATCATACCTGAGGGTACGAGGGCTCCCTTCGTATCTGCCTGGACCGCACCTGTGCGACAGGAACAGCAGTGCCAGTTAGACCGGCCAAGCCAAGACCAAAATGGTTCTCATTCTCCCTCGTCAAGAGAGGGGGGGGAGCTGATCGCAAGCCAGACACCCGCATTAGGCGTCGATGCGTCTATAGTGGGTGGAAGGCTCATGCGTTTTGTCGAGGCTTGGCGAGGTGTGACGTCAGACAGTCTGGTCCTGGGATGGTTATCGCAGGGGTACATGCGGAGTGGTGGGATTTTCCACCACAAAATCTGTCTTTGGCACCTGTCTGGACACCTGTACCAAGGGAACCAGACAAGTTAGAAGGCAATCAAAACGAAGTGTCAGGTTTGCTTCTGAAGGGAGCAATAAAACCAGCAAACCGGAACACTCCAGGCTTCTATTCAAACATGTTCCTTGTCCCCAAGAGCACAGGGGGATGGAGACCCATACTCAATCTCAGGCCATTAAATTGGTTTATCCATGCGCCTCGGTTTCAGATGGAAACTCCAAGGTCGGTAATGGCAGGATTGAGGAGGGGAATGTGGTGTGTATCGATCGATCTGAAAGATGCATATTTCCAATGAACAGGAGTTGTCACAGGTTTCTGAGATTTGCGGTTCAGAATCAAGTGTGGGAGTTTGTAGTCCTCCCATTTGGCCTGTCAACAGCTCGACGGGTTTTCACCAGAGTGGTCCTTGCGGTGACAGCATTTCTAAAAAAAGAGAGCGTGGCGCTTCACACCTACATAGATGATTGGCTGATCAAAGCAGACACGTCAGCCAGGTTAGAGGTGGATACTGCTCTGACTCTGAAGTTACTTTCAGATCTAGGCTGGATAGTCAACAAGGAGAAATCCGAGTTGACACCCACTCAACAGTTTGTTTATTTAGGGATGCGATTCAATCTCGAGGAGGGCAAGGCTTACCCGTCAGAGCCCAGAGTGGTGTCTCTGTTAGCCATCCTCAAGAGTTTTCGATTGGGAAACCACATTCAGGCGAGGCGGTTTCTTCAGATGCTGGGCATGATGGTCTCCATGGAGCATGTAATCCCGTACGCTGCTCTGATGCGAAGACCTATCCAGTTGTATCTGATGTCTCTGTGGAAACAGAGAACAGAACCCCTGTCAAAGCTGGTGCCAGTTTTGGAGCCAATAATTTTGCATCTTGTATGGTGGGAAAAGCGTCAGAATCTCCTAGATGGGGTTTCGCTGCACCTACCCCACCCCCAGCTAACACGGATGCATCGCTGGAGGGATGGGGGGGGGCCTGCCTGGGAGAACACCATGTCTCGGGCACATGGACTCTCCAAGAGAGCCAACTGCATATCAATCTGTTGGAAATGATGGCAGTGGAACTGGCATTGGAAAGGTTTCTTCCAAAAGTCAGGGGCAAGGCGATATTGATACGGTCGGACAACTCGACAGTAGTATCGTACATGAAGTCACCATTCTATTACCCACACTATGTATGAAAGTGTGGCACTTGATTCAATGGTGCAGGAATTACTCGGTTGTTTTGAAAGCAGCTCACATTCCTTGGCGATTGAACATTCTGGCAGATGCTTTGTCTCGGAGACAGAGAATTCTGCCAACAGAATGGTCTCTCAACCCTCCAGTTCTTCACAGGATCTTCGAGCATTGGGCAAACCCAACGTGGACTTGTTCGCCACAAAGGAAAATGCTCAAATCATGACTTATGTCTCGCCGATTCCAGATCCAAATGCCGTCGATACAAACGCTCTGACGATAAGCTGGAGAGGGATGCACGCTTACGCATACCCACCCACCATTCTTCTGCCGAAGATATTGCTGAAGATCAGGGAGGAACCGTTCCTGGTCCTGCTAATAACACCATTTTGGCGCAGCAGGGCATGGTTCACGGATCTTCTAGATCTGCTGGTGGACAATCCAGTGCAGTTACCCGAGATTCCGAACATAATCTCCCAGGCCAAGGGACGCTTCCTACACGAGCGTCCCGAAATGTTCAAATTGACTGCGTGGATGTTATCAAACAACGTTCCAAGTAGGAATTTCATCGCAGCTACGAGAAGGAGGTCAACCTTCAAGTCATATAACAACAAGGTTAACAGATTTGCAGACTGGTGCAGAGCTCTAGATAAGCTTTTCAGTAATTGGGTGATTCACTCCTAGAAATTTTGTAAATTGGGTTTTTAAAAGGTTTTATTAAGTTTTCATAGTTAGGTTATTATACATTATTAGCAACAGAACTGAAAGTAATTGGGTGATTAGCTATTTTGGTACTCATGGTGTTAAAAATTAATTGGGTGATTGGCTATTTTTATTGGGTGAAAACGCAAAAACCCTGCTTATCTAGAGCTCTCGACTGGTGTGAAGGAAAGTGTATTGATAACTTTCAATTCACTGTTCAGCAAATAGCAGACTTTCTCTGTGAGCTGTTCTTTTCAGGACTAGCTCCTGTCACAATTGCTGGATACAAGTCAGCTATGGCATCAGTTATCCCTTGTCTAGCCAACAGGGATAGTCCAGAGGTGGCCCAGTTGAATGTGATGGTGAAGGGAATGAGCAATCTCCGACCGAGACAATGGTAGTCAATCCAGCCTGGAGTCTATCTTTAGTGCTTAATGTACTGGCTAAGCACCCTTTTGAACCGGTGCATTCGGCTAGTCTAAAGCATTTGACTCTAGGCGGGTTGTTTCTATTGGCAGCTTCCTCAGCTAGAAGGCGCAGTGAGATCCATGCACTTTCAGCAGAGAGCGACCAATTTATTGTCTCCGGAGACGGTCTGCGTCTACTGCCAAGAGCAGAGTTTATGTCAAAGAATCAATCTGAGATATCCCGGCAAACTGATCATTATACCGAAACTAACTAGGTTTGATCGTGATGCCAGTGTCTGGTGCCCAGTCCGTGCTTTGACTAAGTACAAAAGACGGACAGACTCGTTACGGTCGAATGATAGACATCTGTGGATCTGCCATAAGAAGCCATATGGCGCTGCATCCATGGATTCTATCTCTCGTTGGGTAGTCGAATGCATTCAGACTACCCATGAGATTGTGAGTGGGCACCAGGTGCAATGCGCAAGGGCACACAATGTTAGAGGAATAGCCGCCTCGACCGCCCTTTACAATGGTGTTCCGTTAGAGGACATCATGGCTGTTGCACAATGGCACTGTGAGTCCTCTTTCACAGTTTACTATATGAGGGATGTGTCAGACTCAGCCAATCCACTCGCTTTAGCTGTTTTGAAACGATAGTTATAAAACAACACTGCTCTTCTCCCTTTTTTGGCATTTGTAAGAAAGAATTAAGAAGCAGACATGGTCGAGCGAGAGGATGTCAACCAGATTGTGTCACTGATGGCCGGACAAATGACTGGTTGGAGGCTCCACGTCTGAAATCCAAATATCATGAGGTAATTCAAGATTAAGTTTTTTGTATTATGTCTATATATCATGTTCATTCATCTTATATATTCATGCTCATTCCCAGGCTAATATATACAAAGAGCAGTTAACCCGCTTGGCATATTTGTGTTTCAGGCGAGATGCATGTTCGTGAGTTCTCTCCCTTTTCTTAGGAGAAAAAAAGGGGAGGGGGTGGGGGGGCCAGTGATGCGAATGTGATTCGCTCCATTAATCAAGTTTAAGTCTAGCTCTTTCTCCAAGGGGCAAAAGTAGCAATTGATGGCTTGCCCCTTCCGACCAGGTTATTGTCTAAATCTGGTGTATATCAGAAGTAATAGAATGGTGAGTATTGATCGAAGGAGAATGAAGGAAATTTCAATTTCCCTTTCTCCGAGATCTAACAATACTCACCATTCTATTACGGACCCAGCCTCCCAGCCCCACGGAGGCAAGCCATGGGTATCTCTTGTTTGGTGGCTATGCAAACAATATGAGCTTCATGGCAAACGGGTATTCGGCAGTTGGGAGCCGAGTACCCGGTACCAGGAGTCGGTAAAGCTTACTAAGTCTATAGTCCTAGGGCTAGCTATCCATGATTGCTTGTATCAGAAGTAATAGAATGGTGAGTATTGTTAGATCTCGGAGAAAGAGAAATTTCCTTCATTCCACAAGACCAATGTAGAGACTTGTTTCGCCATTAAAGTATTGAACTGTTAACATTGCCATATGCAATAACATGTACATGTGTATTTGTGCTTGTGCTCTGCACATGTAGATATTGAGATGGTTTTCAATGGGATTATTTCCCTTGTAAACATGGTGGCGGATGAAGACCAAGAGCCATTAATCAGTCTTTTCTGTGAAAAGGTCGGAACAGTCATAGAAGGTGATAAGAGAGCGAGTGTTCGACTAAAATTGTAAGTCGTTTTAACTATTACCTAAACTTTTTCAAAATACAATAATCTTAAATTCTGTACAATTTGAGATTATCCATAAATTATTATTATTTTGAGTAGCGTTATCTACACAAATAATTGTGTATGTAAATTTGCATTAACCCTCTCACGACGAAGCCGGCCAAAACTGGCCTCTGTAGTGGTCTTGAGGTATGCCCATTTGCAGGCCAAGAGAAGACTATTTTTGAAAATTTACAACTGGAATGACTGGCTCGATAACCAAGTCAGTCATTCCAGTGATAAATCTTCATAAATAGTCTTACTCTTGGCCTGCAAATGGGCATTCAGTAAGTAAATAATTTTATTTTTTGAACAAATTTAGTCATTAAACGGTTAAAACATTGTTTTTTGCTCCAGACAAATATGGTGTTTTTCTACCCCGACCATGAGAATCTGTGACAGATTAAAAATAATAGCTGGCCTAGTACCTACATAATCTACATATACTTCCAAATAGGCTTGCACGATTACGTGATTAAATAGAAAATCGCGATTATGTTTTACCCGGTAAATCGTGAATTTATATGATTAAAAGTTGAATAATCGTGAATATTTTCTATTGCAGAAAATATTTCAAAACCTAATTTTCAATTATTTTTTAATGTGATCGCTCATGAAAATTTACATTTTGCTTAGTGAATGTATACCCATTTGCAGGGCAAGCGAGGAGACTATTTTTGAAAATGTATTACTGGAATGCCTGGCTCGAGAATCATTCTCGAGCCAGTCATTCCAGTGATACATTTTCAAAAACAGTCTTCTCTTGCCCTGCAAATGGACTTTTCTATACACCATTGCAATTTTTGTCATTGATATTTTTTATTGTTATGTCGTGGCAATTTGTATCCAAGCTGATTAATCGAGTAATCACGATTATTTTTTAATAGTCGATCGCGATCACTTAACGCAATAAACGCACAAGCGTACTTCCAAATGTTAACTTCTGTACCCTATAAAACAATGATTTTAGGGTTCCCTCAATACAATTGTAATGTAATGAATTAACTTGTACATCGTATTATAGAGCTATTTACCCCATTCATTGTAAAAATCTCAATACCTCCATCCAAAGGCAACCATAATCATGATTCATGCTTGGTACATCTGTATTCTGCTGGAGGTTTTGAAAACAAGTGTGACGTAGGCAGCTTTATCAGAAATGTAAAAAATAATTGACAGGCAGACCGAAAACCAACTCTGTACATGTATGTGCACTCAATCACATAATTGTCATCTAGAGTTTGGCAGTGTAGTGTAAAAGTGACTACCAGTAAGTTGCTGAATATTCTGAAATAATGTGACTAAGAAGGGTGTCAAAATATGGCCTTTTTGCATGGACTATGCACATGAAAAATGGTTGGTGCAGGTTCTTTTATTATCCTGTGTGCATAGGGTGCATCTACATTTTCACATCATGAGAACATACTTACCTCCCTAACACTCTTGATATACTAGTATATCGGCTCTAAATTCAATAATATTCGGAATTAAAAAAATTTAGGTGCCCCTAATGGGCAGGTGGATGTACACAGCCATGCACATGACAGACACCACCCACTGCGCATGCGCATACTGGTACTTCCGTTTTCTAATATATGGGCTGACCAACCACATGTTGAAAACTTTCCTAGTCTCTTTTTGAGAATTTTCAATAATTATTATCACCTTTTGGATTTATGGCTGATTCTAAGTCTGCAGAAGAGTCTTCCTCATCATCTGTTACGGTGATATTGTTCCATTTATTAATTTAGACTTGTAACTTTTATATGTTACCGGTGTTCGTCGCGGCCGTTTTGGCGTTACCGCATTTTCAGGCGCTGGGAATCCTTGTTAAATTTCTCCCAGCGCCTAGGGGTATTAATCCCTTGTGCTTTGTGTTCACAGGTTCAACTTATGGATGAGTAAGGAGGGGTCCTGTTCTTCTCTCGAAGGTTGTTCACGTCTCTTTTTTTACTTATCATTGTGATATGTCTACGGGTTGGAGATATATTAAATGAATAAAAGAAATATCTCCTTCCATTTGTCCCATCCCCCTCATCAGTTCTTCTGAAAGAAGAGTCTCGGCAGATGGATGGATGTGTTCTTCTGCACAAGAGGATGGTTTTGCCTGTGCTCAAGCTAAGGGAGTTTATTAGTTATGGCACATAATTATTTGAAAATAATCACAATTTTCTGCTGCCGTTTGTTATTGCATTGTATTCTCTCTTGTGTGTGCATGGGTTCTTGAATATATAATATTTGATATTATATTATTCGGGAGTAATGAATGGCTTTAGTCTCTAGATATTTCAGAAGGAGGGCAAGGAAGGAGGGCAAGAAGAAGGCCTCTGAGAAGGGTGAGCTCGAGGCCTTCAAGGTTGGGTTAGTGAGTGAGATGTGCAATACTTTGAAAGATCTGATGCCTGACATGCTTCGCGGCATGTTGCCTGGCACAGTTGTTTCAACTTCCTGCGCATCGACCTCAGTGCAGGTAGCCCGTCCCTGGATCATGCCCTACTAGCTCGGACAAAATGTTTGGTGATCCAGGGGTGGCCGTCTTGGACCCAGGCTTGATGTTCGCATTGCCTGGTGATCCAGCGGCGTGAGCAGCATCAGGCGGGCCCCGACCAGCGGGCCTGACCACGATCACTGGCGGAGTATCCTCGTCATCTGCTGTCAGGCATTCTCCTTGTCAGTCTGGGTTAGTTTTTCTTGCTAACCCAGAGCCTGATTTTCCTGACCAGGAAGATGATGAAGACTACCTGCTCGGTCCACAGGATGAGCATGAAGACATGAATGCGAGCGTCTACACTCCTCTCATGGGGAGTGCGACCGCTCGCACCTATGGCACTGTTCCCTCGGGAGCAGGCTTCATGATTCAGCCTGTGGGCCGGTTTGGAGCGGATGGCCGCCCGTATAAGATTCCACGCTTAAGCGTGGAATCTCATACGGATCATCCGGGCCGCGCTGGTGTGCATGTTACCCCTCACACAAGTGCGGCCTTGGTGCCCGGTCAGCCTATGGAGAATGTTATGCCAGCCCTCGCGGGCCTGTATGCATTTCCTGGGCAGCCGGGTTCGTCTATAGCCTCCACCTCGGCCTTACCTGCGAATGCCATTGAGGATGACGAGGGCTCGTCGGCAATTCGCAGGTAGCCACGGATGAAGACTGGTCCGAAGCGTGCGCTTGCTCCTCGCTGTCAGACCAGAGCTCTCCGTGGACGAAACGGCCACCGGTAACCCTCGGGCATGGTTACAGGCAAAGCCGTTGGCCAACACGACTGTCTCTGCCGTATGCTGAACATATCTTAGATATGTTCTCTGCGGCAGAGGAGTCGATTAGACCGAAAGGTCGCCTCGCGAAGGCCCCCCCCCCGCGAGGTTGCTAGGCGATGTCGGGTTACTTCTAGTCAGTATGCTCGATATGGCCTAGCGCCCAGACCGAGCACGGTCGTCCGCGCCGTACGCGGCCGGGTTCCCGTGCTGACACGGTAGCGTTGTGCTCGGGCGCTATGCACTCGGCTAATGCCGCCTTGCGCGACACCGAGGAGAGCTCGCGAGCAGCGATTAGTGCACTGTCTCATGTCTCTCAGCTGCTATCTGGGGTAGTAGCAGCCTCGGTGAAGCAACAACCTAGCCCCGTGACAGTCCAACGAGCCACCAGGATGGGATCAACCTGGCGTTGGACTGTCTGACTAGGTCAGTCACGAAGTCATTGAGGACGAGGCGCACTTTTGCTTTGGACAATTTGTGCCCGTCTCAAGAGCTCAAGTCGTGCTTGTTGCAAGCGCCGATGGCAGGCCCTGGTCTTTTTGGAGGCGAAGGTTGTCGCCAAGAGACAGTGACTTTGGTGAACAACCAGAGGGTGCTGCGTGCACAGTTTGAAGTGCTGCGCAGAGAACACGTGCATGTTCAGCCCGCGGCTGCTCAACAGCAGTACGCTCGTGGCGGTGATGGCATTGTCAGAGGCCAGGTTCAGAGACCGTGTTGGCCGCGCCAGCAGCAGCGTGCTGCTGTACGTCAGCCAGCGCCTCAAGCACAGCCGGCCAGACAGCAGCCCGCGCACCGTGGTGCTGGGCGCGACGTGCGAGGAGCGGCACGTGGTAACCGGGCCTGATGGGCTAAAAAAATTTCCAGTTACCACAGGTACCACTCGGGTGTTGTCACTCGTACCAGAGACACTCCCACTTCTAAAATTTATGGGCACCCTGTCAACCCTAGGTGCACCAGTGGGAGGTCGTTTGACTTGCCACGTTCAGAAGTGGGAGCGGTTAATTCAGGACCGCTTAGTCTTGCAATGGCTTTCGCGTGGGTACAGTCCAGAATGGATAAGAGGTCCGCCGTTGCAGCTGTCTCTGGTACTGGTCTGGACTCAAATTCCAAGAGATCCAGACAAGCGGTTGTGCATAGAAGAGGAGATAGAATCTCTAATTCTAAAAGAAGCAATTCAACCGG
This sequence comes from Chaetoderma sp. LZ-2023a, assembly GCA_034401795.1. Taxonomy (NCBI): domain Eukaryota; kingdom Metazoa; phylum Mollusca; class Caudofoveata; order Chaetodermatida; family Chaetodermatidae; genus Chaetoderma; species Chaetoderma sp. LZ-2023a. The sequence continues at coordinate 132,429,084 of CM067370.1, read as the reverse complement.
CGCAAGATTGTCCGGACTTCTATTCAACCGTGTTTCTTATGACAAAGAACACCGGGGGGTGGAGACCAATTCTCACCCTCAAACCTCTAAACAAGTTTATAGAAACACCGAGTTTCAAAATGGAAACAATAAAATCGGTGTTGTTGGGGTTAGAGAAGGGTATGTGGACAGCATCAATAGATCTCAAGGACGCTTATTTCCACATTCCAATTGCAAGGAGTTTTCGTCGGTTCCTGAGATTTGCTTTTCAGGGACGCCAATGGGAATTCAAGGTTTTTCCATTCGGCATCTCGACAGCTCCAAGGGTCTTCACTCGAGTGTCAAAGAATCAATCTGAGATATCCCGGCAAACTGATCATTATACCGAAGTTAACAAGGTTTGATCGTGATGCCAGTGTCTGGTGCCCGGTCCATGCTTTGACTAAGTACAGGAAATGGACTGACTCGTTACGGTCGAATGATAGACATCTATGGATCTGTCATAAGAAGCCTTATGGCGCCGCATCCATGGATACTATCTCTCGTTGCGTAGTCGAATGCATTCAGACTACTCATGAGATGGCGACTGGGCACCAGGTGCAAGGCGCAAGGGCACACGATGTTAGAGGAATAGCCGCCTCGACCGCCCTTTACCGTGGTGTTCCGTTAGAGGACATCATGGCCGTTGCACAATGGCATTGAGAGTCCTCATTCACGGTTTACTATATGAGGGATGTGTCAGACTCAGCCAATCCACTCGCTTTAGTTGTTTTGAAACGATAGTTAAGTGACCACACTGCTCTTCTCCCTTTTTTCACTTTGGTAAGAAAAGAATTTGAAAGCAGACATGGTCGAGCGAGAGGATGACAACCAGATTGTGTCACTGATGGCCGGACCAGTGAATGGTTGGAGGCGGTACGTCTGGAGTCCATTTATCATGAGGTAATTCAAGATTGAGAGTTTTTTGTATTATGTCTATATATCATGTTCATTCATCTTATATATTCATGCTCATTCCCAGGCTAATACATGTGTATATGCAAGGAGCAGTTAACCCTCTTGGCATATTTGTGTTTTCAGGCGAGATACATGTTCGTGAGTTCTCTCCCTTTTCTTAGGAGAAAAAGGGGGGGGGTGGTTGGGGTGATGCGAATGTGATTCGGTTCCGTTAACTTGACGGTCCTTTTTAGGTCTCCGTTAGTCAAGTTTTAAGTCTAACTCTTTCTCCAAGGGGCAAAAGTAGCAATTGATGGCTTGCCCCTTCCCACCAGGTTACTGACCAAATCTGGTGTATATCAGAAGTAACAGAATGGTGAGTATTGATCGAAGGAGAATGCAGGAAATGTAAATTTCCCTTTCTCCGAGATCTAACAATACTCACCATTCTGTTACGGACCCAGCCTCCCAGCCCCACGGAGGCAAGCCATGGATTTCTCTTGTTTGGTGGCTATGCAAACAATATGAGCTCTATGGTAGACGGGTACTCGGCAGTTGGGAGCCAAGTACCGGTTCCAAGGAGTCGGTAAAGCTTTCTAAGTCTATAGTCCTAGAGCCAGCTGTCAGGGCCAGCTGTATATCAGAAGTAACAGAATGGTGAGTATTGTTAGATCTCGGAGAAAGGGAAATTTACATTTCCTGCATTTTTAGGACCTTGCCTCCCTCCCGCCAAATTGACTTTCAAATTCTGGATTTTATCAAGAGTGTTAGGGAGGTAAGTATGTTCTCATGGTGTGAAATAAGAAAATTTACCAAATTTCTTTTTCACAAGTGGGATGACATACTTACCTCCCTAACAGGATCCCAGCCTCTCCACCCCCAATCTGGTTCTTTGGTTATTTGAATAGTTGTTTCTATGTCAGCCAATATTTAGTAATGGAAGTACCGGTATGCGCACTGGGTGCGGTCTGTCATGTGCATGACCGTGTACATCCACCTGCCCATTAGGGGCACCTAACTTTTTATAGTTCTGAATATTATTGAATTTAGAGGCGATATACTAGTATATCAAGAGGGGTAGGGAGGTAAGTATGTCATCTCACTCGTGAAAAAGAAATTTGGTAAATTTTCTTATTCTGACAGAAATGCTATCAATTTATGTGCATCTAGATCTTTTGCCATGTCGGTAACATCCGAATAGCAGTCCTAGATGCACAGTGTGCATGTAGCACAAATTTCTTATTTCTACGCTGCTCTGAAACTGTTGCTGCTGTAGGCATCCAGTCAAATTAGTTTCAAAATATTTAGCTTGATAATTATTATATATATTAATAATGTGTTTTATAACAGAACATACTATCGCTTAACATTGCCTAAGGCGACAACATGGTAGCCACCACAGTTGTACATTAAGTTAATGCCAGTTGTTCATTATATCGATGCTAGAAATCAAATAATTGCGATAAAGATAAATGAATGTGCCAGTAAATGAATGATTTGTAATACGACAATATATCAGTACAATACACCATTCAGGTGATGGAATTCATATCCTATTAAAAGGTTAATCCATCCATGCCTAGACTACATGGAATCGAATGTGTTTTTTCTGAAGGTTATCAAATTTGTTCTATGGCCTGCCGGAACGGAGCATCTTGCGAGGTAATGTTTACTGTACAGTTGTCAGGGTGGCAGCAGGAACAGATCTCTTTCATACTGTACCGACTGACCTAGATCAGGTGAGATTATCACTGATTGTGAATACAGGTAATTCTCATTGCTAGATGCTACTTAACACTAATTAATATTCATATCAGCCAAAAACAGTTTCTGCAGTGGTCTTGAGAACTGTTCATTTGCAGACCAAGAGATTATTTTTGAAAATTTACGACGAATGACTGGTTCGATAACCCGAGCCAGTCATTCCAGTGGTGAATTAAAAAAATTGTCTTCTTGGTTCGCAAATTGACATTTTCTTTGAGAAAATTTAAGGCTTAAAGTACGGCGGCTTAAAGTACAGCTCATAAATAAGTTAGAATGTTTCCAAAATAAAAACATGTTAGTACAATTTTAAACCTGAGGTAAGAAATGTTCTGTTGACTATTTTGAACATAATTGGATTGGAAGACATTGCTACCTTAGGCAGCAATGTCTTCCAATTCAATTATGTTCAAAATAGTCAACAGTATGTTTTATACAATAGGTTTGCACTCCGTCTGTCCGTCCATCTGTCAGCTGTCGCAGTTGGTTTCCGCACTTTTTTGGCAGTCCCTCAAGGTATTCAACTGAGAATTGGTACATTGCTTTGTTGTGAGAAGTTACAGACCAAGTTCGAGTTTCAGGCATGTGCGTCAATTTTTTATGGATTTATACCCCATTTCGGTTTAAACAAGAGGCCCAAGGGCCGGTGGCACTCACCTGGACCATTAGCATTTGAACCATTTGCATTTAAATAGATATGATGGATAATTTTCGCAAAATCGAAGATGGCCACCCATAAAATTTACTAATCAAAATTCTGAATAGAAATTCTAGTCTACCTTGATAGGGCCACTCTAGCCAAATTTGTTTGAAATATGTCAAGCAACTAAGGAGAAGCAGTGTTTTGACAATTTCTGGTAAATCTAATAAATTCTGATTTTCACCCAAAACATTGATCAATCAAAATTCTGAATAGAATTTCTAGAGCCTACCTACCACCATAGAATCCATTAGCAAATTTTTTTTGGAAATATGTCAAGCAGCTAGAGGGGTAGCAATCTGACAATTTCCGGTACATTTGTTATAAAATCTCAGCTTTTCATGCCAAAAAATTGATGAGCAAAATTCTGATTTGATGTTCTAGAGCCTATGGCCATAGAGTCCTTTCAGCCTAATTTGGTTAAAACCGGTCACAATGGTCTGGAGAAGAAGCAGTTTGACAATTTTCAGTACATTTTTCATAGTCTCAGATTTTCACCCCAAAAATTGATGAATTAAAATTCTGAATGGAATTTCTTGAGCTTACGACCATAGGGTCCTTTCAGGCAAATTTGATTGAAATCGGTCAAACGGGTAAGGAGAAGAAGCAATTTGACATTTTCCTGTACACTTGTAATAAAATCTAGGGTTTTCACTCAAAATATTTATGCAACAAAATTCTGAATGGATTTTCTGGAGCCTATGATCATAGGATTCTTTCAGCCCAATGTGGTTGAAATTGGTCAAAATTCTAAGGAGAAGAAGCAATTTAACAATTTCCGGTAAATTTTTAATAAAATCTAAGATTTTGACACGAAAATTTATGAATCAAAATTCCAAATAGAAGTTCCGGATCCGAGTACAATAGCATCCTTTGACAAAAATTTAGTTAAGATTCGGCTGTTGGTTAAGGAAGAGTAGCGTTTTAAAGCAGAAGTTGACGGACGACGGACGATCGCCACGGCAAAACCTCACTTGGCCTTTCAGGCCAGGTGAGCTAAAAATATGAAAAGTATTAGCTTTTCACACTTTCTTTCGCACTCCTTCAAGGTATTCAAGTGAGAATTGGTAGGTTGCTTTATTATAGCGAGTTACATAGCAAGTTGAAGTTTCAGACATTTTCGTCAATTTTTCATGGAGTTATGAAACCCCTTTCGACTTATGAAATACAAAAAAATATTTGTTTTTCGCACGTTTTTTCACAGTCTTTCAAGGTATTCAACTGAGAACTGGTACGTTCCTTTGTTATAAGAAATTGCAGACCAAGTTCGAGTTTGTAGCAATTTTTGAAGGGGTTATTTCCCCTTTCGACTTATGAAATACAAACATATCAGCTTTCAAGACTTTTTCCTTCTCCTTCACCATATTATATAACTGAAACTTGGTATATTGCTTTGTTATGAGAAGTTACAGATCAAGTTCTAGTTTCAGCTGCTTACAACTGTCAATTTTTAATGGAGTTTTTGACTGTCAATCTTTAAAAATGTATATCACCAGTTAGGGGACATGTCTTGCAAAGCAATACTTACAGAATGCTTGTTTTATTTTGGAACCATGTTAGGTTATTACTGAAATGTACTTTATACTTAATGCTCAGGTTCAACACAGTAGATTAGATACAAGGAATTATTAGTTCCCCTGGTCCTAAGAGCTAGGTGAGTTTATGGCATTCATCTGGCCGTCAAACTACTTTAAAACATGACTCGTCATTAACCATTTAAACCTTATATAATACAGAAATTTTATTTACAAATTTTTTGGTTGCCATCTTAGATTTCAGAAAATGTCCAGGTAATCAGTTAAGTGTGTGACTGCTGCAAACCACCAGACAATAATTTCAATGAACAATAACTCTGGGTTGGATTAATATTTTGAAAACAATTTGACTGAAATTTGTTGGTGACTAAAGTTAGTGCCTAGATGTAAATTGTTGTCCGGTGGCTTGTGGGAGTCAGACAGTTAAAAGTGTGCTCGTTAACTGTTGGGTCGATTTGTACGAAACTTGGCTGGAAAGATCCTAGCACAGTAGGCTTAAGAAAACTTATACAGAAATCTGATAGGTAAAAAATGTTCAAGAAATCGGTTGAGGATGACTTCATTAACTGCTTGGCCAATTTCAACAAAACTTGACTCGAAGGACCATAGGGTGGTAAGCTCAGAAATTTGATTAGTCAATTTCTTTCGACGCCCACCTAAAAATGTTTTAAAGACTATAGTGATTCGGTCAATCGTTTTAGCTGCATTATGGATGTCCGAAAATCTTCAGGTATTCGTTTAAGACTATCAAACTAAATTCTCGCTGGGAAGATTAGGACTACGCCGTAAAAAATTTATAGCACTATACAGATGTTGCCTTTCCACTAGAAATGCTTAGATTTCATGTGATTGATTTGGGCTTCTTGGTTAGGATATACAACATTCTGTGGTGGTGGTGGAGCCTAATGTAAATATTGTCTTGTATTTCCAAATTACCTAGGTAGCTAACCTGAATATGGTTGAATTCTATCAACTTTTACTTTCCTCCCCCCTTCCTCCCCACCCCCTCCCTCCGCCCCTCTCCCCCTCCTTATCCCCCACCCCCACCACCACCAATGGGTAACTCGCATAACAAATTTGAATGAATTCCACAGGCCTGTTTCGGAGGAGACGGACAGAGCCAATTGCAATATACCCTCTATTTTTTAAAAATATGTGTGGATGATGATAACGATGATGATAATAATGCACATGTTTTGCAGTTAAAGGTCTGGTTTAAACAGTGGTCCTATCCTCCTCAGAAAATACAGCAACTTCTTCGTCTGATTTATGAAGGATTAGTGCAAGCAAAGTCCAGGTATAGTAACGAGACACATAGCCCAGACATAAGTGACAAAACAGATACCTTTCTGTACATACAACAGTACAGCTCATGTATAGGTTAAAATGTTGCCAAATCAAAAGCAGTAACATGATAGTTAGAACAATTTTTAACATGATGCAAGAAATTTTCTGTTGACTATTTTGAATATACATGTAATTGGATTGAAAGACCTTGCTGACTTGGAAGCAATATCTTCCAATACAATTATGTTCAGAATATAATCGGCAGTACGTTTAATGTTTAAAGTCATTTCTGCTTTGTACTGTACTCCATCAATGACCAGAATGTTTGACTCGGGATGCAGCACTTAGACATATCTCAAGTTTAGTAAATACTTGACTGTATCAGTTCTATTGCAAATCACACTTAGTAATTCAGGCCTGTCTAAGTTGAAAATGTGTGTAACACATTTTTGGGTTAAGCAAAATTGTTTTATGTAACTCATTGTGTTTTGCGCAATGATTTTTCATGTATTTTTGAACAGTATGAAAGGAATTGCGTGAAAGGAAAACAGGTTGTGTCAGAAATATTTGCGTAACCTTTGCGCGAACGAAAAATGGGTTGCGCAAAATTGGGCAACCTAATTAACACTAATACTTTTACATCACTTAGAATGTATACTATCCTACCATTACATATTGTGACACTTTGTTATGTTATGTGTGTCTCGGCCTTATTTTAACAAAGCCATGAAAATCTTGGATGATTTCCACAGAAATGTACATCCTTGTTACCTAGAGTGCATGCGGTCTAAATCATAGTGAAATAGATGCCACCATGTTCTTACTAATTAATTCTTTAGTTTGACTCAGTTAAATGTATACACCTGTGCAAAAGTTAAGCACCAGCAAAAACAATAGAACGTAGAAACATGATGGTACAACTAGGCTGCCATACTTTTTGTCCCCGCGTTAGCTGACATAATTCCAAGTACGAAATGCACATGCATGCATGACTTCACGCCGCTTGATGTCCGTGCGTGGCGGGAAACAGCACACGTGTTCAGTTATGTAAAAGTCCAGTTTGAGGTGTAGAACATTACATACAGATTTAGGCGACAAGATTAGGAATTTTGTGTTCATGACCGTGGTTTATTTGTACAGAGAGAATTAGCTCTTGATTGTGAACCGCTATGGCAAGACGAAGGTTAAGTGATCGTGTGAAATGGCAAATCATAGGCATGCATACCACTGGTATGTCATGCAGAGAGATTGGCAGACAGCTGAACATTAACCATACTGTAATCAGTCGTTTGATTGCAAAACATGGGCAAACTAACGAGGTGAACGACAGGCCTAGATCTGGAAGACCAAAGAAGACTACTGCCCGTGATGATCGAGCCCTAGTACGCCTTGTTAGGAGATCTCCATTCACCAACAGCAGAGTGCTCAGCCAGCAATGGGAAACGCGCAATAGAGTGTCAATGTCTACCGTCAAAAGGAGACTGTATGCTGCTGGCATGAAAGCTAGGAGACCTGTCAAACGTCCTCTCCTCACTGCACACCACAAAGAGGAGCGTCTGAGGTGGTGCAACGAAAGAAGACACTGGAACATGAGATCCTGGAGACGGGTACACTGGTCCGATGAAAGTCGGTTCCTGCTTCATGCCACAGATGGTCGAACTCGTGTATGGAGGTCCAGACGCACGGCGTACGACCAACGTAACATCATGGAAGAAGTTCCATTTGGTGGAGGTTCCGTTATGATATGGGGGTGCATCTCATTTGATTGTAAGCTGGATCTGTTGACTGTACCTGGAACACTAAATGGACAAAGATATCAAGATTCCATACTGGATAGAGTTGTGGTCCCTCATTTTGTAAATCATGCACCTGGAACCCACCCTATATTCATGGATGACAACGCCCGACCACATCGTGCTAGAGCTGTGCATGAATACCTCCGCCAGAATGCCATCGAAACCCTACCATGGCCAGCAAGGAGCCCTGACATGAACCCTATTGAGCATATCTGGGACATTCTGGGAAACATGGTGAGAAGGAGGGATCCTCCTGTGCAGAACCTACAGGAATTAACAGATGCACTCCATCTTGAATGGCAACGAATACCACAATGGCGTATCAGTCGGTTGGTGACCAGCATGAGACGTCGTGTCCAGGCTGTCATCCAGGCACAAGGTGGATATACCCGGTATTAATAATGACAGTCTCAAACTCGTGCACAGATGTTAAACTTCGTTTTCAGACACCATTAATGACAATCTAGCCACGTGTGTCAACTGTAGGGCAATAGTTGTCAGTTGTGTCAACGTAACCATATTCAGGCCTCGTTTTCAAGTTCAAACAAAAACATACAGTGTTTCCCCACCATCATAATCAGCATTCTTCTAGTTGCATTATTACCTCTTGCACTAAGATGGATGGGTACATAAATGTTTATGCTATTGCTTTCTTCATGAATATACCCTCGCATGTGCGTAAAAATAGGGTGGTGCTTAACTTTTGCACAGGTGTATATATATGAGGTGTTGTTGGTTAGAAATTCATGCATACGTTAGAACTTTGTGAACAAAGGGCTTACTGCTGGCAATACTGTTCAGTTTTGGATGCTTTTTACTCATTACTCAATTAGGTAACTTCGCTAATTAAAATTTTTTTATTTGTTAGTGATGAAGCGATCAAGTTGATGGTTGAATTACTCGGTACTTACACTGAAGACAATGCATCTGATGCACGCGATGAGGCACACAGGTATGAGTACTCATTATAGCAGAGATATGTTTTGTGACTCGCCTACAAACACTCAGGGAATCGACCCACATAGTAGTGAATTGGCCATATTTTAGTAAAATTAAAATCTGATCAATAACGTAGGACAAGGGCTCGACAAGTGCAGGATTATACCTCTAGTCGAATCTAATGGACCTTTCCACTGTATCCTTCCATCATATGACGTCATAATCAACTACGTGACACGTAGAATGACATCACAATCAATGACGTCATTATGACATCATGAATAATGTAGATAAGTACGTCACGAACGCATAGTTGAAAAAGGCATTCGAGGATTGATCAATCCCAACACGGTGAAGTGTTGGAGGAGCTTAGCTAGAGATGGGTGGGTCATACCTACAACTGGAAAGGTCCATTATTTGTTAGGAACGTCTTATGATTCAATGATATCAATGTAGCTAGGAGGATTTTTAACTCTGACCAAATTAACACTTTTATTCTTGAAATCTCGATATCTGTGGATCAGCTTCCCATATTATAAAGAAATGTAGTAAATATTTTAAACTTTTTGTTTGAAAGTTGTTGCTATGTTAGGCAGCAACAACTTTTAGGCAAAAATCGAAAAGAGGTTCAAAATATTCAATATATATTAGTCTGTAATACATTAGTCTGTAATGTTCATTTGAAAGTTTTAACTGGATGTAACCTAGAATTGGGTAAGATAGTTAAGATTTGACTCTGAAACGATGTACATTGTATGTCTATTAGTTGGCTAATCTGTTAACTATCACTTCGCAATGACCAGAATTGTCAACGAAGTGCCGATTCATCGCAATGTTGCTCATGTATTCATGCTGCATCCATGAACCTACATTAGCGAGCTCATTTCTGCCAACCTGGATTAGCTTGCTCTATGAGTTTGAATTGTAAACATTATTCGATGGTCATTGGCATTTAAGAAATAATTCTTAGTTCATCATCACCGTCATCATCATCATAATACATGTAGTAATTCAAAAGAGTAATTATTTCCTAAAATAGACCATCCTTTTCCATAGAGAAATACTAAAGTTTTTTCTGTAGTTGAGGCTGTATTGTTCAGAAATAGCTTACGATTGAAATGTTAGTAAGAATTTGACATTAGTTTAACAAGTTAACGTGTCGTGTTAACGAATTGCAGGTGATGAAATTTGCATTGGCTATTGCTTGCTACTCTTAGTTTTTTATGTTTCGTAAATGTCCAGTTCCAGGTCGAGAGAAGACTGGAAATTTGCTATTGGAATAATAGTCATTCCCAGTGGTAAATTAAAAAATAGTGGTTTCCTGATCTGCAGATGGATATTACTGAAGCTCTGAGCACTGGGTCCCACAATTCAGTGTTAGTGCGCTGCTGCATGGGTAATGCTGAAGACCTGTGTGGTGCCACAATTTAGTATCAGTGCACTGCTGCATGGGTATTGCTGAAGACCTGTGGGGTGCCACAATTTAGTATCAGTGCACTGCTGCATGGGTATTGCTGAAGACCTGTGGGGTGCCACAATTCGGTATCGGTGTACTGCTGTATGGGTATTGCTGAAGATCTGTGGGGTCCCACGATTCAGTATCAGTGTACTGCTGTATGGGTAATGCTGAAGGTCTGCTGGGTCCCGCAATTCAGTGTTAGTGCGCTGCTGTATGGGTATATTGCTGAAGGTCTGCTGGGTCCCACAATTCAGTGTTAGTGCACTGCTGTATGGGTATTGCTGAAGGTCTGCTGGGTCCCACAATTCAGTGTTAGTGCGCTGCTGTATGGGTATTGCTGAAGGTCTGCTGGGTCCCACAGTGGACTGCTGCATGGGTATTGCTGAAGGTCAAGACAATCATTATTCTTGTCTCTTCTTCTAATCCATGCTAGAACAAGATGAGTGGATTACCAAATTATCCGGCATTTAATCATTGCCTTGTAATATTTCACATCACTTACAAGACAAACAGTTTTCATAATTCCTGTTAACCAGACAAATAATTAGTGAATTATACTTTGATATTTGTAAGCATACATATTGGTGCGTTTGGGCTGAATGAAATGGGTGGTATCAGTACGTTCAAAATGGTTTTAGCTAAATACTGCTTTCCAGAAGCATGACCAGATGAACTTTAGTTAGTTGATGTTTTCGATAGTGAAGTTAGCGCGATATAGGTTCTGAATGATGGGTGATAAATATAGATTTGACAATTGTGAATTTGACTGATTAATCAGGTTGTTGAAATGGAGCTGAGTGTTTGACTTGCTCAGCGGATATCTTTGCCTAAATTGCACTATTTTTAGAAGCACCTTTAAAAATTTCAAAACTGCTTGAACGAAACTTATGAAATTCAGCTAGGGAAAGATGTGATTCAGGTTTTTGCAAGGGAAAGTGCGATCGCAGAGGACCTATCTTTTGCAAAAACGAGTTCTCCAGAACTGCTGAATGAATCAGGCCAACACTGCAAAAATAATTAGGTACAAAGATTCATTAAAGTTTCTTCAAGGGCATGTGAATGATATACATGAAAAAAAAAGCCATGACCACTATCGGCCAATTAAAATTAACATGTTAGGTGATGAATATTGATAGTGTATTGCATTTTAAAGCTGCAGCAGCTTATGCAATTTAGATTTAGAACCTTAATGTATGGAATGATATCCATAAAACGCTTGTTGTTGTGGTCAGTGCAATGGCTTAACTTGGGATGTTTATATAAGGAGGACTTATCATGGCCATTAACACCTCTCTTGTCAACGTAACACTTTAATTGTCAAGTTGGTCAAAACGGCCTTTGCGGTGTCCTTATGGAATTTCCATTTTCAGGCCAAGAGAAGGCTATTTTTGAAAATTGACCACTGAGATAACTGGGTTGGTAACAGAGGCAGTCATTCACGTGGTATATTTTCAAAAGTAATATTCTCTTGGCCTGAAATGGACATTCAATAAGTAAATATTTTAATTTTTTTAACTAATTTCGGTACTAAACGGTTAATAAACATGAGCTGCTGAATTTCCTTGACCATTAACCATTTCATTATCAAGCTAGTCAAAACGATATCTGCAGTGGTCTTGATGAATGCCCATCCATATACAGGACAATAAAACTTTATTTGCTATTCATTGGTAAATTTATAAAAGAAATGTCTTAGACCTTGAATATTATAATTTTCTTAAAAAATCTTGTCCAGTAAAGGGTTAATTGATAGGCTATGAGTTGCATTTTGAGGGCTTTGAGACGCTGCTAGCACAAGAGGCATTAAAGACAGGTAGTCTCTTAATACAAGGTTAAGAGGACTCCAGTTTTAGCTATGCCCTGTCCATCTTTAGCTAAGCTCCACTCGCACTTCACACATCTTGGGATTGATCAGTCCCTGAACTCCCTGACTATCAGTTTCCAGAAAACTATACAGGTAAGCTGTTGAATATTTTGAAACTAATTTGACTGGATGCTTTTTAGCGCCAAGTCAAATTAATTTCAAAATATTCAACAGCATGTTTATTAAATAGTAAAGACTTAGTCCATCATCAATTAAGCACTTGTGACGAACTTAGCTACATCATTCATGCCGTAATTGATTTTAACATGTAGTTGATTATGACATCATATGATTGACTGAGAAACTGTAATCCTCCATTGTTGTGATAACGATTGCGTTACAATGTGATGGTTCTTAAGTCTTTAACCCTTTAAGCTTGAATTTGTTCAAGATTTCAATTTTTTTCAAAGAAAGTGTCAATTTGCAGACCAAGAGAAGATTATTTTTGAAAGTTTATCACTAGAATGACAGTGGTAATTTAAAAAAAATAGTCTTCTCTTGGTCTGCGAATTGACATTTCTCACGACCACTGTAGAAGCCGTTTTTGGCTGATATGAGTGTTAAAGGGTTTATGTTCAAATTTGGTTAGGAAAATCAATTTATTTACTTATTGAATGTCCATTTGCAGGCCAAAAGAAGACGACTTTTGGAAATTTACCACTGTAATGACTGGCTCAGTGATGGAACTAGGCGGTCCAGCGTTTTATTTTCCAAAATAGTCCTATCTTTACATGTGAATGGACATTCCTGAAGACAACTGCAGAGGCTGATTTTGGCTGACTTGACCATTAAACTATTAAGGCCGTGCTCGGACTAGTAAAGTTTCATATATATTATATAGTATAGTCCACTGAATATTTGTCACTTCAGATTGTCTGTTGTTATCTTTTCAGGTGTATTGTATCCTGCTTAGGTGATCCAAAGATCTTCTTAATGGACCATTTGCTGAGCTTGAAACCTGTCAAATATCTCGAGGGTGAACCCATCCATGATGTAAGTTATTTTAACCATTACCTTAATAAGGGAATCGCATCTGTGATGAACAGGTATTCCTGGTTAATGTTACTACTCTCCTGTCAATATTCTGTCTGTTGCTGTGTTAATAGCAAATACTGTATTTTCTCTAAGTTAACCACCGGGCGGTTAGCGGTCACGTAAGGGGGCGGCTTAATTAGGGAGAAAAATTAACCGTAGATCACCGTTATTTTGTCCGGTACCCGTTAAGTGGGTCAGATATAAATGTATAATGCTCACGTATTGATTATATATATAGACAGTACATTCCGAGTTCTCGAGTTCATTAAATTAGGTCTGTAAAGCGCAGACGATTCTTCCGAGTATTAATCAGCTTCCTCTATAGGCCGAGTTTATGCCGTTCCTCGAAGCTACCTTCCTATGTATCTGGATTGTGAAGTATCTACCCGGGTACTAATATTAGTGTCTTGCCGCTACTCGAATAATGACCTTAAGTCGTCCCATTAAGCGGAAGCTGATACATCACGTGATACAAATCGTTATTTCTCTTTTCTATCATCGCTATTTTATCAAAATCTGTATTACAGTTGATGAAATATACGATGTTTAATTAAGTATAAGCACTATTTAGGCGGTCCCAATTAATAATTTCACTCCCGCGATTATGGATATATATGCACTATACATTAAGCATATGTGAAAATGGTATGAAATATTTAGCTTGGAAATGTGTTGAATTTTCGTGCTAATTTTTTTCTTTTTTTTGTCTTCGTTCTGTACTTTTGGGAATTTGGAGCTTAGTTTTTTTCTTCACAGTTCTCAAAAACAAGGGGTTGGTGTAATTGGGAGGGGCAGTTAAAATAGGGAAATACAGTAATCTGGTGTAGATTTTTTACCAATTTTGATGGATGATGATGCTATCGTACAACAGCAATATCTTCCACCAAATTTGTTGAAAAATGACCATCAGTTCATCTATGAATTTATCTTGAAAATTAAAATTTATGACGTAAGATTGGTAAGGGTTAACAACTACAATCTTACAATTGTTTAATCCAACTGACCAGAAACAAGAAATTATTTGCGGTACCAGCAATAATCCATTGAGTACAGTATGTTGAAAATAATGTAACTGGTGACCACTGCTGTCTCGGGCAGCGGCAACTTTCAATTATTTTTTTTGAAAAGCACAGGTGTACAATGTATATGGTAATTTGACTCCATGTTTTACGTCTGCGTGTGGCTGCTACTCCATGATCCTGTCTTATCTATGGGTTCAACACAGGATCTATGGTCAGAGAACAGGATATTGGTGCATCTTCTCTCAATAGATAGCTTTTAATTAGCCAATTATTATTTCACAGTTCAATGTGTTAATTTTACCAATATATCTTTTTGTAGTAAGCTTGAATTCAGTGTTAGGGCCCTACCTGTGTATTGCTGCGTGGCAGAACAATCATTATTATGTAAGATGAATCCAGCAAGTTTTGACATCAATGATTTTTTTTTGGGGGGGGGGGGTGTGTGTGTGTGAGTGGGGCTTATCAGGCTTTTAAATGGGTTTGTTGTCAGTGCACCACTGCATGTCTATTGCTGAAGGTCTGCAGGGTCCTACAATTCTGTTTTAGTGCACTGCTGCATGTTTATTGCTGACGGTCTGCTGGATCCCACAATTCTGTTAGTGAACTGCTGCATGTTTATTGCTGAAGGTCTGCTGGATCCCACAATTCTGTTAGTGCACTGCTGCATGTTTATTGCTGACGGTCTGCTGGATCCCACAATTCTGTTAGTGCACTGCTGCATGTTTATTGCTGACGGTCTGCTGGATCCCACAATTCTGTTAGTGAACTGCTGCATGTTTATTGCTGACGGTCTGCTGGATCCCACAATTCTGTTAGTGAACTGCTGCATGTTTATTGCTGAAGGTCTGCTGGATCCCACAATTCTGTTAGTGCACTGCTGCATGTTTATTGCTGACGGTCTGCTGGATCCCACAATTCTGTTAGTGAACTGCTGCATGTTTATTGCTGACGGTCTGCTGGATCCCACAATTCTGTTAGTGAACTGCTGCATGTTTATTGCTGAAGGTCTGCTGGATCCTGCTGGGTCCCACAATTCTGTTAGTGAACTGCTGCATGTTTATTGCTGAAGGTCTGCTGGATCCCACAATTCTGTTAGTGAACTGCTGCATGTTTATTGCTGAAGGTCTGCTGGATCCCACAATTCTGTTAGTGAACTGCTGCATGTTTATTGCTGAAGGTCTGCTGGATCCCACAATTATGTTAGTGAACTGCTGCATGTTTATTGCTGAAGGTCTGCTGGATCCCACAATTCTGTTAGTGAACTGCTGCATGTTTATTGCTGAAGGTCTGCTGGATCCCACAATTATGTTAGTGAACTGCTGTATGGGTATTGCTGAAGGTCTGCTGGTTCCCACAATTCTGTTAGTGAACTGCTGCATGTTTATTGCTGAAGGTCTGCTGGATCCCACAATTCTGTTAGTGAACTGCTGCATGTTTATTGCTGAAGGTCTGCTGGATCCCACAATTATGTTAGTGAACTGCTGTATGGGTATTGCTGAAGGTCTGCTGGTTCCCACAATTCTGTTAGTGAACTGCTTGCTGCATGTCTATTTCTGAAGGTCTGCGGGGTCCCACAATTCTGTTAGTGAACTGCTGCATGTTTATTGCTGAAGGTCTGCTGGATCCCACAATTATGTTAGTGAACTGCTGTATGGGTATTGCTGAAGGTCTGCTGGTTCCCACAATTCTGTTAGTGAACTGCTGCATGTTTATTGCTGAAGGTCTGCTGGATCCCACAATTCTGTTAGTGAACTGCTGCATGTTTATTGCTGAAGGTCTGCTGGATCCCACAATTCTGTTAGTGAACTGCTGCATGTTTATTGCTGACGGTCTGCTGGATCCCACAATTCTGTTAGTGAACTGCTGCATGTTTATTGCTGAAGGTCTGCTGGATCCTGCTGGGTCCCACAATTCTGTTAGTGAACTGCTGCATGTTTATTGCTGAAGGTCTGCTGGATCCCACAATTCTGTTAGTGAACTGCTGCATGTTTATTGCTGAAGGTCTGCTGGATCCCACAATTCTGTTAGTGAACTGCTGCATGTTTATTGCTGAAGGTCTGCTGGATCCCACAATTATGTTAGTGAACTGCTGTATGGGTATTGCTGAAGGTCTGCTGGTTCCCACAATTCTGTTAGTGAACTGCTGCATGTTTATTGCTGAAGGTCTGCTGGATCCCACAATTCTGTTAGTGAACTGCTGCATGTTTATTGCTGAAGGTCTGCTGGATCCCACAATTATGTTAGTGAACTGCTGTATGGGTATTGCTGAAGGTCTGCTGGATCCCACAATTATGTTAGTGAACTGCTGCATGTTTTTTGCTGATGGTCTGCTGGATCCCACAATTCTGTTAGTGAACTGCTGCATGTTTATTGCTGAAGGTCTGCTGGGTCCCACAATTCTGTGTTAGTAGACTGCTGCATGGGTATTGCTGAAGGTCTTTTGGGTCCCACAATTCAGTGTTAGTGCACTGCTCTATGGGTATTGCTGAAGGTCTGCTGGGTCCCACAATTCAGTGCTAGTGCACTGCTGCATGGGTATTGCTGAAGGTCTGGCGGCGAGGTGGGTGGGGTGGGGTGGGGTCCCACAATTCAGTGTTAGTGCACTGCATTGCTGAAGGTCTGCTGGGTCCCACAATTCTGTGTTAGTAGACTGCTGCATGGGTATTGCTGAAGGTCTTTTGGGTCCCACAATTCAGTGTTAGTGCACTGCTCTATGGGTATTGCTGAAGGTCTGCTGGGTCCCACAATTCAGTGTTAGTGCACTGGTGCATGGGTATTGCTGAAGGTCTTTTGGGTCCCACAATTCAGTGCTAGTGCACTGCTCTATGGGTATTGCTGAAGGTCTGCTGGGTCCCACAATTCAGTGTTAGTGCACTGGTGCATGGGTATTGCTGAAGGTCTTTTGGGTCCCACAATTCAGTGTTAGTGGACTGCTGCATGGATATTGCTGAAGGTCAAGACAGTCATCATTCTTGTATCTTCTTCTAACCCATGCTAGAACAAAATGAGTGGATTACCAAATTATCCGGCATTTAATCATTGCCTCATAATATTTCACATCACTTACAGAACATAGATCTAGCCTCAGAAACAATGGCATAAATTAACCGTTTTTTATTGAGCCCTTCACGAAGAGGAGTTTGATTCATCTCATGATTCATGTAGCATGCCAAGAATTAAGATAAATGTTAATGTTTTCAAAGGACATTTAATTCAGTAATGGCGTAATGCGTATCTGATTTTAAGAAAATAAAGCGGTGTTTTCAGACATAGTGAATGCTGAAATATAGTAGAATTCAGCCAAGTCCCGTCTTCATATTTTGCATCACGTGACATACTTCATGAAACATGCCACAGGTTTTGGCCATGTCTTGTTTCGTGCTCTTTTTTTCCCAGGAAATAATAGTCAAATAAAAAATATTCTATGGAACCAATATACTCTAACTTTTCATCCAGTCGAATACAGCCATTAACTGCCTGCCTGCTGTATTTCTGGTGACTATATATTTTCCATGGGGTTTAACTCCTGAGAGTCTGAATATTTTGAAAACAACTTGACTGAAATTTGTTGCTGGCGTTGTTTGTGACGTTATTGGTGGCTGGTCAAATTGTCTTCAAAATATTCACCTGGTCCAGAGTTCTTGACCATTGAAATTATTGACTTGCTGCAGTCAGACTGTAAAAAGGACTGTCCTACTATGTAGAATATTTTAACAATAAAACATCAAAATTATATTATCTAATAAAATAGTCCGAAGACACAATTCAAAGTTAGGTGGTCAGGGTTTGTTTAGGAGTAACATGTCTTGATTATGACACCAGTTAACAAATAATGTCATGATTGTGATGAAAATTGATAAGTAATAACGTGATTATGATGTCAGTTGATAAGTGTATTCTGATTATGATGTCAGTTGATAAGTGTATTCTGATTATGATGTCAGTTGTCAAGTAATATATTCTGATTATGATGTCATTTGACAAGTTATGTATTCTGATGAGGATGTCAGTTGACAAGTAATCTATTCTGATTATGATTAGCTCACCTGGCCTGAAAGGCCAAGTGAGCTTATGTCGTGGTGACCGTCCGTCGTCCGTCCGTCAACTTTTCCTTTAAAACAACGACTTCTCAAGAACCCCTGGGACGATTTCAATTATATTGGGCAGGAAGCATCCTTAGGGCATAGGGATCCAAGTTTGTTCAAACGAAGCCGATTGGCCAATTTGGTCTATGGCCATCTTGGATTTTGGCCGATTTTTCGAAACATCTTTAAAAATCTTCTCTAAAACCGTTTGAGGGATCGATTCAGAACTCATGAAATATGATCTAGGTTAAGAGCTGAACAAAGTTTGTTCAAGGGAACTTGATTGACCAAATGGTTCAGTGACCATCTTGGATAACCTAGTTTTCGCAAAAACGACTTCCCCGGAACCGCTGAAGCGATCAGGCCGAAATTTGTGATATATGATTAGGGACTAAGGGTCACTAATGTTTGTTCAAGAGAAGTAAATCCGTAAGAAAACATGTCCGCCGTGGGCCAATCAAAATATAGCGTGTTTGGTGGCCATATTGGATTTTTTTATTTGATGAATTTTGAGGCCGAAATTGGTTTTATATAGGTTTTTGGGTATTCTGATTTGAAATTTGCAATTTTCGAAACTGTCGGATAAATGGTTTGGGGACCATCTTGGATCATTTTCCCGCCAAAAGCTCCCATACTAAAGCAATGGGAAATTTAAAATGTCTTCTCGAGAACTACTGGGCCGATTTCAATTATATTTGGCAGGAAGCATCCTTAGGGCATAGAGATTCCATTTTGTTCAAACGCAGCCGATCGGCCAATTTGGCCGGTGGCCATCTTGGATTTCAGCTGATTTTTAGAAATGTCTTTAAAAATCTAAAACTCCTAAACCACCCACTAACAATTGTGAGAAAAATGCATAATGCTCCAGGTGAGCTTGTTTCAGTTGACAATTAATCTGTTCTGATTATGATGTCAGTTGACAAGTAATCTATTCTGATTATGATGTCAGTTGATAAGTATGTATTCTGATTATGATGTCAGTTGACAAGTAATCTATTCTGATTATAATGTCAGTTGACAAGTAATGTATTCAAGAACTGATTATGATGGTGGTTGAGACATATGTGAAGTGAAGTAGAAATTTTGTCTGCAGTATTTCAAAAATGAAGTCACACATTTGGTACCGATGGGTAGTATATAGACTTGGTAAATCTCATATTCCAGCATTTTATTAGTCCCCTACTGGTAAAACCGGGGTTACTATAGGTTTGCACTCCGTCTGTCTGTCTGTCCGTCTGTCGCAGTTGGTTTTCCGCACTTTTTTTCACAGCCCTTCAAGGTATTCTGAGAATGGGTATATTGCTTTGTTATGAGAAGTTACAGGCCAAGTTCGAGTTTCAGGCGTATGCGTCAATTTCTTTATGGAGTTAGGCCCCCTTTCGACTTAAGAAATACGAAAAATATCAGTTTTCCCGCACTTTTTTTCGCACTCCTCCAAGATACTTAAGCGAAAATCGGGGTATCGCTTTAGTATAAAGAGTTACTTATCAAGTTCAAGTTTCAGACATTTTCGTCAATTTTTCATGGGTGGCCCCCTTTCGACATGAAATAAAAAAAATATTAGTTTTCCGCACTTTTTTTCCCGCAGTCTTTCAAGATATTGTACTGGGAATTGCTACATTGCTTTGTTATGAGAAGTTACAGACCAAGTTCGAGTTTCAGGCGTATGCGTCAATCTTTTATGGAGTTATGCCCCCTTTCGACTTAAGAAATACAAAAAACATTAGCTTTCCACACTTTTTTTCGCACTCCTTCAAGATATTTAAGCGAAAATTGGTGCATCGCTTTAGTATAAGGAGTTACAGAGCAAGTTCGAGTTTCAGACATTTTCATAAATTTTTCATGGAGTTATGCCCCCTTTCGACTAATGAAATATGAAAAATATTAGTTTTCCGCACTTTTTTTCGTAGTCTTTCAAGATATTATACCGAGAATTTTTACATACCTTTGTTATGAGAAGTTACAGACCAAGTTCGAGTTTCAGGCGTATGCGTAAATTTTTGATTTTTTTTATGTCCCCTTTCGACTTATGAAATACAAACATATCGGCTTTCAAGACTTTTTCCTTCTCCTTCACCAAATATAAGTGAGACCTGGTTTATTGCTATGTTATGAGAAGTTACAGATCAAGTTCGAGTTTCAGCTGCTTTTGACAATTTTTAATGAAATTTTTTACTGTTAATCTCTAAAGATTTATATCACCAGGTAGAGGACATGTATTGCAAAGCAATACTTACAGAATGCTTGTTTTACTTTCAGCTCTTAACAATCTTTGTATCTGGAAAGCTGAACCAGTATCTGCAGTTCTACAAAAATCACTCAGAATTCATAAACTCGTCAGGTGAGTTACTGTTACTTATATGTGTTTGAAATTGTAGGAGGAATGCATATATAGCATAGTCGTATCCCGTGCCACTGAAGTATTGTATTTGTATACATTGTATGTGGGAATGTGACTCATTTGTTTCTTGGCAGTACAGAATAAAGCTTAACGCTCTAAAGACAGATTAATCCTATACTTTGTTAAATTTTTTTCAATGCGTATTATCCATTTATGATTGATTATTGTTTGATAACTACAACTGAGCGGCTTAAAACTAAATTTTTAATATAAATTAATACGTATAAATGAAAAAGCCAAATTTCGAATTACAAGAATTATAATTAATATTTGTTGCAGGTATTATGTCTCTTGAAAGTCAATATTTGATGAAAATATCAATCACTTTACTTATGTCTGATTTCAACAAAGGCAGGAATTTTAACCCTTTTACACTCAAATTTGCATTGACATGTCACGAGCCTTCAACACAATTAAACACTCAAAGATCCTAGATGTACTATGCCTGGTCAGTTGCAATGAAGATGAGCTGCGACTAGTGAGACTACTACTTGCAGACACCAAGCTGAGAGTACGAGTCAACTCAGTGAAGTCTGCAGAGTTTGAGACATCAATCGGCTCTCCACGGGGAGATGGTCTATCTCCTATGCTTTTCACCTGTTACCTTGCTGCTGCTGCTGCATTGAAATTTGTGCGGGAAAGTTCCACAAGACCAACCCCCTCCCCCAGTGTCAATACTGGCTATGGAGATGGAATATGCCGACGCGTGGACTTCATAGACGAGGAAAAGAAACCCCCTTGACGAAATTCCCCAAATAGTTGTAAGCAAACTAAAAATTGAGACTAAATGAATTCAAACAGAGTTCCCCCACATATACCTATGTACAAAACATGAAACTAAAGAAAGTGATGATCCACTCCGTAGCGGCGAACCATGGAGGAAAAGTAAAATTGTTGGCTCACTGCTTTACAGTACTGCTGACATTGCTGCAGGCTACATCATGGGGAACATAGCTTTCCAATCACGGAAGCTATGGATTTGTAGATCAAAGATGCCCTTTACAAAAAGACTGCATTTATACAATGCAACCTGCGTTTCCTTGATGCTGTATAGCGGTAACAGCTGGACAGCTCCAACGGCATCTCTGGACAAACTTGATGCAAACACCACACCGTCTCTGGATACCGATGGCCAGACAGCATAATTTCCAATGACGCACTATTCAAGACGTGTAACACATCTCTGCTGTCCGTGAAAGTCCCGCGGCAAAGATGATCCGTGTTTGTCCATGCGCTAAGGATGCCAGGTGACACCAGCACAGAGAGCCTTGAAATTCGCCCTAATGAGAGGCAGCAAATACAATGTGACGAGGGGATGTTAATGTATAAATCTGTGCTACAGTGTGACCTCAAGAAAGCAGAACTCTGTACAGTCAAATCAAGATTGGACCTGAGGAAGCTAAAAATTTCGGGTGTGGACACGACAGTGGGCAAAAGCGAAGAGGGACTGATTGCAGCTGAAGGATGGTTCTACTACAAAAACCACAGAATACAGTAATCATACATACCCTCAAATGTCTTCAAGAAAATTTAGATTTTCTAATAGAAAATGTCTACTTGCAGACCAAGAGATAATTTTTGAAAATTTGCCATATGAATGACTGGCTCAGTTTCATTCGTGTTAAATTGTCAAAAATAGTCTTCTTGGCCTGCAAATGGACATTCCTCAATACGACTGTAGAGACCTGTTTTGGCCGGCTGCATCATGAACAAGTTAAATGTATATTATTAGTAAAAGAGATAACCAATCAACAGCAGTTGCTCGAGAAATCATTTATTAAAATATGTGATTCAGTGTAATAAAGGGAAGTAACCCAGTCTTGAGGTAAATATAATTTACCCAGAGAATAAGTTACCTCCCCTGACTACACAATGAAATCTTACCCTATATAAATTTGCCAATCATTTTCAGTTGATTGGTTATCTCCTACTTAGGGTAAAGTTCTGAAGTAATATATACTTACTTGTCAATGAATAGAGCGATCCCATTCTAGCTACGCCCCGCCCATCTATAGTTAATCTCCAGACACACTTTAAGCGTGTTGTGATCGATTTATATACTTTGAACCCTGACTTCCCTGAATCCCATTTTCAATTTAGCTATAACAGGTAAGCTGTTGAACATTTTGAAACTAATTTGACTGGGTGCTGCTGCGCCCTATGCCTATGACATACAGTTCGTAACCCCTGACAGACTTCTCCAGCTTCATGACAGAGTATTGTCTGTCAATTATCATTGTGACATCAAAGCATATGTGACGTACTTGATAATGACATCAATACCTGAGTGACAGATTGTATTCCTCCATTGTAGGTCTATCTCATGAGTTAAATCTGAAGAAGATGAGCTTGTTAACGTTCATGCAGCTGTCTGAGGGGAAAAAGGAGATTGATTTTGTCACAATACAGACTGAACTCAACCTAGAGGAGAATGAAGTGGAAGATTTCATTATTGATGGTGTGTTGGTAATTCTTACTGAAAAATATATTTGTCTGTCAGCTGATATCAAATTTGCCATAAATTTATCAGTCATTCTAGTGGTAAATTTCCAAAAAATAGTCTTGCTCTACAAATGGACATTGCTCAATACCATTGCAGAAGCCATTTTTGGCTGCCTTATGTGTTAAAGATTTGGGGGTGGGGTGGGGGTCACATTTATTGTTTCATTGTCATATGCCCTCCAAAATCTGTAAAAATTACGAAGTGGCTGACTACCAGCATCCATCCATAGTTCTACACTCACTAACCATTGTGTATGTATGTATGCTAGGCTAAAGGTGCATGTGTATGTCGCATATTAAAGGTATGTCAATCTGATATAACTAATCTCTCCCCACAGGGAAAGGTTGACGTATATTGGGATTGCCAGACTTTGGTCGTCGTCAAATTCTGCATCTAAGAGTATCACGGAAACTACTAGGTCGATTTGTCTGAAATTTTTGCCCAAGAGAGCATGTTGCCCTTGTACACTAAAATCTCGACTTCTAGGTCAGGATGCAGTTGAGAAATCAGTAACCAAACAGGGGCACATCTTAAGAAAAAGGTGTGCTGTGTATTAAAAATAATAAAGCATGATATGTTGGTGTATCTTAGCACTTGGATATCAATTGCGGAAGGTCTGGATTATAAAGGTCTGCTGGGTCCCACAATTCAGTGTTAGTGTCCTGCTGGATTGCTGAAGGTGTGCTTTGTCCCACAAGTCAGTGTTAGTGCATTGCTGAAGGTCTGGTGGTCCCACAATTCAGTGTTAGTGCATTGGTATTGCTGAAGATCTGCTGGGTCCAACAATTCAGTATCAGTGCACTGTTGCATTGGTAGTGCTGAAGGTCTGCTGGGTCCCACAATTCAGTGTTAGTGCACTGCTGCATGGGTATTGCTGACGGTCAAGACAATCGCCATTCTTGTCTCTTCTTCTAATCCATGCTAGAACAATATGAGTAGATTACCAAATTATCTGGCATTTAATCATTGCCTTGTAATATTTCACATCACTTACATACTGTCAGATGAATTGATATGTGTCATTTTGTGGATCAATGGGTTTATTTGAAACTACTGATTATTCAAACAATCAGGTTTGTTACTCTACATAATGATTTCTGATCGTTGCTCATGATCCATGATGTACTAACGTGGATTCAGATGTGATTAGAGTCAGGATTTAAAAAGTAACCTTTTGAATATTTTGAAACTAATTTGGCTGGGTGCTGTTGCTGCCTATGATCTATATATGTCATTCATTACGCATTTTGATTGTGACATCAGCCTACATGTAACGTAATTGATTATGACATGATATACTTCAGTGACAGATCGGATCTATCCATTTTTAGCTCACCTGGCCTGAAAGGCCAAGCAAGCTTATGCCATGGCGGCCGGCCATCTGTCCGTCAGATCACTTCTCCTTAACGGTGTGACCGATTTCAACAATATTTCGCTGGATGGAGAAAAGCATAGATTTTATGAAAAATTTACCGGAAATTGTCAAAATGCTACTTCTCCTTAGCTACGTGATATATTTCAACCAAGTTTGGCTATACTGATTCTATGCTGGTAGGTTCTAAAACCTATATTCAGAATTTTGATTGATCCATATTTTGGGTGAAAATTATGGATTTTATGAAAAATTTACCGGAATTTGTCAAAATGCTACTCCTGATTAATTGCTTGACATATTTCAAACAAATTTGATTCTATGGTGGTAGGCTCTAGAACTTATAGTAAGAATTTTGTTTGATCAATTTTTTGGGTGAAAACATTAGATTTTATGAAAAATTTACCAAAAATGGTCAAAATGCTCCTCCATAGCTGCTTGACATATTTCAACCAAATTTGGCTAGATGGATTCTACGGTGATAGGTTCTAGAACTTCTATTCAGAATTTTGATTGATCAATTTTTTGGGTGAAAATCATAGATTTTATAAGAAATCTACCGAAAATGGTCTACTCCTCCATAGCTGCTTGACATATTTCAGCTAAATTTGGCTAGATGTGTTGTCAAAATGCTACTCCTCCATAGCCGCTTGACATATTTCAACCAAATTGGACTAAATGGATTCTATGGTGGTAGGCTCTAGATCTTCTTTTCATAATTTGATTGATCAATTTTTTTGGTGAACATCTTACATTTTGGTAAAAAAATTACAGGAAATTGTTAAAATGCTACTCCTCATTAACCGCTTGGCAGATTTCAACCTAGTTTGGCTGGAAGGACCCTATGGGTGTAGGTTTCAGAACATGTATACAGATTTTTGATTGGTGAATTCTTATGTGAAAATTTTGAATTTTATGAAAATTTACTGGATATCGCTTAAAACGCTACTCCTCATCAACTGCTAGGGGGATTTCACCTAGGCTTGGATGGAAGAACCGTCTATGGTGCCAGGCTTCATTCAGATCTAGTATGTAGAATTTTGATTGGTCAGTTTTTGGGTGGCCATCTTGGATTTTCAGAAAATTATCCATGTTAAATACAAATGGTTCAAATGCTAATGGTCCAGTTGAGCGCCACAGAACCTTGGGCCTCTTGTTGTCTAACTTGTTGTTTCAAGTCTGTTTCGTATGGAGTAGCCAAACATGGTGTACAGACACATGTTAAGTAAAACGTGAGTCACATATCAAAGGTATGTCAGTGTGACCTACCATCATCATCACTGAAACATACAAAAACAATTCTGTCCATGATAATTTAGCTTGTATATTGCATAGATATTGTTGAAAGTTGAGGGATGGTGGTGGTGAGGGGTAGATAGCCTGATCTATTCATTGTTAGTGTATTGTATGGATATTGCTATTGTTGATGGCGTGGTGTGAAGGTCTACTGGGTCTCACAATTCAGTGTATTGCTGAAGGTCTACTGGGTTCCACAATTCAGTGTTAGTGCACTGCTGCATGGGCAATGCTGAAGGTCTACTGGGTCTCAATTCAGTGTATTGCTGAAGGTCTACTGGGTTCCACAATTCAGTGTTAGTGCACTGCTGCATGGGCAATGCTGAAGGTCCACTGGATTGCGCAATTCAGTGTTAGTGCACTGCTGCATGGATCTTGCTGAAGGTTTGCTGGGTCCCACAATTCAGTGTTAGTGCACTGCTGCATGGATCTTGCTGAAGGTCTGCTGGGTCCCACAATTCAGTGTTAGTGCGGTGCTGTATGGGTATTGCTGAAGGTCTGCTGGGTCCCAGAATTTAGTGCTAGTTAGACTTGCGCGATTTCACGATTTAATCGAATATTGCGATTTTGAAAAAACTGCGATGCAATTGAAAAAAAATCAAAAAATCATGAAAAAATTGTGCAGACTAAGATTTTAAAACTCATCATTCAGCAGTAAAAGAATACAGTTATATTCCATTCACGCATGTATCCATTGTGTCTTTTCTTGATAGCGTCCTAATCAAAACACAAAGCCCTATGGTAAAACAGCTAACAATAGCGAGGTAACACCTTTGTCATTGAGAAAACCAGCTAGTTACTCCGTCGAATCGCCATATAATTTTCTTTCTTTCGCTGCAGACCCCGAGTCTGTTGTGAAATACCAAGTATATACTTAGTTGCAGAGTGCTAGGCAATAATCACTGAACATAATTCTTTAAATTTTTTTTAGCAATTTCAGGCTGTGTAGTCATTTTTCTTTTTTGATTCGGTTGTCATGTCTAATTAAAGAAAATAATGCAACAGCATTCCAGATTGTTGTATTTTGAACTGTGCGTTCTGTTGATTACTCTTAAATGTAAATCGTACATTCTGAAAGCAACTATAAACTGCACTATAGGACGAGTTTATGCCGTTACTATTGTAGCTACTCAAAGCTACCATCCTATGTATATGGATTGCACAGTATCTCCCCGGGTGCTAATATTAGCGTCTTCGCGCTACTCGGGTAATGACCTAAACTAGTCCTACAAAGGAAGGCTATAAGCGGAAGCGGGGTTTATATTTTTACTCGACAACATTTTATGTCAAATTTTGATGAAATAAACGATGTTTATTAAACTATACACAACATTTAGGCGGTCCCAATTAATAATTTCACTCCCGCGGTGATGGATATAAGGTATACATTAAGCATAGACGTAGGATGGTAAGAATTTGTCGCATGAAATTGTGTTTTAATTTTGTGCTATTTTTATATCATTTATTTCAACTTTTTCTAGAAATTCAAAGTCCCAGTTTTGATGACTTGTCACGTTACCCCGGTTTATACTTTTGGGAATTTGGACCTGCGCTTTAATCGAAAATCGCGGGGGTTTTTTGTTGTAAAATCGATCGCGATGTTTCAAAGCAAAAATTGCGCAAACCTAGTGCTAGTGCACTGCTGTATGGGTATTGCTGAATGTCAAGACAATCATCATGCTTGTCTTCTAATCCATGCTAGAACAAGATGAGTAGATTACCAAATTATCCAGTATTTAATCATTGCCATGTAATATTTCACATCACTTACATACTCTCATAGCTCATTTACAGACCGCTGCATCATAAAATTGTTTTATTAAATCTCGATTGCAGTAACAAATATATGCATCCTTGAAAGATTACCTGTCTATAGAGGGCATCTTTGTAGGGTTCCAAGACTGTGTTTATGAACTGTTGCGATAATGTACAGAATGTGAGATGATGTTGTATAATCAGGAGTGCTTGACTATGAGCACTTGTTTATCACATCCACTATTCCATTATTATCTTAACTAATTAATGGTGAAGATTGTTCAAGAAAATATACCTGTTTATATGTACTGACTGTCCATTTGTAGGCCAAGAGAAGACAAGTTTTATGTGCCTCAAAAAAACTTGAAGGGGCTGAGTAACTGCTTTTTCATCCATTTGCCCATCAGGGTTGGGGTCGAGTACAGGCAGCTGTACTGAGGCTGAGTACGAGTACTTTGGCAAAGTATTTGAGGCTGAGTACAAGTACATGTACTTTTTCAGCAATTGTACTGAAGCTGAGTACGAGTACATTGTAAATGTACTTGAGTACAAGTACAAGTACATGTTAATACCAAAATGTCATCCACGGTGGCTATGGAGGGGATGGTGGAGAACAGCCATACTATAGTATTACTGTGTGCTTGCTATATTGTATATGGCATGTATGGGGTGGAGTTGCTGTGAATTCCGTAAATATACATGTAAATACAAAATACGGCTTAGAAATGTAGTGGTGTTTCCCCCCTCTATTTACTAAACAAATGACTACCTTGTTGAATATTTTGGATATACATGTAATCGAACTGAACAGTGTTGCTACCATGGGTGGCATTAGCTCCCAGCCAAATTAGTGTCCAAACATTTCACTGAATATTTAATAATGCTTTTAACGATACAGAGAAAATGACAAATTCATTACAAGAAAGAACCAGTTGAATATTTTAAAAATAATTTGATTGTCAGTTTCTCCTAACTTAGGCAGAAATTACTTCTAGTCAAATTATATTCAAAATATTTAACAGAATATTTACTTCATAAAGAATATACTGAATTTCTGTCATGATTGGTATGAATGTATAATATAAGGCTTCATCAGTGAAAGGGTTAAATTAGAAATAATTTATTTCAGATAAATCATGTAGTAATGTTGAATATTTTGAAATTAGTTTGACTGATAAACATTGCAGCTGATGGCAGCATTAGCTTCCAGGTCAAATTATTTTCGAAATCTTCAACATTGAACTTTATTGTTAAAATAGTTTATGTTAACCTTGATTAAACCTTTAACACTCAGCTATTTCAAGAAAGTTTAGATTTTCTCATAGAAATTGTCAATTTGCAGATTATATCTGAAAATTTACTATTGGAATTACACTCTTTTCAAGCCAATACTTCTCTTGGTGTGCAAATTGACATTTTCCAAGACCACAGCAGAAGGTTTTCTTGCTGGATTGAGTATTAAAATGTTAGGAGTTGTGGGGGTGGGGTTGGGTGGGGTGGGGGTTGTCTATAATGCCTGAAATAGTGGGCTTTGTCCATTTTCATTGTCAGGACTACCATGCATGAATGGTATCTTATCAGTAGGCATATAATAGACCTTTCCCACATTAGCGTATTTTGGGAAAATACCTTTCCGGAATGCATCGCACATACCACTTCCGCCTGGTAAACGCGATAGCCGACGCGCAAACAGCATTACTTTACTATGGGAATCAGATACAGTGCACTTTAAGCAGTGCATATGAAAAACTATGTTCATAATATTATTGAAGTCATACATCATTGGAAAGCTAAGACAATTTTCTGTACATTTCTGTATTAGTTTTATAGTTTTGTAAAATTTAATACAGTTGATTGCAATTTAAAAATATCCCCTATTGTCCACTTGATTTAATGAATCTAAGTCGAATGGTGTATTTTATATACGCAAATAACTCAGTGAAAACGTTACAAAAATATAAAGATAATGCATTAATGTTTCGACAATTGAATGCGCTTTCTAATGATATATGATTTAAATAATATAGTGACTAGTTTACCATAGGAACGGTTTAGATTGAGGTGTATTTTAGTGCAAAAGTAGCTCAATACGGGTCAGCACCTTGTTGGCGGCTGTACCAGCCAGCAGTTTTGCTCAGAGCGTTGATTTAGGGAAATCCCGGCTTAATGACGTCAATGTGGGAAAGGTGTATTGCCAAGGCCAGGTATTTGTTGACATAAGGCTTGTGTGCTTGCACAAGCGCTGTTCTAATCCGCCCTACATCTCTCAACACTTTCAATGATAAATGACCTGGAATGACAATTTTTGTGCTGCTAAAAAAAGGCTACTAAAGATTTTGAAAGTTATTTGGTGGTACTCGGGTCTTGCTGCTTTAATCAGCAATTATGGTTTCCCGACAAATTATTACGTTTATCTGTATGATTGCCTTGAAGGGTAGAAGGGCTGAACACTACTTGTTTAATCTTATTTCCTATTAGCATACCTACATCAACTGCCCATTTCAACACAAACATCCAGAATTTAAATTTCAAACCCAATTAACAGCTAAGTTTTTAAATATTTTGAAATTAATTAGGCTAGAAGCAGTTTCTGGCTCAAGCAGCAATGGATTCTAGTCAATTTATGTTTAAAATATTCAACAATTTCTTGAAATTTAGATAAAAAGGTTTCAGTAGTGTCATTAGTGAAATGCTTGGTATCTTATTCCCTATAAGCATACCTACTACAGCAATTGCCCTTTTCCAGGCAAGCATCCAGAATTTCAATTTTAAAAGAAATCACTGCATGTATGAAAACATATTACAAGGCAGAATAAGTTCAAAATTGCGAGCAGATATCACCAAGTCAGTCAAATTGTTTCATATATTTACTAGATTTCATATCACCTCTGAGAACCAGTGCTTGAAATTTTGAATGAAAAGAATAAAGTATGCATATAATTTTTATGTAGAAAATGGATAAGTACTCAGCATGCACTCTTAAGTACTCAAAAGTACAAGCACAGAGTATGTACTCGAGTACAAGTACAAGTACTTTGGAAATGTACTGAGGCTGAGTACAAGTACATGTACTCATAAAAAGGCACAAGTACTGAATACATGCAAATACTTGAAAATCTGTACTCGAGTACACGAGTACTGAGTACATGAGTACATTGGCCCCAACCCTGTTGCCCATCTGTCTGTCTGTTCATTCCTCCCTTATAAGTTTGTCTGGGCCATAGTTAGAAGCCGGGGGCAAAATGTTTGAAAATTTGATGTCATCCATGGCAATGATCTCACATTTGATGAGGTCATCAACATTGAACTGAGGTCATCCTTTCATAATAAGCAATGCAAATTTCCACGATTTGAATTCATCCATCGATGATCTCGCCTAAGATTGAGGTCATCCATAGCAATTTGAGGTCCTAAAAACGAGTGGAAGAGTGAACATTTTGACCCTTGGTTAGAAGACAGATATATTCACCAAACTTAGTATGTGGGTGCATCTTATCGAGGTGGTGTCACCTTTTGTTATTTCTTAATCTTACTGGGTCAAAGCGTTTTATATGCGTCTAATAATGAAAAATAATAATGAAAATAACAATTCTGTGTTAGTTCACTGCTGCATGGATATTGCTGAAGGTCTGCTGGGTCCCACAATTCAGTGTTAGTGCACTGCTGCATGGGTATTGCTGAAGGTCTGCTGGGTCCATAATTCAGTGTTAGTGCACTGTTGTATGGATATTGCTGAAGGTCTCCTGGGTCCCACAAGTCAGTGTTAGTGCACTGCTGCATGGGTAATGCTGAAGGTCTGCTAGGTCCCATAATTGAGTGTTAGTGCACTGCTGCATGGGTAATGCTGAAGGTCTGCTAGGTCTCACAATTCAGTGTTAGTGCACTGCTGCATGGGTATTGCTGAAGGTCTGCTGTGTCCCACAATTCAGTGTTAGTGCACTGCTGCATGGATATTGCTGAAGGTCAAGACAATCATTATTCTTGTCTCTTCTTCTAATCCATGCTAGAACAAGATGAGTGGATTACCAAATTATCCGGCATTTAATCATTGCCTCATAATATTTCACATCACTTACATACTATCATGCCTAATATAAAGACCAAATTGATTGTACACAAAATCAGGGGGAAAAATGTTTGAAAATTTGAAGTCATCCATGGCAATGATCTCACATTTGATGAGGTCATCAACACTGAACTGAGGTCATCCTTTCATAATAAGCAATGCAAATTTCCACGATTTGAATTCATCCATGGATGACCTCGCCTAAGACTGAGGTCATCCATAGCAATTTGAGGTCCTAAAAACGAGTGGAAGAGTGAACATTTTGACCCTTGGTTAGAAGACAGATATATTCACCAAACTTAGTATGTGGGTGCATCTTATCGAGGTGGTATCACCTTTTGTTATTTCTTAATCTTACTGGGTCAAAGCGTTTTATATGCGTCTAATAATGAAAAATAATAATGAAAATAACAATTCTGTGTTAGTTCACTGCTGCATGGATATTGCTGAAGGTCTGCTGGGTCCCACAATTCAGTGTTAGTGCACTGCTGCATGGGTATTGCTGAAGGTCTGCTGGGTCCATAATTCAATGTTAGTGCACTGTTGTATGGATATTGCTGAAGGTCTCCTGGGTCCCACAATTCAGTGTTAGTGCACTGCTGCATGGGTAATGCTGAAGGTCTGCTAGGTCCCATAATTGAGTGTTAGTGCACTGCTGCATGGGTAATGCTGAAGGTCTGCTAGGTCTCACAATTCAGTGTTAGTGCACTGCTGCATGGGTATTGCTGACGGTCTGCTGTGTCCCACAATTCAGTGTTAGTGCACTGCTGCATGGATATTGCTGAAGGTCAAGACAATCATTATTCTTGTCTCTTCTAATCCATGCTAGAACAAGATGAGTGGATTACCAACTTATCCGGCATTTAATCATTGCCTCATAATATTTCACATCAATTACATACTATCATGCCTAATATAAAGCCCAAATTGATTGTACACAAAATCAGGGGGCAAAATGTTTGAAAATTTGAAGTCATCCATGGCAATGATCTCACATTTGATTAGGTCATCAACACTGAACTGAGGTCATCCTTTCATAATAAGCAATGCAAATTTCCACGATTTGAATTCATCCATGGATGACCTCGCCTAAGATTGAGGTCATCCATAGCAATTTGAGGTCCTAAAAACAAGTGGAAGAGTGAACATTTTGACCCTTGGTTAGAAGACAGATATATTCACCAAACTTAGTATGTGGGTGCATCTTATCGAGGTGGTGTCACCTTTTGTTATTTCTTAACCTTACTGGGTCAAAGCGTTTTATATGCGTCTAATAATGAAAAATAATAATGAAAATAACAATTCTGTGTTAGTTCACTGCTGCATGGATATTGCTGAAGGTCTGCTGGGTCCCACAATTCAGTGTTAGTGCACTGCTGCATGGGTATTGCTGAAGGTCTGCTGGGTCCATAATTCAGTGTTAGTGCACTGTTGTATGGATATTGCTGAAGGTCTCCTGGGTCCCACAATTCAGTGTTAGTGCACTGCTGCATGGGTAATGCTGAAGGTCTGCTAGGTCCCATAATTGAGTGTTAGTGCACTGCTGCATGGGTAATGCTGAAGGTCTGCTAGGTCTCACAATTCAGTGTTAGTGCACTGCTGCATGGGTATTGCTGAAGGTCTGGTGTGTCCCACAATTCAGTGTTAGTGCACTGCTGCATGGATATTGCTGAAGGTCTGCTAGGTCTCACAATTCAGTGTTAGTGCACTGCTGCATGGGTATTGCTGAAGGTCTGCTAGGTCTCACAATTCAGTGTTAGTGCACTGCTGCATGGGTATTGCTGAAGGTCTGCTGGGTCCCACAATTCAGTGTTAGTGCACTGCTGCATGGGTATTGCTGAAGGTCTGCTAGGTGCCATAATTGAGTGTTAGTGCACTGCTGCATTGGTAATGTTGAAGGTCTGCTAGGTCTCACAATTCAGTGTTAGTGCACTGCTGCATGGATATTGCTGAAGGTCTGCTGGGTCCCACAATTCAGTGTTAGTGCACTGCTGCATGGGTATTGCTGAAGGTCTGCTGGGTCCCACAGTGGACTGCTGCATGGATATTGCTGAAGGTCAAGACAATCATTATTCTTGTCTCTTCTTCTAATCCATGCTAGAACAAGATGAGTGGATTACCAAATTATCCGGCATTTAATCATTGCCTCATAATATTTCACATCACTTACATACTATCATGCCTAATATAAAGACCAAATTGATTGTACACAAAATCAGGGGGCAAAATGTTTGAAAATTTGAAGTCATCCATGGCAATGATCTCACATTTGATGAGGTCATCAACACTGAACTGAGGTCATCCTTTCATAATAAGCAATGCAAATTTCCACGATTTGAATTCATCCATGGATGACCTCGCCTAAGACTGAGGTCATCCATAGCAATTTGAGGTCCTAAAAACGAGTGGAAGAGTGAACATTTTGACCCTTGGTTAGAAGACAGATATATTCACCAAACTTAGTATGTGGGTGCATCTTATCGAGGTGGTATCACCTTTTGTTATTTCTTAATCTTACTGGGTCAAAGCGTTTTATATGCGTCTAATAATGAAAAATAATAATGAAAATAACAATTCTGTGTTAGTTCACTGCTGCATGGATATTGCTGAAGGTCTGCTGGGTCCCACAATTCAGTGTTAGTGCACTGCTGCATGGGTATTGCTGAAGGTCTGCTGGGTCCATAATTCAATGTTAGTGCACTGTTGTATGGATATTGCTGAAGGTCTCCTGGGTCCCACAATTCAGTGTTAGTGCACTGCTGCATGGGTAATGCTGAAGGTCTGCTAGGTCCCATAATTGAGTGTTAGTGCACTGCTGCATGGGTAATGCTGAAGGTCTGCTAGGTCTCACAATTCAGTGTTAGTGCACTGCTGCATGGGTATTGCTGAAGGTCTGCTGTGTCCCACAATTCAGTGTTAGTGCACTGCTGCATGGATATTGCTGAAGGTCTGCTAGGTCTCACAATTCAGTGTTAGTGCACTGCTGCATGGGTATTGCTGAAGGTCTGCTAGGTCTCACAATTCAGTGTTAGTGCACTGCTGCATGGGTATTGCTGAAGGTCTGCTGGGTCCCACAATTCAGTGTTAGTGCACTGCTGCATGGGTATTGCTGAAGGTCTGCTAGGTGCCATAATTGAGTGTTAGTGCACTGCTGCATTGGTAATGTTGAAGGTCTGCTAGGTCTCACAATTCAGTGTTAGTGCACTGCTGCATGGATATTGCTGAAGGTCTGCTGGGTCCCACAATTCAGTGTTAGTGCACTGCTGCATGGGTATTGCTGAAGGTCTGCTGGGTCCCACAGTGGACTGCTGCATGGATATTGCTCAAGGTCAAGACAATCATTATTCTTGTCTCTTCTTCTAATCCATGCTAGAACAAGATGAGTGGATTACCAAATTATCCGGCATTTAATCATTGCCTCATAATATTTCACATCACTTACATACTATCATGCCTAATATAAAGCCCAAATTGATTGTACACAAAATCAGGGGGCAAAATGTTTGAAAATTTGAAGTCATCCATGGCAATGATCTCACATTTGATGAGGTCATCAACACTGAACTGAGGTCATCCTTTCATAATAAGCAATGCAAATTTCCACGATTTGAATTCATCCATGGATGACCTCGCCTAAGATTGAGGTCATCCATAGCAATTTGAGGTCCTAAAAACGAGTGGAAGAGTGAACATTTTGACCCTTGGTTAGAAGACAGATATATTCACCAAACTTAGTATGTGGGTGCATCTTATCGAGGTGGTGTCACCTTTTGTTATTTCTTAATCTTACTGGGTCAAAGCGTTTTATATGCGTCTAATGATGAAAAATAATAATGAAAATAACAATTCTGTGTTAGTTCACTGCTGCATGGATATTGCTGAAGGTCTGCTGGGTCCCACAATTCAGTGTTAGTGCACTGCTGCATGGGTATTGCTGAAGGTCTGCTGGGTCCATAATTCAGTGTTAGTGCACTGCTGCATGGGTAATGCTGAAGGTCTGCTAGGTCTCACAAT
Organism: Chaetoderma sp. LZ-2023a; assembly: GCA_034401795.1. Taxonomy (NCBI): domain Eukaryota; kingdom Metazoa; phylum Mollusca; class Caudofoveata; order Chaetodermatida; family Chaetodermatidae; genus Chaetoderma; species Chaetoderma sp. LZ-2023a. The sequence goes on along the minus strand of CM067370.1, from coordinate 132,393,279 downwards.
TCAGTGTTAGTGCACTGCTGCATGGGTATTGCTGAAGGTCTGCTGGGTCCCACAATTCAGTGTTAGTGCACTGCTGCATGGGTAGTGCTGAAGGTCTGCTGGGTCCCACAATTCAGTGTTAGTGCACTGCTGCATGGATATTGCTGAAGGTCAAGACAATCATTATTCTTGTCTCTTCTTCTAATCCATGCTAGAACAAGATGAGTGGATTACCAAATTATCCGGCATTTAATCATTGCATCATAATATTTCACATCACTTACATACTATCATACCTAATATAAAGACCAAATTTATTGTACACATAATCAGTAAATATGTAAAATCGGGCCTGCCTACCTATTCACATTTGATCACATAGCTCGCAGGTGATATCCTATTCTGATCCCTGGCTATGAACTTTAAGCTCCTGGCATTAAGCACCAGTTTCAAACTCTGTTACCACAACCTCAGACGAATTACCATGCTCTAGAACGCTCTAGGAAAATGTACACAGAGAGTACACTGTGCTTCATGCACGCTTTTGCTAACCTGAGCACAGTAGTTTGTGTATGTTTGTGTATGCCTGGAGAATGTGCTTTATAACCGGGAAATGATGACTGAGTTCTACCACCATGAAAATGTTAAAGGGATGCTAATTTTTTTGCGTATGTATTTTACTATTATGGTCTATAGATTCCCTATCACTTCTCGATGCATTCCTTTATTTGTGTCAGAGTTATTTGCTTTTTATCCCCACATTTTAAAAAGAAAAATGAGGATTATGCTGTCCCGTCAGAGTGTACGTGGGTATGTGTACGGGAATCGATTGTAACGCATCTCCGAAATATGATTGTGTAGTGCAAGAGAAGACATTTACATTTGGCTCTGCCCCCAGCGGTTTGGGGTGGGGTGGTGAAAACGTCAAGAAATTGATTGTCGTGCTATTCCAATGGATGGAATTCAGCCAAATTTTGTATGCGAGTTACCCATATGATTGCGGAGTGCAAGAGGACATTTACATTTGACACTGCACCAGCAGGAAATAGATTGTAATGCATGTCAAGAACCAATGGACAGAATTCAACCAATTTTGGTATGTAAGTTACCCATATGTCAGGAGTGGCAGGCGACCTACATTTGGCTCCACATCTGGGTGGCATTAAACAGTCAAAGCGGTGAGTGTGTGGGAATATGCGATGCTATGTCATCGACTGAGCAATCTAGTTAACTGTGGTGACCACCATTCTGTCTTAAGTGATAAGAGTGTGATGTCATGGAAGTGCCACTACAACACATGCTTTAATATGTAATAATTATCATGCTGAATATTAACTCAACGGCTTCCAGTCAAATTAGTTTAAAATTATTCAAAAGCTGAGCAGTATGATTACTTTTACACCGCATTACCAAACTATAGATGGTGCTGTGATTGAGCATATATACAGAGGCAGACTGACTAGGTTTGTTCTGATTGTTTGAAAAGTAAATCATGGCAACCTTAATAGACTAGAGAATTTGTCAACCTTTTAGCACTCATATCGCCCCAAAACTCTTCTGCAAGGGTCTTGAAAAATGTTGACTTGCAGACCAAGAGAAGAGTACGTTGAAAATTGAGTCATTCCAGTGGTATATTTTCAAAAATATTCCCTTGGTCTGCAGATGGACTTTTTCTATGAGAAAATTGGAATTTTTTTTAATACATTTGAGGGTTAACGACTGACTATCTTATTTAATGGCATGATAATGAGCTAAAAATTCCATGTGTAGTTTATGAGTGTCATATCGTGCCACATGAATAGCTATTAAAGATGAGACTGATTTTCCTTTAACCCTTAAATGGCTAAATTTACTCAAGAAAATCAAGATATTTGCTTATTAGCTCACCTGGCCTGAAAGGGCAAGAGCTCCACCAAATTTGTTCAAGGGAACTTAATTGGTCAAATAGTTTGTCAGCCATCTTGGTTGACCTAGTTTTAGCGAAAATAACTTCTCCAGAACCGCTGAAGTGATCAGGCCGAAATTTGGCAGATATGATTAGGGACTAAGGGCCAGTAAAGTTTGTTCAAGAGAAGTTGATCCATCAAAAAACATGGCCGCCATGGGCCAATCAAAATATAGCATGTTTGGCGGCCATATTGGATTTTTTTATTTGATGGATTTTGAGGCCAAAATTGGTTTTATTTAGGTTTTTGGGTATTCTGATAAACGGTTTGGCGGCCATCTTGGATCATTTTCCCCCCCAAAAGCTCCCATACTAAAGCAATGGGAAATTAAAAATATATTCTCGAAAACTACAGGGCCGATTTCAATTATATTTGACGTGAAGCATCCTTAAGGCATAGTGATTCAAGTTTGTTCAAACGAACCCGATCGGCCAATTTGGCCGGCGACCATCTTGGATTTCGGCCGATTTTTAGAAATGTCTTTAAAAATCTCGTTCTCCGAACCTGCTTGGGGAATTGATTCAAAACTTATGAAACCTCATCTAGGCAATGAGGTAAGCCAAGCTTGTTTGAGGCGACTTGATTGACCGAATGGTTCGGCAGCCATCTTGGATGACCTAGTTTTCCCGAAAACGACTTCTCCAGAACCGCTGAATGGATCAGGCCAAAATTTGGGAGATATGATTAGGGACTAAGGGCCATTAAAATTTGTTCAAGGGAAGTTGCTCCATCAAAAAACATGGCCACCGTGGGCCAATCAAAATGTAGCGTGTTTGGCGGAGATATTGGAATTTTTTATTTGATGGATTTTGAGGCCAAAATTGGTTCTATATATGTTTTTGGGTATTCTGAGCTCAAATTTGCAGTTTTCGAAACTGTCGGATAAACGGTTTGGTGGCCATCTTGGATAATTTTCTCGTCAAAACTCCCATGCTAAAGCAATGGGAAATTAAAAATATCTTCTTGAGAACTACCAGGCCGAATTCAATTATATTTGGCAGGAAGCATCCTTAGGGCATAAGGATCCAAGTTTGTTCAAATGAACCAGATTGCCCAATTTGCCCAGCGGCTATTTTGGATTTCGGCCGAGTTCAGGAAATGTCTAAAAATCTCCGAAACCACTTGGGGAATCTTCATCTAGACCAAGAGGTAAGCCAAGTTTGTTCAAGAGGACTTGATTGACCAAATGGTTCGGCGACCATCTTGGATGACCTGGTTTTCACGAAAATGACTCCTCCAGAACCGCTGAAGGGATCGGGCCAAAATTTGAGCCAGTAAAATTTGTTCAAAGGAAGTTGATCCATCAAAAAAACATGGGCGGCGTGGGGCAAACAAAATGTAGTGTGTTTGGCGGCCATATTGCACTTGCAAAAATGTCCACAAACTCATTTAAAAGACTGCTAAACCACCCACCAACAATTTTGACAAAAATTGATGGTGCTCCAGGTGAGCGACACAGGCCCCTTGGGCCTCTGGTTAAATGTCTATTTGCAGGCCAAGAGAAGATGAAATTTACCACCAGAATATTTCTGTAGTTAATGTTCGAAAATAATCATCCCTTGGTCTGCAAATGGGCATTCCTTGAGACCATGGCAGAGGCCGGTTTTGGCCGGCTTCGTCGTGAAAGGGTTAAGCTGTTAAGTAGGCTTTGAGGATGGCCAGTCACTGTTCGTCTATTTGTAATTCTAATTACTGTCAAGCATCTCTTAAACACTCACCATAGCGCTCAACACAATGTGGTGCTCAACACAGGTGCTTCCTTAATCCTTTCACCCATGAATTCCACATCTCATTTTTAAGACGACCATCCAGGAAAACTTAAATATTTTGGAATTAATTTGACTTGAAGCTGGTGCTACCTTAGGCAATAACAGCTTCCAGTCAAATCAATTTCAAAATATTGAACAAAATAAGTTTTATATCGTAAAGAATTTGTACCCATGATTTGTCAGGGAAAGGGTTAATACAAGCCACCACATTTTTGTTTGGGAAGTGAGGCAATAGACAAGCCTCTGAGCAGCTTTAACTATAATTAATTTTACAATTTCAGTTCTCCGATATAAAGTTGTCCAGGCAAAGATTGACCACATCCAGCGGAAGGTGGTGATCACAAATACAGCTCACCGTATGTTTGGGCGCGCTCAGTGGCAACAACTTCGCCGGTATCTTGATGAGTGGAGTTTGAATTTGAATCGGGTTCAGAACAGTTTACTGGCTACACAGGAGACAATGGATGAAGCTCTCGCCGCTGCCGCCGCCGCTGCAGCACATTGATGGACTCCTCTAAATACAAACTATTTAAAAATCTTAGCATGAGGTGTAAAAAAAGTAACATAAAAATATTATTGTTTGATTTTTATTTTGTCTCCTTGCCCAATCTTGTTTATTTTTTCTTGCCTCATCATTGATGTTTTATTGACAATTGTTAGTTCACATGGTGTGGAGGGGGTGGGGGGATTGGGGGGGGGGCAGGGCGAATGAGCTTATGCCCAGGGCCCATGGTGATTGTCCATTGTCTGTCATTTGACCATCAGCTCACTCTTACAGGGTTCGTGCAAATTTGAACGGTACTTGAATTTTGGCATCAGTCCTTGAAAGTGATTGAATTTGAATTTTTTCTTGAAAATACTTGAAAACGGCAATAAGGCCTTGAAAAGTACTTGAAAATATCTTTTCCCAATATTGGGAAAAATTGCATACAATATAAGGCTGCTGATTATCACTCAGCACTGTAGGGGATGTGTTTCAGAACATCTAATTTGCAATATTTCTTGCACTCCCTAAAGATAGCCCAGTTTTAAAGTCCTTGAAAATGAGAGACACAGTCCTTAAAAAGTCCATGAAATGCTTAATGAATCGATCAAATTAGTGTATGAACCATGTCTTATGAAGCCTACTCATTAACTACTTGACGGATTTAAATCAAACTTGGCCATGATCATTAAAGGACTCCTCATTAAAGCTGATCTATTATGCTAAAGCAAAGTGTGTTTAAGGCCTACCTGTAACAACACTCCACCTATTCTTACTGTTAACCCTTTAACCCTCGAATTTGTTCATGAAAATTTAAATTTTCTCATAGAAAATGTCCATTTGCAGACCAAGAGAAGACTATTTTTGAAAATGTACCACTGAAATGACTGGCTCGGTTATCGAGCCAGTTATTCTAGTGATAAATGTTCAAAAATAGTTTTCTCTTGGTCTGCAAATGGACAATCCGCGCGCATCATAAAAGGATTTGCTCAGTACATAGAGCTTGCAGTCAGCCAGTAGGCGTTGGTGTGATTGCTTGACAGCTAAGTCATATCCAGATGACAGCTCAGTATATCGGTGCACTATGTATGGCCTACCTGTGAAATGTGCGCACACCTGTTGGCTAATAGATACCTCGCTGTATTGAATGAATCATTTTATAGTGGCTGAGAAGTGTTGTGCAGGTCTTGTTTAATGAATCAATACCTTGACTCGTAGCCAACTTATGGAAAATGGAAATTTATTGATAGCACAATGTTACTGGTTGGCTGTTAACTCTAGCATGGCAGATCAGCTTTAACCACTGCAGATTTCAATCAAACTGGAAGATATCTATGGTGGCGAGCTTTAATAACTCCTATAGAAAAATGTAATTGGTCAATTCCTGTGGAAGTCATCTTGGATTTATCGATAAAATTGTTTAAAAGACTAACCAATTGATTGCTTTCAACCAAATTTGCCTGGAAGAATCTTATTGTGATAGGTTTCTGATGTTATGTACAGAAATCTGATTGGTTGAGGTTCTGTGAGCAGCACAGGCCCTTACTCCTCTTGTCTAAATTTGGTTTGAGCGCATGCATAGAGAGTTGGCAGAATTTGGTGAATCCATAGATTAATTCTCCCCATTCTTTGCGTCTTCTGTCTTGCACTCAAAATTGCAAGCTTCAATAACCTATATAGAAGAATTTAATTGGTCAATTCCTGTGGAAATCATCTAGAGTTATCCACTAAATTGTTTAATAGACTAACCAATTGACTGCTTTTGGTGGATCCATGGATTAATTGTCCCCATTCCTTGCATCTTCTGTCTTGCACTCAAAATACTTGGCCAATGAATCCCCAAGAATAATCTGAGAAGAAGCTAACTAAAAGGTTAGACAGGCCATTTAGTTCCATATGCGATTTGTGTAGCAACCCATAGGGGTTTGGCAGTTACTAATATGCGTGATTAATACCCACTGAATCGATGGTACGGAGCTGGTCGATCCAATAAGACTCGCGTTCCTTGCGTGGAGACGTTGCTTCAGTGCTATCAGTATCATGTGTGAGTACTTCTATTGCTCTGTATTGGAGGCAGTCTAAAGTGTGGTGTGTGAGATTAAAATGTTGGCCGACTGGTGTGTCTGTTGTTTTTAACATCTCTAAAGGGTTACTTAACTCTTAGCACTCTGATGTAAAAATGTTAACTTTTCAAATTATATTAAGAGATGAATGGGTGTTCGTTTTTCAACAAATTTGGTGGAAGATGGTGCTGTCGTAGACAGCAACATCCTCTACCAATATTGTTGAAAAATGTACACCAGTTTCTTTGCTATTAGCATGATAAAAGATAGAATATTGACTTCACAGTGGTAAGGGTTAATTCTGATTTCGAATTCCCATTTGATTTTTCCTACAAATTGTTTATATTGGAGATGACATCTTGGACTACATTGTGCGTGTACACAGCTTCTGTATTTCAGTCATGTGTGCAAACTTTAAAACATTTTCCCTTGTTGGTGAGAACAGAATATGCAGTTTGGTTTATGACATTTTTCTATCTAATTCGGGATCGAGTTGCTCTGAAAACCGTTCTGGTTTGGAAAGGTGAAGTTCAAGTCTGTCTAACTGGTCTTTTATCGTGGGGTTTCCTCTATGGCCAAATAGAGGTTTCTCTGTGAATATCTCTCTACATTTGGCACTTGATTTTAGAAGATCCCAATGTCCGTTAATGTTTTGCTTAAGCATTATGCTGTGTGGGTGTAAATCTGTGATTAGCTTAATTCTGTTGTTTTGGACTTATTTCTCTTTAGGAGTATGTGTGTCTACCTTGTGCTAAAGCTCTCTTGTGGCTTTCAAGTAGTTTTTCTCTCGGGTAACACTAAAAAATGTACATTTGCAGATAAAGAGAAGATTAATTTTGAAAATTTACCACTGGAATGACTGGCTCAATTATCGAGCCAGTCATTCCAGTGGTAACTTTTCAAAAATAGTCTTCGTCTGCAAATGGACATTTCTCAAGACAACTGCAAAAGTCAATAGAATGGTTTAGTGATGATACAACAATCAACTCATAGTTTGGCCTACTTCCCACAGTACACTCGGCAAATCATAAAGCTGAAAAGTTGAAGAATTGTGCACACACTAGCATGTATATCTTTATATAGTCTTACATCAAAATGGCAAAAAGTACACTTTGCCAGTACTGGGTGTCTAGCGCTGTAACCATTGAAATGGTATTGTCTTAATGGATGAATCCAGTTTAAGCTATACCACACCAAATTTGAGCTACACTCCAATCACATGTCGTCTGTGTTGGGATCGATCGATCCCTGAACTCCCTGACTATCAATCTCCACAGCATGTTTATTAAATACTAAAAGATATAATTCGTACAACCTGACAGACTATTAAGCATTTATGATGGACTAAATCGAGTCATTCATGGCATAATTGATTATTACTTCAGCCTACATGTTACGTAGTTGATTATGACGTCATATGATTGACTGAGAAACTGAAATCCATTTCATGACAAACATATTGGAAAGCTGTTGGGACAAATGTGACGAACCTATTACTGCTGCATGGCATAGGCAGTTGATTAAATATATTCCAAGGAACATTACTTCCTGTTTGATCTGTAAGGATTAATGTTATGCTGAATCAGCAAATAAAATTCTGTCAGATTTGGAAACCCAATACTATAGAGGAATCCATTTCCAACTATGCCCCACCCATTTCTAGCTAATCTCCGCCAATGCTTTGCATGCACTGGGTTTTGATTTATATAATTTGAAAACAGAATTCATAGAATAAAATGGCAGCAACTGCAGCTCAGTCAAATTAGTTTCATAATTTTCAACGGAAGGTCTATTAAATAGTGAAGCTATCAAAGACATACAATTCATACACTTGACAGACTAAATGTTCATGATGGAGCTAGATACATCATTCATTACACATTTTGATTGTCACATCAGCTTACATGTGACGTAATTCAATATGATGTCATTTACTTGAGTAACAGATCGGATCTTTTTATTCCGCTTAGCATCATGATGGAGTATTTTTAGGTATGTATAGCGGCTCAATAAACTGTCATGTCTCTTAGTCAGCCAGTCAATCATTCGTATCTCGCGAGATCTTCGATTCGAGATCGAGAAAAGTATCTCATATGTATTGAGCAGCCATTGGCGCAGTGATTTCCACCAGAGTATGGTGGTAGAGAGAATTGAAACTCGAGCGTTACTCTCCTCATACCAGGCAATGTTAATTCATGTAAACCGAGATGATATAAAGCATATAGAAGTATATATGACAAGTAGTTAACAGAAAAAATAGTCCCTCTGAATTCGTCGTAAAATTCAAATCTGTCGCACACAAAAGGAGGTCAAGAATTTGCTGACTGCGAGGATATTGATATCCCACGAACCACAGTGAATCAAGTCCATTTTAATTTTTGTATTAAGCTAGTGATACAGAGGTTAAGCTGATACCAAAATCAACATGATCCATGGTGTTCTTTTTACAGTCCGCTACGGAAATGGACTGGGTCCCGATATATATGGTCGCTGAAGTGGAGTCTGTGTAACAGTCTAGTCATTGTGATGACGTAATAAAATGGCCGGTCAATACATTAGAGGTGTATTCTCGTAGAAGCCACGCCTCTAGATTGCCAGTCAATCAGTCACAAAAGCTATTTTTAGCTCAACTTTTCCTTTAAGCGAGTCCTGAAGAACCACTGGGCTGATTTCAATTTTATTGGCAGGACGCATCCTTAGGACATAGAGATCCAAGTTTGTTCAAACGAAGCCGATCAGCCAATTTGGTTTTTGTCCATCTTGGCTTTTGGCCGATTTTTAGAAACGTCCTTAAAGTCTGAAACCGCTTGGGGGATCGATTCAAAACACGTGAAATATCATCTAGGGCAAGAGTTGAACCAAGTTTGTCCAAGGGAACTCGATTGTCCAAATGATTCGCTGGTCATCTTGGATGAACTAGTTTTCGCAAAAACAACTTCAAAATCGCTGAATGGATCAGGCTGAATTTTAGGAGATAGAGACTAAGGGCCATTAAATTTTTGTTCAGGGGAAATTTATACGTCAAAAAACATGGCCATCGTGGACCAATCAAAATGTAGCGTATTTGGGAACCAATTTGGATTTTTAGCTCACCTGGCCTGAAAGGCCAAGTGAGCTTATGCCGTGGTGACCGTCCGTCATCCGTCCGTTGTCCGTCAACTTTTGTTTTAAAACGCTACTCCTTACTTAACCAATAGTCGAATCTGAAGTAAATTTTGGTCAAAGGATGCTATTGTGCTCGGATCCGTGACTTCCATTTAGAATTTTGATTCATACATTTTTTGGGTCAAAATCATAGATTTTATTAAAAATTTAACGGAAATTGTTAAATTGCTTCTTACCCTTTTGACCGATTTCAATCAAATTTGGCTGAAAGAATCCTATGGTCATAGGCTCCTAGAACGTCCATTCAGAATTTTGTTGCGTAAATATTTTGAGTGAAAATCCTAGATTTTATTAAAAATTTACCGGAATTTGTCAAATTGCTTCTCCTTACCCGTTTCACCGATTTCAATCAAATGTGGCTTAAATGATCCTATGGTCATAGGTTATACAACTTGCATTCAGAATTTTGATTCGTAAATATTTTGGGTGAAAAATTTACCGAAAATTCTCCTTACCATTTTGACCGATATCAACCAAATTTGGCTGAAAGGACCCAATTGTCGTAGGCTCCAGAACATCCATTCGGAATTTTGATTCATCAATTCTGTTGGGTAAAAATCTTAGATTTTATGAAAATTTTACCAGAAATTGTCAAAATGCTTCTTACCATTTTGACTGATTTCAACCAAATTTGGCTGAAAGGACCCAATGGTCGTAGGCTCCAGAATTTCCATTCAGAATTTTGATTTATCATTTTTTTTTTGGGTGAAATCTTAGATTTTATTTTAAATGTACAGGAAATTGTCAAATTGCTCCTCCTTACCATGTTGACCGGTTTTAACCAAATTATGCTAAAAGGATCCTATGGCCATAGGCTCTAGACCATCCATTCAGAATTTTGATTCATCAAGTTTTTGCGTGAAAATCAGATTTTATGAAAAATGTACCGGAAATTGTCAAATTGCTACTCCCTTAGCTGCTTCACATATTTCAACCAAATCTGACTAACGGATTCTATGGTGGTAGGCTCTAGAAATTCTATTCAGAATTTTGATTGATCAATTTGTTTGGTGAAAATCTTAGATTTTATGAAAAATTTACCAGAAAATTGTCGAAACCCTTCTCCTTAGTTGCTTGACATATTTCAAACAAATTTGGCTAGAGTGACCCTATCAAGGTAAACTAGAATTTCTATTCAGAATTTTGCTTGGTAAATTTTTTGGGTGGCCATCTTGGATTTTCCAAAAATTATCCATCAATTATCTACACGTATTTAAATGCAAATGGTTCAAATGTTAATGGTCCAGGTGAGCGCCTTGGGCCTCTTGTTTTATTTATTGGATTTTGAAGCCGAAATTGGTTTTGTGAAGGTTTTTGAAAATTCCAAGTTTACACTTTCAAAATTCTCGGATAAAGGGTTAGGTGGCCAAAAAATCTGGCCCATGCTAAATCAATCGGAAATTTTAAATGTCTTCTCGAGAACCACTGGCCCGATTTCAATTATATTTGGCAGGAAGCATCCTTAGGGTATAGGGATCCAAGTTTGTTCAAATGTAGCCGATCGGCCATCATGAATTTTGGGCAATTCTTAGAAATGTCTAAAAATCTCTGAAACTGCTTTTTGGGATCGGGAGCAACATTTTTGAATGTATAAAGATCTAATTTGAAAGTGGAAATGTGATGTAGGAAAAGGTGGCTCAGTTTTAGCGGACATGCATTCTAAACCAGCAACCCTGTGCGTTCTAAACCAGCAATCCTGGTTCATGTCTGTGAGTGACTATCTCGCTAACGGTGGAAACATAGGTAATTTCATTCATTCCTTGATGCCTTCTCCGCCCAAGACTAAATGGGTAGTGTGAAAACTGGATAAGTTAGCCACAATGGACTGAAATGAACACGGATAAATTTGTCCAATAACCACGTGTTTGATATATTTTGCAAATGTTCAGGTGTCTATTATGGAAACAATGTTGCTTCGTTGAAAGCTCTTGCTGAAATAAGTTGATGTGCTTTAGCTTTTGACCCGAAAATTGATACACATCTTCAGGCCCACACCCAATCTTCCATCCAAGTTTGCAGAAGATCCATCCAGTAGAACCACAGTTATTGAAAGAAGACATTTCATATTGTGTATTGCTTTAGTATAGGAGTTTTGTTGGGAAAATCATCCAACAATTTTGAAATTGGCAAATCTGAAAACATCCTACCCAAAGACCCATACAAGACCAATTTTGCCTTCAAAAGTCATCAAATAAAAAAATCCAATATATACAGACTTAGAGATGGATTGTTTCTGATCCAGAACAGACAATGCTAGTAACAGACTGAAAGGCTGTACGGTGCAGATTACCACGCAGATGCTCACAATCATGAACAAGATCTTACAGCACAGAACACGTTTAAGATGCAAGTGAATAGAATGTGTGAAACAATTTCAACAAAGGGCCGCCCTCTGACCACTTTGAAGAAGAGCCAAAACCTAACGACCATTGTGTAGAGATTTGTGGCAATCATGATTCACACCATGGAGTCACATAGGAACAATACACGTGTAAACGATGTTGTTGTGGAAAGGACCTCTGTTGATCAATCCATCAGTCAATTAAGAGGAATCGATTCCTTGTATTCAAGCGGTGCAATGCAAGAAAAACTAATCTAAGTTTAAGCTAGAGACGAAGGATAGCAAGAATGATTGTAATGTCTTCAACACATTGTTCATCTCTAGTCAGGTTCATGATACGGTATGCCAGCATGGAAAACTTCGGCTACGAAGATGTAAATCACAGGTAGTAAACATTTTGGACTGTGCCATCCAATCAGAATCTAGGACTGTGACATCCAATCAGAATCTCCTCCACATATTAATGTTAAAGTATTTGATGGTCTAGCTTTAGTATATACCATTCGTAAACGACACATAGTAACATTTGGTGACTACAGCACAGAACTAACGAATTTCACAAGAATGGCGTCATCCTACTGGACGATCCTTGCCCGCCCACTCCACTCACGTATCGAGTACCGTGCTTGCATGTTTTTGATGTATGTGTTAAGGTCTCGAAACTTCATAAATATTAATCAGGTGGGGTCAGTCAACTTCCGCCAATGAAATTGCTCGATAATAAATAAGGAAGCACATAAATGTACAGTGCGGGTTAGCCAAACTAGGCGTTTTTGTTACCGAAAACCAGTCTACACGTTCTCTGTTCCTCAGATAACTTGTTTAGAGCAACTTTTGTAAATATCTCTCCATTTCAACAGTACCGCCATCGTTTTTGTTGTTGTAATTGTAAATTAGGTCACCGGATGAAGTATTACCTATCGAGTGAAGTAAGATCAAAGGACTGCAAGTACGGCCACGAACAGCGTGGCTATGTGAGTGGGCGTATGTTAGTACGAAACGAGAACGTGGGCCGGGCGCTGTTGCCTTACATAATCATAGCTATGTCGGCAACTGATTAATTCGTTTGTTATCAGCTCTATAAATTATTGTTGTTGTTCGGAGCTCAGGACTGTTAGGATTTGTTTGATCTTTGAGGGTATGATTTGCGGCACACTGGTGGACCTCGAAAACTATCGAGGTATCACGCTCCTCAGCTGCTTCTCTAAGCTATTTACAACAATTATCAATAACCGACTGACGGCATATGCAGAGCAGATTGACCTAATTGAGGAGGAACAAGCTGGTTTTCGCGCAGGGTACTCCACATTAGATCACATCTTTTCCTTAAAGGCTTTAACTGACATGTATTTATCAAAGCGCAAGCGATTGTACTGTGCCTTCGTTGACTATAAGAAGGCATTCTATACAGTTAACAGAACCTAATTTTGGACTAAACTATTGCACAATAACATAAATTATAAATTGTTTTTATTAATTTTTAATCTTTATAACGATGCTAAATCGTGTATCAAAGATGCCGTGACACATTAACTTTCATATTTTTTCACTTGCTCAATAGGCCAGCACAGGGTGAAAACTTGTCCCCTTTTCTCTTTCCACTGTTCCTAAACGACTTAGAAAGCACGATGTCCACAACCCAGAATGGTCTTTCCGAAATTACACAAATGGCTAGAGGAATGAACGAAAACACAGATTATGTAATGTATTTAAAACTATTTATTCTATTGTATGCCGACGATACAATACTAATGGCAGAATCTCCTAAAGAACTACAAAATGCATTAGATACATTAAACGAGTATTGCATAACATGGAAACTTTACGTAAATGTATCAAAAACTAAATTACTAATATTCACGAGAGGTAAAATAAGAAAACTACCATGATTTAAGCTGGGCAACGAAGATGTGGAGATCGTCCATGATTATGTATATTTGGGCATTAAATTTTTAAATAATGGCAAGTTCACCAGAGCCATCAAACATAACTATGATAAAGCCAGTAGAGCCATGTTTTCACTACTTACTAGAGCTAAAAGCCTTCATCTGCCTATTGATATACAACTAGAACTCTTTCACACCATGACCGTTTCTATTCTTCTCTATGGGGGTGAAATTTGGGGGTTTGAAAATATTAACCATGTCGAAAAACTTCATAAGCGCTTTTGTAAAATTCTCTTGAGTGTAAGAAATACTACCCATACAGCGATCGTCTATGGTGAACTCGGCCAGTGGCTTCTACGTATTGCCATAGACAAAAGAATGGTACTATTTTGGGCAAAATTAATACCAAGCAGGTATTCCAAAATTTCATATGAACTGTATAGATTACTACATACTCTTTTATCAAATAACACATATCAGCGGCGGCCATGGATGCTGCATATTAAAAAAAGTGTTAGATAATACTGGCCTGTCGATGATATGGACACATCAAGACCAGTGCCATAGAGATTGGCTAAAATCAGTATTAAATCAACAGCTCTCTGATCAGTATATGCAAGAGTGGCGCGGGGAAAATCTTCAATAGCAGATTATGCATCACATAATCCCAGAAAAACGATCAAAAATGCTAAGTAAATTTCGAACTACAACCACCGACTACCGATAGAAGAGGGGAGCTATGCAGGTATCGTGCCCAGACATGCACGTTTATGCAATCTATGTGACCTAAATGTACTAGGCGACGAATTCCACTATTTATTTGAATGTCCTGAAATAAATGCAGAGAGAAGAATGTATCTTCCTAAATAGTATACGCTTCGACCAAATACACATAAAATGTATCAACTTTTCAATACAAAAAACCGCAAAACAATAATAGCTCTCTGTAAATATATTGACATCATTATGAATAAGTTTAAAAAGAAGAAATGACAGATTATGTAATCACCGGCGCGTAAAGCTTGCCAGACCTTTACTCCCACACATTTATGCACGTCTCAGCGAGTGGCGGCGGTGGCGGTAGTAGTAGTAGTAGTAGTAGTAGTAGTAGTAGTAGTAGTAGTAGTAGTGGTAGTAGTAGTAGTAGTAGTAGTAGTAGTAGTAGTAGTAGTAGTAGTAGTAGTAGTAGTAGTAGTAGTAGTAGTAACTATATTGAAAAACATAAACACCTATACGATTTAATTATGTATATAGCATATGTAACCGCCATTATATGTATATTTCATGTATATATGTTTCGTACACTTCGGAAGAAGTTACCGAATAAACTTGAATTGAATTGGCGTCACTATTTTCTGTGACTGTCTAGATATATTTAGGAGTTTCTGAGTTCCTCCAATCTGAGTTACCCGTAAAGAAAGAAATGTAAGAAACATTTTGTGCGCGGAATTTGTGTATAAAAATTATGAATTAATATTATACTAAACTCTTAACATTGCAATGAAAATATTGAATATTTCCTAATTTTAATTTAGCTTACAGACAACGTCTCTTTACCGTTTGTGAAATTAATAATTTGCATCTTTTTTACTATTGAGTGGTCGCATTTATAAAAAAAAAACCCCAACTATGTTCAAGTCCGAGTATTGCCACGCTAGAACCATTTTATACACATACGTCTGTATATTAACCTTTGAGATTTACCAGCTATTTTGAAATCCCAGGGTCGATGTTAAAACTGCCGGTAGGTTGATTGTTGCAGGTGAGCTTGGGCTCGAAATCAACATACAGTATCTTGCCAGCATTAACAACTTTCGTTGGGATCATGTAATGTCACATGACTTTCCACATCCTTAAATACCACACTCAGTCTGTTCCCTTTAATGTTATGCGAACATTTGGTGCACACATTTGGCCTGCCACTGACATTCCTTTCTTGAAGCATGTTCGCTCCTGGCAGATGGTTTCATTTGCAATTGAGTGTCAGAATGATACGGCTGAGAACTTTACTGGTGAGTGAGAGCAGTGTTGCTCCTCGCCAGTTATTGCAGTTTCACTGTCTCCATTCTTTGACAGATTGGTAATAAGTTCATTTTACCATTCCTCTGGTAAACGCCCTCTGTTGCCAATGTTACGATTTACTCAGAACTGCATTTTATTTCAGTTTCTTATTATGATTGGGACATTCTTCCTGGCTTCATGCATGGCTTTGTTGACGTTTCTGTTTGATCTTATAGCACACTAAAACTGTTCTGTAAGGAGATGGTTAACGTATCCTTGTTTCTGGTTTAGTTAGATTCGTCTCCTTCTTTTCAACTAGTGCTACACATCTGAGCCTTTAAACAACATGGTGGCCACATTCCAGTAGCGGCGAAACATGCTATGGCGGCTATTGTGCTTTAGCCCCTCCCTGCACCCCCCCCCCCCACACACACACCACACCCCTGAATTTTGCAGAGGTCCTTGTGAGCTATTAAATTCGCTGAATTCTTTGGGTGAAACATAGGCATAGTTAGAAAATACAGCAATTATCCGGTTTATCACTCAGAATTGCAGGAAATTGCTTCTCATCATTCAACTTTAACAGGGCGGGACCCAGACCGTGAAAGGGGACAACCGCTCTCAGACCTCCCCTCAATGGAGTTCGCCCCCACCCCTCAACGTGGCCTCATTCTGCCGCCACCGTCACCTCCAATGTATGTTTGACGTCTTGTCATCACATCTTGCAGTGGTCACCTTATCTGTTGTTTATGCGCTATATGATGTAGTTAGATTTCTGGTCTTCCGCCAGGCCATTTCCAGGTAAGCTTGCGGCTGTCTTTACTCTCTCTACCAGCGATGGTCGTGGTGTTCTCTTCACAAAGAACCGGCAGTCTTTCTCCGTTGATGGTTAAGTTGCCCTTTCAATGTTTTGCCATTGTCTTCCCGGTGGCGGATCTAAGAGGGGCACTCGGGGTCACTTGACACGCCCCCCCCCGCCACCCCTCACCCCCACCCCACCTCAATGGGTTTCTTTTCCTCATCTATAAAGTCCACATCGTCGGCATATTCCATCTCTAACGGCATGCCCAGTATTGACACCGGTGGAAGGGGGGGGGGGGGGGGGGGGGGGGGGGGAGTGTCTTGTGGAGTTTTCCCGAACGGATTCAATGCAGCAGCCAGGTAACAGGTGAAGAGCACATGGGATAGACCATATCCCTGTGGGGAGCCTATTGATGTCTCAAACTCTACAGACTTCACTGACTTGACTCGTACTCTCAGCTTGGTGTCTGCAAGCACTAGTCGTAGCTCATCTTCATTGCAACTGGCCTGGCGTAGTACATCTAGGATCTTTGAGCGCTTAATTGTGCCGAAGGCTCAAGACATGTTAATGCCCAATTTGTGGAAAGCCCAGTGTTTGGACATGACTATCGACACAAGCATGTGTTGAGCCCATACAATGTCTGCGCAGCTGCGTCCACGTTTGAAGCCACTTTGACATGATCCGGTGAAGTCGTCGATCTTGTCTCGGATGCGGCATAGAGTAACACTGGATAGGATTTTCCGTATGCTGTTAAGGAGCGCAATGGTCCGCAGATTGGCTGGGGGGTGGGGGGGGGGGGCAGGTGGCTTCTTGGTGCTATTGGGAAAAGTACGTCAAGGAGTTTCTTTTCCTCGTTCATGAAGTCCACATCGTCGGCATATTCCATCTCTAGCGGCATGCCTAGTATTGCCACTGGGGGGGGGGGGGTGGGGGGTGGGGGGTGGTCTTGTGGAACTTTCCCGCACAGATATCAATGTGGCAACAAAGTAGCAGGTGAAAAGCACCGGAGATTCCCATTTTGTGGAAGTCCCAGTGTTTGGACATGCCTACCGAGACAAGCATGCATTGAGCCCATACACTGCCTGTGCAGCTGCGTCCACGTTTGAAGCCACTTTTACATGATCCGTTGAAGTAATCTATCTTGTCTTGGATGCGGCTTAGAGTAACATTGGATAGGATTTTCCGTATGCTGTTGAGGAGCACAATGGGCTGCAGATTGGCCGGGGGGGGGGGGGGCGGCAGGTGGCTTCTTGGGCTTGGGTAGTGCGATAAGGGTGCCTTGGCCTACAGCGTCGATGGGAAGGTGGTGCATAAAAGCTGAATTGATTAGGCGCGTGATCGGTTTTGAGATAATGTCACTTGCGTATTTGAATAGTTCGTTGCCCATGCCATCAGGTCCAGATGCACGTCCATTTTCATTATTATCCCTTTAGGGATTGAAACCCCAATGGACCTTTCTAGTTTATGAAAGGTCATTATATGCTATGATTTATTTCGCATAATTTAAATAATTTAGTTTTCACGCATTTTGCTGTGAATATGTACTTTTAAATAGCAAAGATACAATTCGAACAACGTGTTGGCCTATTAAGCGTTTAAGACTGACTAAATCGAGTCCTCCATGTTGTAATTGATTATGACGTCATCCTACACGCCACGTAGTTGATTATTACGTCATGTAATGGATACATAAACTAGAAAGGTCCATTGGGGTTTCAATCCTTAAAGGGATAATAATCTCATCTCAAATGTTGTATTACACTGATAGATTAAGCTAAATAGATTCCAAATCATTCATATCCTGTCACATTCCCTTATCTGTATCGGAATTATCTGCTTTGTAATATCGCCTAAATGTTGAACAGTGATCTCTACCATCTTGACTCCTCTAGCAATAGTGTGCGATGTCATGTAAGTGCATTACATATCTTATTATGTAATACCCATCTTATTGAATAGTTTGAAACTAATTTAGCTGTAAGTAGTAGCTGCCTATGGCAGCAACAACTTCCAGTCAAATTAGTTTCAAAATATTCAACATTTTACCTCTATGATTGCTTTTATACCACATTGTCACACTATATATGGCATCTCTATCATTGAGCGCATATACCGAGGAAGGCACGCTAGGTTTATTCTGATTTGTTGAAAGGTAAATCATGACAGCCATCGTAGGCTGTAGAAAGGTATCAAGATTTAGATACTAACGTCTATATATATTTCGTTGTCGGAATGATGAAAAGCTAAAATGTCATGGATGGATTATGGGTGGCAAATTCTATCATCTGAATGGTTCGTATAAGATACCGTGATGTTTCCTTTAAATGAGTTGCCTAAGCAAAGTTATGGAGAGAATTGTTTTTAAACATATTTACAACTACATTAGACACGATATGACTCCATACCAATCCGGATTTCTTCCGTCAAATTCTACAGTATAGACCAATTGTTAGACATCTATACCGATATCGCTCAGGCTCTCGACGATCAAAAGGAAATACTATTCTTGTCCATTGATATTACTAAAGCATTCGACCGAGTGTGGCATCGTGGCCTTCTACAAAAATTGAGAAATTTCGCTATCTGCGGAAATTTATTGGTCTGGTTTGATAGCTATCTCGAAAACCGTTACCAGAGAGTAGTTATAAACGGCAATGAATCTAGTTTACTTCGCTTACATGCTGGAGTACCACAGGGCTCGGTCATTGGTCCCGTGCTATTTTTAGTCTTTATTATTAATGGCATGTCCAGAGATATTTTTTAACAATATTAGACTGTTTACTGATGACACCTGCCTATACGTAATATCTGATAACCTAGACGCACACGTTGCAACAATTTACCCTGATCTTCAGATCATGACGCAATGAGGCTGAATGGGCTAGAACATGGCTTGTCGAATTTAATGCCTCCAAAACTACTAGTCTGTTTCTTTCTCTGCTTAATGGTACTACTGTTTTCCCAGTTAAATTCAAAAATTCTTAAATACTCCCATCAAACAACCATAAACATCTTGTGATTACCATCAATAACAAAGGCACTTGGCTTACTCACGTGGAAAACTTAATAACAAATGCTCAACACAAACTTTCTTTACTAAAGGGCCCAAAATATATCCTAGACCAGACATGCCATGATATCATTACCAAACCTTTATTAGGCCGTATCTAGAATACGCAGATGTTGTCTGTGATAACATATCACAATATCTGGTAACTTGACAACTGCGTTGTTCTTTCCATAGTTTTTCGACTGCAGTTTTAAGAGAGTATACGAATCCTTAATTCCGAGATTATATATCTTCACCTGACAGGAGATCGACTTTCGGCTGGTCAGTAAGATATAGAACACCGTTAGAAATCGTCTTCATGGTTTTGTCGTTACGTCGTCTTCATAGCTTCGTGATTCGCCTTGTGAACACCCATCTGCACTATTCACTTGACTATCTTTCGTGTCACAAAGGCTGATCATTTAACCAGCTTATATTTAGCTTCCACATTAATGCAGAACAGCTACATCCAGTAAGTTAGCTTCCAAATGCCTAATATCCGGCATCGATTCTCCTTTCTACTAGCACGACAGTAGCGAGAGTTGCCCTGGACTCTTCTTAGCTTTCTTCATCTCATCTGAAATGCTGACATCTGGCTGTAAACACTGAACAATAAAATCCACTAATTCCGGATAATTCCGGCATCCCTGTTGCAGAGCATAGAGTTGGCATCAGCTACGCCGCATACAAGAACTTCTTGAGCCTGGCTGTTGTTCCTATTCCCTGAATGGATGTGTGTTTCACTCTTTTCATGTAGGGCTGTCTCTATGAGCTACATTGGTAGAATACCGAGGTTCGAAAATCTGTACATACTTGTGCCATGTTTCCCTTTCGTTCACTGACATCCATATGTTTCGCGGTATCTTCATCCAATGTGTAAAATAGATGAAAGCTCCATTCTAGGCGTGAAAACCGGTCCCCCCTGCCCCCCCCCCCCCAAATACAAATCAAACTAGAGCTGCAAAATCTACGGCTACATCGTCCTCTGAATTAACTCACTATAATACCAATAGTACAAATGATGGTTCAAATAACTTTAAAGTCACAATCTGCATCACGATCGCACCACTTTCAACCTAGGTAGAGGATACGGTAATATACGTGGAAATAATCTGAGGCCAAGAGCCTTATCACCACCACCAAAATAATAATAATAATAATAATAATAATAATAATAATAATAATAATAATAATAATAATAATAACTAGACTGCTTGGTCGATGACGCATCATCACAAATCTCCACGTTCACCCCCTTGAATCTTTGACTCCCCACAACCCACTCCCGGTGGCGGAGACAAATGCAAATGTCCTCTTGCACTCAAAAATTATATGGGTGACTCACATATTAAATTAGGTTGACTTATCCAACAGTGTCAGTGGAGTTGCATTACAATCAATTTCATGATCTTTTGACTCCATCCCCCACCAACCGCACCCCACCCCACCCACCATGGAGTCTGGACCAAATGTACTCATGTGTCTATCCTCTCCACATTGATATGGCTAATGCACATGCCAAATTTGCTTAGGTTCCGTCCAATGTTTTCGGAGGAGTTGCTTTGCAATCACTTTCTTGACCTGACCCCACCCACCCCTGTGAGCGGGCCAAATCTAATTGTGCTCATGCACTCCACAATGATATTGGTAACTTACATACCGAATTTGCTTGAATTCGGTCCAACAGTTCCTGAGGAGTTGCATTACAATTAATTTCTTGACGTTTTGACCCCATCTCCACTGCAAAGGGGGAGGTACCAAATTTAAATGTGCTCATACACTCCACATTAACATGGGTAACTCACATACCAAATTTGGTTGAATTTCCGCTGAATGGCGTCGGAGGAGTTACATTATAATCAATTTCCGCCTGTTAAAATTGAACCTACTGACCCATGTAAATGGCCTCTTACACCCCGCACTGATATGGGTAACTCACATATCAAATTTGGTTGAATTCCGTCTACTGATTTCGTAGGAATTGCTTTACAGTCAATTTTACCTTTTAACTCTTGCACTCCATACTCATATGGGTAACACACACACATTTAATTGAATTCCATCCAATGGTTTTGGAGGAGATGCATTACAATCAAGCAGCCTATGCATCCCTCATTCTGCCATAGCTCGAAATCCTTTCTTTTGCAACCTACTTTGTCTCCACTGCTATGCAAACTGCACCACCTACACAGGCAGTTCATATATCCGCAGCGGCAACAAGTTCTTCTATTACCACTTCCTTCACCACTGCCAATACAGTCTCACCTATTGAGTGTAGTCCAACATCATCCTTTGTGCCCATGTTCATTATGGTTAGTATAAGGACATAGCCCTCACATCCGTTAATTTTCACAAAGAACGTTTACCCTTTAACCTACCTAATTACAACATCCATCCCTCTAGAACTCCTACACTGCATCAATCTCCTGACCGAAATAGCCATTTCGTCCAGAGGGACACGGAAGTTGTAGCCCATTTTGTAATCATCAAACGACTATGGAGAAATTGACTCGATATATATATATATATATATATATATATATATATATGGATGGGGTGCTAGGAGAAAGCATTCTCCTAAAGAAGTCGAGCTCCTTCCTGCTATGACAGGACATACATTAAAATGGTGTTTCATGATTGGTTGGCATGAAATTTCTGCAACAATTGAGACATAAACCGCTAACAATTATTAGTGCTCATGCATATAGATCCATGTCTCCTACTCGCGTGCAATTATGTTTCGCTACTGGAAAAATATTGGAAACTTCGAGTGAAGCAAATGTAACAATTTATATAGATGATCTCAAGTTTATTCAACATATAATAGTAATAGAAATACAAAATGCTGCCCTACTAGGCGCAAACTTCTTACAGGTTTCGGAATACATCATCCACATCAAGCAATAAGAGCTTGAAATAGATGGGTATTGAATACCTTTTGGGACAATGTAGCGAATTATATCACACCTGTTCGTTGATCCTTGCTAACTCGGCTATGATAGAGATGGGACAGAAGGATCCCTTGTGTGCTATGGCTCACAAGTCTAGTATTCTAACATATTTCGCTTTATTTACTACATGCTGGCGACAAATTGTGCCAGTTCACATGCCATGTGGAGACCCAGGATAATAATCATATTCTGTTCCATGCATTTAATCGAAATGCAGCATCTTATGTGGATGCCTCATGGAGGTAATGGACATCCATAATGACGTCGAAAGCGAAGAAGAAACCAACAAAACTGAAATAATATCAGACCTTTCCGAAAACATTTGCAATCTATACAATCGATCTACTGAAGGTATTTTTAGTGAAAATAATGCGATGGTTCAACATTCTTTCTCCAAAGGCAACTTAGACCTTGAAGAAATAAATGTGTTTGGTATGTCATTCAATCGACACTAGCAATGCATGATCAGTGTGTATTGCGGTTCAATGACTTCCCTTCCATACGATGGCATAAGCCCATCATTTGATCTGGCCAGCGGCTACTGGCAAGTAGCGATTTCGGCTGAGGATTGTGAGAAAACTGTGTTCATCTGTGAAGATGGTCATTTCCAATTCCAAAAATACCATTTGGCCTGTACAACTCCCCAGGCATGTATGCGAGTCTGCTGGAGCAGGTAGTCTGTCAGGTTCAGTGGTAGGTGTGCTTATGCTAACTAAGCAACATCCTGGTATTCTGTTCCTCTTTCGAAAATACTATATATAATTTCTGGAAGGTATTAGATCGTTTTGCTGCCACACATCTTAAATTAAAACCAAAGAAATGTCATTTCTTCCAGAAGGAAGTTGAATTTCTTGAGCATTTGGTCTCCGTGGATGGAGTCCCAATACAACAAGACAAAATTTGTGTGGTTACATCGTCACGTACTCAGACTTCTGTAACATAAACTTGTAGCTTTTTAGGGTTATACCAATACTATCGAATGTACATAAAACATTTTAGCAAAATTGCTTTACCATTTATTTGAATTTACTCGTGAATGGGAAATCGCATTCAAAGGTTTAAAAACAAAATTAACCGAAGCTCCCATTATTAATTCATCCTGACCCTTCGCTACCCTTTATATTGGACAGTGAAGCTTCACCCTTTGGCATCGGAGCAGACTTATGCCAGATTGATCAGGGCAGCAATTAATGTGCCCTAGGTTATGAGTCACAAACTTTAAGCAAAATCAAGTAATGGTATGTGGCCACTAAACATCTTGGCATTTATGTGATCATCCATTCCAGGGGCGTAGGCAGCATGGTAGATGGGGTGGTCCTTATGTTGGATAAGTGGGACATGGTTCCAAGTCAGGTGGGGGGGGGGGTGTCTGAGGGTTCTTCCCCAGAAAAATTTCCAATTTGAGTGCTCTCAGATGGCTTCGCGTGCATTTCTGGAGGTAAATATGGCCCTTGTACTGACTGAAGAACGGAACTCGGGTTAAGTGGGGGTGGTTCGTTCGAACCCGCCCCCCCCCGAACCCCCCTTGGCTACGTGCCTGCATTCACACTACATACAGATCATGCATCTCTGCGATGGCTGAAAAATCTAAAAAATCCAGAAGGATAAATTGCTATGTGGCAAGAATTGCTTCACTCCTTCAAGTTTATTGTAGCACATCTTCCACGCAAACAGCACGGAAACGTGGATATACTTAGTCATCAATATGCACCCTAAGAGTGGTTATTTCCAGCATTACCGAACCTTCTGATCTACCGACATTTCCTGACCTCAATTTCGACCTTTGAACACCTGAAAATATTTAAATAGCAGATCCACATTTACAACATATGTATCTGGCCGGCTCCCATTTCACCAAAAAAATTGATTTCCACTATGTCCCCCAACTACGACTAGTATCAACATTATGCTGACTGCTGTGTTGTCGAAGACATATTATATATGGAAGGGCATATCGTCATTCCGGATTGCCATGCCCTAGCAGTTACATGACAATTCTAGTCGCTTAGTGGTAGAATGAACCAAACAACGAATAAAGTGCAAATCCCATCAGATCAATATTATACATAGCGTCAGAACGTATGTAGGTAACTGCATATCTTGCCAACGTTGCACATGAGGGCCATAATATCGAGCACTCAATTCGAGGTAGTCGCCATTGATATTCTCGGATGCTATCGATGAAGGTAACAAATACATCATTGTATTACAAGATTACTTCACCAAGTGTGTAGAAGCCTTCCAACTTCCTGATCAATAGGCGGCCACCCTGGCCAATGTCCTCATTCCACTTCAGAATGCCACAAGAGTTGAATTCAGATCAGGGCTCTAATTTTGAGAGCAAACTCTTTTCAGAGTTATGCAAGTGGCTCCATATAGAACAACCGTGAATGACACGTTTTCACCCCCACAGGGATGGAAAGGTGGAACGGCTCAATAGAACATTAGCCATCATATGCACTGCTTGTGTACCGTACATCAGTGCATACACGCACTGGGTGTACACCCATGAATCTCATGTTAGGACACAACCTTTCACAACCACCATGTACATTGAGATCCCCATGATTCTGGAAGAAATCAATAGCCCTCCGCTCTATGTAGAATTGATGCGCCTGAGGATGGAGGATGTACACACTCGAGAAAATTACCAGGCAAGTTGCAAACCCTGTGTACATGGTAATCCTTAAAATCCTGGATAGAATGTGTGGGTATGAGACACAATGCCCCATAGGATGCATCCTCACAAGCTTTGTACAAATAGAAGGGACCATATGTGGTTCTTGAGTGAACATCCGACATCATATAAATTAAGGGGACCTGAGAGCAAGATAACGATCTTGCTTTTTGATTACCTACACCCCTGCATTGGAATGGAGAACGATCCACTTGGAGACTTGGAAGTGAGTTCAGAGGATGCAGGGATACCTGTGGCGACATCTCTAAGACCCATAGCACCCTCCTCCCTCAGAATGCGCCCCTGGCTCGCCCCCAGCAGCCCTCAATGCCCATTCTTCTTGGTACAGAATCGAACGTATTAGAGATGGAACAGGGAATGATGCAGATGCAGAGAACCTCGCTTCACCCCTTGTTACTCACAGGACATGCACGGGAAGAGCCTATCTCTGCGACGTTCCTTCTTTTCTTCAGTTATACAGGATTGATTACTCACTTTCCCTGTACATTCGATCCAGGAGGTCACAAATGTTTCCGTGGATCCCACTTCCTCCCTCTTTGTCTGTCGGAATGTACCAAAGGTTGAGTCACCATCCTCGGGCTGTTCGACTTCAGACCCGATTCTATGTCTTTTGTTTTCTGATCCTAGATGATACACCTCAGCCCACAATCTCCTCCCTCCTTCTCTCCATGCTGATGTACCCCTCCCTGGTGATTATGTGTATGGATGCGGAGAATAGTTTCACGTTATATCATTAAAATCATTTTGTCATGCCCTTATTCCAATGGAACATATCGTTCTAAAGCACATTATACAATTGTGGATAGTGCCACATATTCCGGATATGCGGGTTATTGCTCAGTTAACTATTGTATCATACTTTCCTGGTATGCACATTACTAGCTTATCAGGCATTACTTCCCGACTTGATATATAGTCACCACATCATATAGCTTGACAATGTCATGACTTCTACCATTCAGGCACTGCAACTCGTCAACACTCCTTGTTCACAACTGCTGTTGGTCAGTTATTGTGCTGGTGGAGTTGTGGAATTCACCGGCCTCTGGAAAGAACAGCAAAAATGAACAACTATTGACAAATTTATTCGGAATACTAATCTTCTTAAATCTGAGTACATTTATTAATTGCGCATCAGCAATAAGAGACTAGTGAGACTACTACTTGCAGACACCAAGCTGAAAGTATGAGTCAAGCCAGTGAAGTCTAGAGTTTGAGACATCAATCGGCTTCCCACAGGGAGATGGTCTATCTCCGGTGCTTTTCACCTGTTACTTTGCTGCTGCATTGACATCTGTGTGGGAAAGTTCCACAAGACCAAACACACACACCGTCCCCCACCCACCCCCAGTATAAATACTGGGTATGCTGCTAGAGATGGAATATGCCAATGATGTGGACTTCATAGACGAGGAAAAGAAACGCCTTGACGAACTTCTCCCAATAGCTCCAAGCAAACTAAAAATATTTTTATGAATGAATCCAAAACAGAGTTCACACACATATACCTATATCTACAAAGCATGAAACTAAAGAAAATGATGACCCACTTCGTGGCGGCGAACCATGAAGGAAAAGTAACATCATGGACTCACTGCTTTGCAGTACTGCTGACATTTCTGCACGCTGCGTCATGGGAAACATAAATTTGCAGTCCTTCTAGAAACTATGGATTCGTAGATCAAAGCTGCCCTTGATTAAAAGGCTACGTTAATGCAATGCAACCTGCGTATCCTTAATGCTGCACAACTGTAACAACTGGGCAGCTCCAAAGGCAGCTCTAGGCAAACTCGATGCGTGTCACCACACACACACTTATGCACCATCACTGGACACGGTGGGCAAAAACGACTGACTGCAGCTGTATGATGTTTCTACTACTACAACCGCAGAATACAGTAATCATACATAATAAGAGAAAATTTTCATTATCGTGCTCAACAGTACACATACACTGTCTACGTCAATAGTTCTTTAACCATTACACTGTGAGTGCCAGTGGTGTAATGCATAGACCACCAGCTCAATAACCACATACTGTGATAATCAGTGATGCTATACCTCATATTCTACTACCATATTCGACACTAAGGCCTATAATGATCACCAATCCAGTGGTGCTATCGTGTGAACATGATCGGTTCATAGATCGTTTTGGTTATCTGGACTGAGATGAGGAGGCCCGGTGGCACTATCACAAACGGTATGAAGTAGAAGGGAGCATTAGTTCCTTGTCACTATGTCGACCCTCTCCCTCCATCATCGGGCATACCACCATGCCTATTTGCTTTATAACTCTTATTGTATGTCCATGGCGTAAATCTTTATATAGGGCCAACTGAAAGAGTATACCATTGTATAACTCTCTAAAAACATATAGTATATAATGCTTAACACGCCACCTTAACCCTTGTAGCTTTGAGCGTAACTTCTTACCTGACTTATTATAAAAATAAACTCATCGCCTGGGAGATGGGAAGAGCCGTCCTCGTGTCTGTCTCCTAAATGTGACAAAAAGACTTTCATAGACCGAAGTGAGTCTATTGAGAGCATTACACAATGCATAGGCATTGTCATTGTAAATACCACACTGTGATAAAACATTGTGTGAAATCCACATGAACGCTGGATTAAAACTGCCCCTGGTCATAGGCGTGCCCTATATAGGTGAGATGCCCTTTAATATGCTGACAAGGCCAATTGACCAGTAGTAAGATATATCGCATGTGACAATTTAGAACAATTGTCTAGTAATTATACATTTAATTGCATACAATCACAGTTAATTAAAAAATTGAAACTCTTACTGATAAAATAAATAAATGTGCGTATGTTGCGAGGCGTATTGTGGATACAGGTAAACAGAAGTTTTCCCCAACCTTTAATTTACTCTTATATCACGATATTAGTCCATGTCTACCAGGTGACTTTATAAACGATAAGTTGATTTAGTAAATTCCTCCATCAGTCTTGCAACTCGCCAGCTATCAAAATTCTGTTTATCACAGGTCAGGATGAAACAAGCAGAGTATTAAATTACTTCAAAGCAACTGACATTGCCGCATCTGTTGTTTCAAGAGAGACGTACGTGTCTCACACCTTCCACTTATTCCAGGTCATAAAAGTTATTTTTACCCCAGCGGGTGGAGACCCCATCATGACCAAAAGAAAAAAAAATTGTACTAATAGCTGTACGTAAGTAAATAAGTACGTGTTTGGACTAGGTCTTGGGAAGACACCTAGCGAAATTGACAATGATCCGAAATCCAAGATGACCGCCAACCACCGGTAGTAAGTGTGTAACTTACATGCGTTTTTCGCTAGATACTTACACTCAAAATCTATGCAAATATTTGCTAAGAAAATCTTCAAAATAAATTCCCTTCCTAGGCAGGTGCCGCAACCTTTTCACAAACTGAATATGGACTTCCATGACATCAATTAGATCGTGAAATTGCCACCTCTTTCTCACCGAAGGGACCGCCAATTCACACTTCTTCATTATTCGTACCGAAAGCTAAGTCAGTTCGTAAAGATTTGCCATTTCATCACTACACACAACAAAAGCTGTCACCTGCTGGTGAGACCTTTACTTCCAAAGCATATGTTCCGACTGATCCTATGGCCGACGATGTTAGTCCTGAACCATTGTGTCCGTATCTGCTTCCGAGGAGGAAGTTTTCCATCCTACTTCAGCTGAAATTTCAAAATTGAATTCTCCGGCTGTCAGCCAATCTATTATCTCCGAAGCATTTTCCATCATAAATAAACCTTTGGAGATAATGGAAATAGTTGTCCCACCTTCCGCTTCGGACAGACATTATTACCGTTCCCATGACTAAGGTCTTCGCAGCAGTATTATATCTGCTGATCTGTGTGACTCGTTCCACACTTCCGAAGTCTACAGCGTCATCACTGTGCCTAATTTCGTCACCCATGGCATCCACCAATCATCCTCGTAAAGACGTCTCTGCATTTTCTCTGGTCTCTCCGACTATTACTTCACATCATTGTGTCATTCTCACGGAGGTGACTGACAATTCACCTGCAATGGAGTTTTCCAGCAGGCAATTACCACACAGACTTCTGTGCATTAATGTTCTTGTTGCTGCATGCAACACCAGTAAAATAGTCCAATCAGTGTATGAACTTTTGTATCGTAGCTGCGCTTATATAAATATTTGCTGTCACATTATAACATTTTTATGTTCAAACATTATATAAATACAACTGCTATACTGTATCGTATTCTCTAGGCACTTTCGAAATACTCAGGCCTAGAGAACTAAGTACTCCGGTCTGAGGAGGATGCCCATGCATGGAATTGTGAAAGTCTCAAGAAAGACATGTATATAAAAATAAAAGAAAGCAGAGAAAGAAATCCGCTAAAACAAGACATAATACAAAACTTAAAACCTGCGCCAAAAAGCCTGATATATAAAAATCAAAGGCCTCTCACCCTCTGTCTATACTACCACTCCCTTCCTTCGAATTTGGTGAAGAGCTAAGAGGGGATAGTGTAATAAAATTTGGGGTTGGTCGTGTCCTCTCGGGAATATCTCGGGTGTCGAAACTGGACCATCCGAATCCACAGTATGCATCCGTGTGTACTTCCTGCTGGTGGCTAGGAGAGGGTCACCGCGAATAGTGTACCTTTTACCACTGATAGAGCGTGCATTGTGGATGCTGCTGACCTACCTGCTAGCAGCGCATTTATCCATAGCTGACTTGCCTAATTATATCATATACACATGATTCTCCTTTCCTTAATTATGAACCCTAAAACCATTCCAATATTGGTTCAGTATGAGATATTAATGATTAAAGTTTCCTCAAAATCAAACTTGCAAGAAAACTACATCAGCTCCAGCAGATTCTTACACCATAAAATTTGTCGCGTGGTCAGCTTCCTGGGCTATGTCTCGCACGCTGATTGGTTTCTTTAACTTCAGAGTCGCACCTCCTCTCTGGCACTGCCACTATAAAACGAGATTCTTTCTCATCTCTACATGCTGTGCTGAACAGATCTTCTTATAGTGTGTTAGAACGAACGTTTGACGATGGCGAGCCTGAGGCAAGCCGTTATTTTATTTCATGAGTCAGTACCATTCATCAAATCTCGTTCACAATGAAAGCTTCGCCTGCCCTCCTCGTAAACATTTTTTGGCTGATTTCTTCTACTGAGAACCTAAAATGCCAGCATCCAGCCATTCCAGTTTATTTTACCAGGAAACAAATAACTTTCCCAGAAGTTCTGTCTAAGACTTACAGAACTATAATTCATCCCTCTATGGCCACCGGTAACTTGTGTGCCTGTAAAGATTCCCTACTGCAAGCACGAAATCACAGTAAATTGGACAAATACATTCTCAACCCGTGACATCCAGTGACGTCCTATACACTGCTACAGTAAATTCGTAGATTTCTGCAGAGTTCTTCCTATTCTCAATTCTTCAAGTTAGATGTTTCTCCTAAATGAACAATTGTGTTCTTTACGTCTTTCTTCAAATGCAGCTTTATCAGAGCAAAGGAATCCTTAATTCCAAGAACACATATATTCACCTGACCGCAGTGACCGGAAATTAACATCTGCATGGTCAGCAGAAAATAGAACACTGTTAGAAATTGTCTTCCTGTTTACATCATTACCTCGTCTTCTTAACTTCATTGTGATTCACATTGTAAACACACAGCTGCGCTTTTCTTTCAGCCGTCGTTCGTGCCATGAAGACTGGTAATTTAACCAACTCACATTTAGCTTCCAAATTAGTGCAGAACAGCTACACCCAGCAGGTTAGCTGCCCTTCCAATGCTTCCTGATACTTCAAACATCCGTGTTGCGTAGCATATAGTTGGCATCAACTATGCCACATACAAGAACTTCTTGACCCTGGCTGTCGTTCGTATTGTCTGGATTGACGTGTGTTCCACTCTTTTCATGTAGGGCTGTCGCTAAAAGCTTCTACATCGGTAGACTACCAGAGTTCGAAAATATGTAGTGATTGTGCCAAGTTTTCATTTCATCCGCTGTGTGTGTGTTTCGTCGAGGAACCATTCATTCTATCATAGTTTATCTCGATGTGGACGTAGAAACTCAACTTGGATGAAGATCCAGGTCAACCTCTTCTGGACCATTTCCATGGATTTTGTGCCACTGAACAATAATTTCAGGACTCTGTGTTCATATATTAATATATTTATTTAGTGGATCATAAAACAAAGTTTTAACCCTTAAATATGAGTAATCCCTACAATATCAGACGCTTGAATTCTTTCACCCCAGTTAGATGTCGAACGGAACTCTATTGCGAGTCATTTTTCCCAGCAACAGTACGTGTCTGGCACCTGCCACTATGTCTAATACCCTACCAGAATTCAAGACCAAACTAAGAGCAATGTCCCAGATACCCAGTCCCCCTCCGTGGTAGTACGTCGGCTCAAGAGTGGCTAATATATGTTTAAGTAGACTTCGTAGCGGCTGCAGTTGATTAAATAGACATCTATTCAATAACTTCCTCTCTGACTCTGCCAGTTGCGCATGCGACCACCCTGATGAATCTATCAAACATTACCTTCTTTACTGTCCACTTTTTAATGAGCAAAGAACCACATTTGAAAATGAGCTTGCCTCCAACCAAATCCCCTCAACAACCCTAACTACTCAGCAACTTCTATATGGCCGCGCTGACATTGATGTAGAGTTAAACATCACAGTTTCCACCATTCTATGTCATTATATTACTGACACCTGTCAGTTTAAATGACCTACAATAATTTCTAACACCACTCTTGGATTGTGTCAACGAATCCATAGCCACGGAGGTTTCTGGATGGCCATGCAGTGTGGACCAGCACGGATGACTACAGCACATCGAGCTCCTCCTTTCCCCTTATACCGTCTTATGATTCGTCAAACCATGTTTTTCTCCTTCTTTCTTCGTCATCATTAGGATGCCTACAAAATCTATTATTATTATTATTATTATTATTATTATTATTATTATTATTATTATTATTATTATTATTATTATTACTACATCCCATCAAAATATTTGGCGGGGTATTATGTAATGGCGCGATCCGCCCATCCGGGTGGTCAGGCAGGTGTTCGGGCGGGCGGTTGGGCGAACAGTCGGGCAGGTGGGCGGGCAGGCGGGCAGGCATACGAGTGGCAGAGTGGTTTCCGGATGATAACTCCATTACCGTTTGTTAGATCACATTGAATCTTCATAGGGTGGTTGGAATAGATCTTGGGAAGAAACCTATCGAAATCGAGAATGATCCGAAATCCAAGACGGCCGTCAGCCACCGGCGGCCATCTTAAAAATTGGTTTCTGGATGATAACTCTGCTACCGTTCATCTGATCACTTTGCAACTTCAGAGGGTGATTGGACTAGGTCTTGGGAAGAAACCTATCGAAATCTACGATGATCCGAAAACCAAGATGGTCGCCAGCCACCAGCGGCCATCTTGAAAATTAGTTTCCGGATGATAACTCTGTTACTGTTTATCGGATTGCTTTGAAACTTCATGGCATGGTTGGACTAGGTCTGTGGAAGAAACCTATCGAAATCGACAATGATCCAAAATCCAAAATGGCCGCCAGCCACCGGTGGCCATTTTGAAAATTAGTTTCCAGATGATAACTCCGTTACCCTTTATCGGATCGCTTTGACACTTCATCGGGTGTTTGGACTAGGTATGGAGAAGAAACGTATCGAATTGACGATTATCCGAACTCCAAGATGGCTGCCAGCCACGGGTTGCCATATTGAAAGTTGGTTTCTTGATGATATCTCTGTTACCATTTATCGGACCACTTCATAGGGTCGTTGGAATATGTCTGGTGAAGAAACTTATCGAAATTTATGATAATCTGAAATCCAAAATGGCCACCAGTCAGAGGAGTCCATCTTGAAAATTGGTTTACGGATGATACCGCCTTGACCGTTTAACGGATCGCTTTGACACTTCATAAGGATGACTGGTCTGGGTCTGAGAAAGAAATAAATCGTTTCTGATAGCTTTCATTAATTGGTTTGCCATCACGACGGGGTATTATGCGTCGTTTGCGGAGCTTTTGTTATTATTGTTATTGTTGTTATTACTGTTATGACAGATGACAAAATTAGCCTCTTGATTTATTTAATATACTATATTTCTACGTAAGTGGGGGAGACGCTCAAAATACATGTCTTATTGTGCTCCCACATAGACTAAAAAGTAAACTTTGTTTAAACCAAAGTTGGTCTCCTCTCGAATACGATGCTACGGTTTCAGTTTCAGTTTCACGTGTATTACACTCAGGCTACAGAGGTAGCGTATGGGGGTACATAGTTATAACAAATATTATGGCGCGTAAAGTGACAAAATATACAGTGATTATCACGAGGTTAATAAATAAATAAATAAACAAATAAATACTAATTACATTAATAACAGCGCTAATAGACTTGTTGACTTATTTTTTCTTGGCATATGAAAGGTATTTACAAATCTTTTGGAGAACTGGCTTGTTGCATATTGGAAGTAGTCCTTTAGCGTTAGTTTATATCATGGAATATTGTTACTGTGGCAGCTGGCAGAGTGCCAATTATAGGTCTAGCTACTTTTTCCCGCTGCTTAAAATCTGGTAACTCTACCGTGTGACTGTGTTGTGCCTGGCAAAGTGCCAAGTGCCAATAAAGGTATATTTTGACGCTAACATGTTCATCATTTAATTTATTTATTTACACCCAAGCCACATCATAGCACAAGGGGACAATGAATAGAGTGAGTATTTCCTTAGACACTGTTTGAGAATTTTAACGCGCCAATGTTAGTTTATATTATGACATGTGGTTACTATGACAGCTGACAGAGTGCCAATTTTAGCTCACCGTGCCCGACGCGTCAAGTAAGTTTATGGAGCAGGTACACTTATACAAAAATTTGATTGGCAACATTTTCTGGAGGTTATCTGGGATTTTCAGGAAATAATCTAAAACGCGACGCCGCATTAACCAAAAGTCCGATTTTAACGAAATTTGGGTTGACCAAGTTTGAACCTTCAGCTAATCTAACGAGAAATTTGATTGTTAAATTTTTTTGTCGGCGTGTGTGTGCGTGTGTGTGTGTGTGTGTGTGTGTGTGTGTGTGTGATGCGCGAGCGCGGGTGGGGTGCCCTAATTCTGAGAATAGAATAAAAATAGTATTTTAAAAATAATTAATGTATTTTATAAACTAATTTTCACAGAAATTATTTGGGGTTAAGCAATTTAGAGGCCCTGATACGGTGAGGCCCTAAGCTGAAGCTTATTTAGCTTAGTGGTAAGTACGGCACTGACGCTCGTATAGTTGTTTTGAAATTTTCGTAATGCATAATTCTCTATCTTTTGAGGAGGGAAATGAAACCCGTCACTAATAAGAAATTAACTTTTAAGTGAAAATATCGTTGTTAGTATAAGGGCTGGGCACCTATTGAGTAAAGAATAACGTTTGAAAATCGAATCAAGCACAAGGGAAAACAGTTCTTTTGAAAATCAGAAAGAATTGTCAGATGGATTAGAGTTATACTGTTATGTTTTAAGATTATATTAGGTTTATTTATTGGTGACGGGTTCTCTTGAAGTTTACGCGTCACGCTCGATTGCCCCTCGCTGGCATATGTACAGTTGCTTTATTATTTATTAATGCCTTCTTGATTTGCTGGTTTATTGAGCGCATGACTTAACAGATGTCGTTGTAGCTTATATACGCTGGACTGAGATAATACTTAGTATATTTTTAATATTATTATTATTATTATTATTATTATTATTATTATTATTATTAACATTCTTATATTCATTGTGAAAACAAATTGACTGAATCACTTGCCTTATAGTTCCCCTATTTCCAGCATGTTTTGCATTTAGCTACCCCTCTTGGTATTCAGCAGTAAAGGCATACACATTGATCTACAATGCCAGTAGTCCGTACAAGCGATTACTGAGACTTACTTTCTAAATGATTCTGGCTCAGGTTCAGCTTCGGTTTGAATGTAAACAGACTCTACATGAGTGCGCGTGATCAAAACAATCTTTGAGACACGGGGCTGAGCAGTTGCAATTATAGCATATGTAAGACATAATTGGTGCATGGCGACATAAGCCATAATGGAGGAATGAGTATTAGCTGTGCCCCGCCCATTCCTAGTTACGCTCCACTTACGATGTTCGCGTGTTACGGTCGATCGATCCCTACACTCATCGAATCTCAATTTCCTGAAACATATACAGGTAATGGACCTTTTCATTTTTAGCTATGCCCCGCCCATCACTAACTAAGCTCCACCCACACCTCGCCGTGTTGGGATTGATCGATCCCCGAATGCCCTAGCTATCAATTTCCTGAAAACTATACATGGAAGCTGTTGAATATTTTGTAACTAATTTGACTGGGTGCTGTTGCTGCCTATAGCAGCAACAGCCCCCAGTCAAATTAGTTTCAAAATATTCAACAGAATATTTATTAAATAGTAAAAGCAAACAATTTGTACAACAACGCATATACCGTCTTCAAATATGCGCTCCTGACGTACTTATCTACGTCATTCATGACGTCATTCTCATTATGATGTCATTATACACATCCCGCAGTTCATTATGACGTCATATGATAAGTGGGTGCACTGGAAAGGTGAATTGCTTTTGAATATTTTAAAACTAAGTTGATTTAACTAGGTGCTGTTGCTGCCTATACGAATCAAACTAGTTTCAAAATATTCATTAGAATGTTTATTAAATAGTAAAGCCATGCAATTCATACAACTTGACGGACTATTAATTCATTCATGACGTAATTGATTATGACGTCAGTCTACACGCGACCTTGTTAATTATGACGTCATATGATTGATCGTTAGACTGGATTCATCCATTGATGGCAATGGCAAGTGTTAATCATGAGAATACACAAGGCATAAAATGATGGGCCGATTATACAAAAATTAAACCACGTACACGGATTATTGATATAATATACTCGGTCCGGCGGGTGGGTGCGCGCATGTATTTGATGGACGGACGGATGGATTGACGGACAGACAGATGGAAGCACGGACACTCGGATGGACGGAGGAGGGGGGGACGGATGGATGGCCGGCTGGCCGGCTGGCTGGCTGGCTGGCTGGCTGGCTGGCTGGCTGGCTGGCTGGTTGGCTGGCTGGCTGGCTGGCTGGCTGGCTGGCTGGCTGGCTGGCTGGCTGGAAGGACCGACGGACACGGTCTGACGGACGAACGAACGGACGGACGGATGCCCAAACTGACGGGCGGATGGATGGACGGACGAGCGGATGGACAGGCAAAGGGATGAATGAATGACGGACGGACGAACGGTTCGGTTGGCGGCCGGTGCTCAAACCAACGAAATTGAAAATATGCCTAGTTATTAAAAAGAAAGAATTAGTAATCTAAATGCATGTTTTAAACGTGCATGTTTTTCAAATAATTAATTGGGCCTATACAATATTCAATTAAACTAAACATGCGAATTAATAGCTGAAAAAACAAACAAATGCAATTGTAACGATACCCACCCCTCATATGCGCACGCTATAGTATTTAACGGAAGGAATGAACTACGAAACCCCGATGCGTTCTTGTGTAAATTAAATTTAATTCAACTATCGAGCCTGTCATTCCAGCGATACAATTTCAAAAATGGCCTTCTGTTGGTGTGCAAATGGACATTTCTCAAGACCACTACGGATGCCGTTATTGGCTCATATGAGTGTCAAAGGGTTAATACTTGTATTTTAAGTTCACTTGCTCATTGACTAGACAGAACATTATATATGTGGGAGGCCTAATCTTAATAACAAGCGTAAACAGGTTGGTCCTGTTATGACGCCCGAACAATACAGCCTGGATACGGGCCAAAACTACTAACAGTTTCACGTCTGAATACTAAACAACGATCATGCGTTCAAATGTGAAAACTACAATATATGAAACCCTTAAAATATTGAGAAGAGAACTAATTTAACTGAAAATTGCTTGAAAGATACACGATAATATTTTAACTATAATTTATAGCCGTATGCCTAATTCTTTAAATGCAATATGGTATTGAATGTTCGTGCGTCGATCAATCAGTTAGCGAGCCAAGTTAGCTTTGGAATAATTGATAAACCGGGGACAGAAGTTACGCTTACGGACACTAAGAAAGGTAGCGCTTTATCAATTCTTTATAGGTCTATATTATGTACTAAAATGATATACATGTGTGCTTACAAAATGTGTGACGTTTTATAAGGTATAGGACTTAGTTCTCGTCTGTGTTATAGCAACGCGTCGGTATCGCGAGTTATCCGGAGGAAAGATCATATTAACACACCTGAAGAGATGTAAGTACATATTTGATTATTTATTACCCTCGCCCAGTAATGGTAAAAGGATATTGTAATTCGGTCTGTCAATGGGCCTTTGGGTACCTGAAGCTGTTTCGAGATATCCGTGTGCCAACATATGAAATGTTGGGAAAATTTGAAGAATGGATTTTTGAACTTCGACTACGCCTACATATTTTTAATCAGATTGTGCAGGTTGTTACTCTTTGGGTCCTGAAGGTACGTGCTGATTTTGGGATAAAGGTCATGGTCACCATTTAGACGTCAAAGTTATTCCTTTCCGCTTTCCAGAAAAGAACCCACCCTTTATGAGGGGAGTTCATTTGACATATTAGAAGGTATCGCATGATACCCGTTGAAGAATTTAGCTGAGAGTATACAGCTACGGTGATTGTCCGATCATCACCAAACGTGTTCAGGAGGTTGCCCTTGCCGTCGCAAAGAACCCTATTAGCTTTTGCGTCACGGGTCCATCTCACTCTCAGTATGATGACATGGTCACCTATGATGACAACAAGGTTACAGGTTTTCAGTATATGGCAGAAATTAACTCCCCTTAATCAGACATATTCCAATTTCGCATATTAGAAGAGGTACACAGGCCTACTGACGCGCAGGAACCCCATTTTGGTAAGAAAAATCACCACATTTTGTTTTTGAGAAGTTGAAAACAAGATTTTTCTCTCAAAATTTCTACAAAAGTTATTGCCGCAAAAATTAGTTTGCGTCTGACCAACTTGAAACGTGATCATGTTCTAGAGCATATGCTGAGTTGATTTGCTATTAGGTTTATATTGGATCTGTCTGATGGTTTTCTCGAAATCTGTTTTCGTATGTGAGCGATATTTGACCAGTACTCTGGAGTATGTGAGCGATATTTGACCAGCTCTTTCGAGTATGTGAGCGATACTTGACCAGTGCATTCTAGAGGTTTTCGGATTTTCCGGATTTATCAGATCACGTCCAAAATTGTGGAGTCCTAGTGTACAGCCAGCCAGACCAGTTCTTGTCCTAAAATTTGAGCCAAATCGGATCAGGACTTCGCGAGATATTCTTCTAATATGCCATTGATGCAGAATTTTTTATCCGGATCACGACCAAATTCTGGGAATCTTGTCTTAAAATCTGAAGCAAATCGCATTAGTACATTTTTAAAAAGGCCCTCGGGGAACAGATAGCTGGCATCGACGTCAGCTCCGATCCAAACGAAGCCCTAACCAAAATACTGATATCTATGGAATCATCAGCTACTAGCACCATAGGTGTTCTAATAAACAACAGAACTAGGTATACTGACGACCCTCTCATAATAAAACTGTCAGCAGAACAGAAAGCGGTACGTCTGCGCATCTATCAAAGTGGCCAAAGTGAAGACCGCACCAAACTACACCATGAATGCAATAACACTCTGCGCCACATTAGCGAACGCTTAAAAGATCTTGCTATCCAACAAGCAGACGCCCTAGCAGATGAAATCACTGCCACGGTGACTGCCACCAGTGTTGCCCACAACATCCGATTTTTGCGGGTCCCAAGGACCCCACACTCTCAGATTTGGGGGTCCCACTGTAAAATCGGGGGCTCCCATGGGGTCCTCATCTGAAATATGGGGGTCCCATGTTTTTTTCTTAAAATAAACACAACACATTGATCTAATTATAAAGTACTGTATTAAACATGTTGAAAGCACTAGTTATGACATTGTGTAAATACTGTCAATGTATATATAGAGAATATTAACTATGCAGTGGTAAATTTTCAAAAATATGTATTCTGTGATCTACAATGGTGGCTAAAATTGTTCTATTGAAATGGCCCTTGTATATTTAACTAATAACATTTGAACTGCATGTCAATAAACAATAACTTAAAGCACTGTACTTGTTTGCTGTCTGATAAACCAACCAACCTACATTGACACCCTTGTATGATTAACATTTCCAAACACCATTACATTAGTAATTAGCAAAGACCACTGCATTAGTTTTTCTATTAAACCCTGACTTGACTTTGGACGAATTGAAAAATTACGAGTTGTTGAGGCGAGTTTGCTCAAGGACGGCTTGACCTTCTTCGATATAATGCGCGCATATTTTTTTTATAATGTAGCTGGAATGACTAAATATAGTGGAATACATAAGCTAAAATCAGACAAAACAATAATTTATCAAAAATAATCTGTAAAAATCAGATTAAACTGCGTAATTAGTGAAAATATATCAGCCAATAACCGGATATCTCTAATTCATAGGGAGGAACTATGTAACGCGATTGCTGATTGGGTGACGCATAGATAACGCATTAGCGTGTATCCAATAAGGACACTTGTATCTGGGGTTGTTTGGAAAAAATCAATATTTTAACGTATACCTACCTGGAGATCGACGATATCGTTGAACATCGCATGATGAGCTTTTTAGTTGAGAAATTGGGAACACCTAGCGATCGATTATTGTTAAACATTATAAACACTAATCCACCAGTCAATCAATCAGCCGCTATTACTAAATAAAAGACAGCGTATAGAGCGTATTGATACCGTTATTCAAACAGCAATACAAAGACACCGCCGCTAATCCGTCAAATGGCCATTCAAATGTAAAAGATATCACAATATCTTCCATATATTCCTTCATCCATTTAGATATTTTGATAAGTAAATAGAAACAAATATTTTGCCTGTAAGTCGTGCTTTAGGCAAGTAGGCATGCGCAAATTAATTTCAAAATATTCAGCATATTAGTGATAACAACTTTGTGATCTGTCCAATGTTCTGAGCTGTGAAAGGGTTACGACACCCAAACACGTTTGTATACGCTTGATCAGTTGTATTGGATTTCTCAAGCGTGAGTTCCTCTAGAGGGAAATTCCGCTGTTACCCAATCAAAAACGTCACACTGACGTTTAGCACAACGGACAGAAACAAAATGTTTCGGGCAGCCCGTGCCCCGAGAGTCGCTGAGTACACACCACAACTAACTGTACACAACTCTGAAGGACACCTTATCGGGACTGACCAGGGCAAAGCCGAGGCAATTCGAGAATGGTTCAAGGAACAGTTCACTGACCACGATGATGAGTCCTTGCACCCATTCTCAGGAGACCCCAGGCCATTATTAACACCAATTAATACAGCAGAGGTTGAGAAGGCACTTAAATCCCTGGAAAATGGACGTGCATCTGGACCTGATGGCATGAGCAATGAACTATTCAAATATGCAAGTGATATTATCTCAAAACCGACCACGCACCTAATCAATTCAGCTTTTATGCACCACCTTTCCATCGACGCTGTAGGCCAAAACATCCTTATCGCGCTACCAAAGCCCAAGACGCCACCTGCCCCCCCCTCCCCACCCCACCCCCAGCCAATCTGCGGCCCATTGCGCTCCTTAACAGCATACGGAAAATCCTATCCGGTGTTAGTGCCGCTTTCCATGTAAGCTTGTATGCGCGCTTTTCTGCTAGCAGAAAAGTCGATCCAGTGCATTTAGATAGAACCATTTCTCTCGCTTAAAAACAAGTCGCGCAGTTCGCGACTTTTCTGCTCGCTTTTCTGCTAGCAGAAAAGTCGGTCTAGTGCATTTCCTATATATACATTTCCACGAGCGCTTGTCCGTGCCATTGACACGCGCGCTTGTTATGTATGTTGATCTTGTGCGCATGCGTGTTGCCTTATAAGCAGGTTATTTTGCAATATTGCCTTTGAACGTTATGCAAAAATAATAATGATGCCGTGCAACCTGCATTTTCTTTTGTATTATTTGTGCAAGAGACAAGGAACTCGCATTTGTATGATGCAGTTGGTGCAGTTGACAAACCAAAAAAGAGTGCACAGATTTTGGGTGCAGATATTGTTCTACCAGATCAGTTAACTGCTCCTGTTTTGAAAGTTCAGCATCAAGTATCTCTCCTTTGCACTTTTGCGACATGACAGTGTAGTGTGTAGGAAAGCAAAAATTGATCAAAGATATGCATAAAGCTTTAAATTCTCTTGCCTACGCTAGGAAAACTGCCGGATTCGCTGGTAAACTCGCCTACATGGAAATAGACAAACCCGCGAGCAGAAAAGCGTGCGAGAACACGCGAGCATAGAAGCTCACATGGAAAGCGGGCCTTACTCTATGCCGCATCCGAGACAAGATCGACGACTTCACCGGATCATGTCAAAGTGGCTTCAAACGTGGACGCAGCTGCGCAGATATTGTATGGGCTCAACACATGCTTGTGTCGATATTCATGTCCAAACACTGGGCTTTCCACAAATTGGGCATTGACATGTCACGAGCATTCGGCACAATTAAGCGCTCAAAGATCCTAGATGTACTATGCCAGGCCAGTTGCAATGAAGATGAGCTACAACTAGTGAGACTACTGCTTGCAGACACCAAGATGAGAGTAGGAGTCAAGTCAGTGAAGTCTGTAGCGTTTGAGACATCAATAGGCTCCCCACAGGGAGATGGTCTATCCCCTGTGCTCTTCACCTGTTACCTGGCTGCTGCATTGAAATCCGATCGGGAAAATTCCACAAGACAACCCCCACCCCTCCCCCCCCCCCTCCTCCGGTGTCAATACTGGGCATGCCGTTAGAGATGGAATATGCCGACGATGTGGACTTTATAGATGAGGAAAAGAAACCCCTTGACGAACTTCTCCCAATAGCTGCAAGCACACTAAAAATTGAGAATCTCTTTATGAATGAATCCAAAACAGAGTTCACCCACATATACCTATCTACAAAGCATGAAACTATAGAAAATGACGGCCCACTTCGTGGCGGCAAACCATGGAGGAAAAGTAAAACCCTGGGCTCACTGCTTTGCAGTTCTGCTGACATTTCTGCACGCTGCGTCATGGGGAACATAGCTTCCCAGTCCATCTGGAAGCTATGGATTCGTAGATCAAAGATGCCCTCGATTAAAAGGCTGCGTTTATATAATGCAACCTGCGTATCATTGGTGCTTTATAACTGTAGCAGCTGGGCTGCTCCAAAGGCAGCTCTAGACAAACTCGATTCCTGCCACCGCAAACACCTACGCACCATCACTGGACATCGATGGCCAGACAACATAATTTCCAACGATGCACTATACAAGATGCATAATACGTCGCCGCTGTCTGTAAAAGTCGTCCAGCAAAGATGGTCCATGTTTGGCCATGTACTAAGGATGCCAGAAGAGACACCAGCACAGAGAGCCTTGGAATTCGCCCTACTCGGAGCCATCAGATACAAAACCAGGAGAGGACGTTATTGCATAAATATGCTAAGCGTGCTACGTGGTGACCTCAAGAAAGCAGGACTCGGTACACTCAAGTCAAGAATGGACCTGAGGAAGTTAAGGATTTAGGCTGAGGACAAGACACAGTGGGCAAAAGCGAAGAACGACTGATTGCAGCTGTAGGATGTTTCTACTACCACAGCCGCAGAATACAGTAATCATACATACATACATTTTTAACCCATTCACAGGACAGTCGGCCAAAATAGAACTCTGTAGCAGTCTCAAGGAATGCGCATTTGCAGGCCAAGAGAAGACTATTTTTTTGAAAATTTACCATTGGAATGACTGTCTCGATAATAGAGTGAGATTTGCCAGTGGTAAATATTAAAAAAGTAGTATACTCTTGGCCTGCAAATGGACATTCAAAAAGCAAATATTCAGAAATTTTTGAAGACATTTAGCTGGCAACCCATCCTGCGCCCCCACTCGCCCTTCAGCATGTTCAGCCCCCTGCATGGCCGCCCTGCATGTCCGCCTTCCAACCCACTTGCCCTCCTGCACGAACGCACGCAGGCCCAGACGCCCACACGCACGCGGACAATTCAGGCAAGCGCACCCGCTTTGTGGTAAGACGGAACAGTGCCCCATTTTTTCCCAATTAGAAATATTATCAATGTATGCACTACTACTACTGCTGCTGCTGCTGCTGCTGCTGCTGCTGCTGCTGCTACTACTACTACTACTGCTGCTGCTGCTGCTGCTGCTGCTGCTGCTGCTGCTGCTGC
The DNA here is from genome assembly GCA_034401795.1 of Chaetoderma sp. LZ-2023a. Taxonomy (NCBI): domain Eukaryota; kingdom Metazoa; phylum Mollusca; class Caudofoveata; order Chaetodermatida; family Chaetodermatidae; genus Chaetoderma; species Chaetoderma sp. LZ-2023a. The sequence continues at coordinate 132,349,767 of CM067370.1, read as the reverse complement.
TGCTGCTGCTGCTACTACTACTACTACTACTACTACTACTACTACTACTACTACTACTGCTGCTACTACTACTACTACTACTACTACTACTACTACTACTACTACTACTACTACTACTACTACTACTACTACTACTACTACTACTACTGCTGCTGCTACTACTACTACTACTACTACTACTACTACTACTACTACTACTACTACTACTACTACTACTACTACTGTTGCTGCTGCCACTATAATAATGATGAGAACATTGAGTTACCATGTCCTAATGGTGTACACTAACGTCCAAAATATGTTGAAGCAACTACATATTAATAATATAAATATATTGATTTAGTAAAATAACATATTAGTGCCATGAGTTTGAATTCTAACTCAGACTGTAATTGTCGTTAATATCTATAGTATTTATAATAATGATGATTATGATATATTATACTAATGGTTATACTACTGAGAATAATGTATAGCTGTGTATTGATTCCTACTCAATACAACTGTATGAAAATGTTCCCCATATGTCACATTGTGACCTGGGAGTAAAAAAACCCAACTTGAGATTTGAAACGTGACATGTATGTTAGCATTAAGAGTTCGAAGAGCCAGTTAATTTGAGGGTCGAAATGTCAAGGTCACCATGACCAATTAAGGAAAGTGTTTATATTTAATTCTAAGAATATATAACTGAGTAAATGTCATCAGTGCAGTTAATACTCGGATACATAAATAAGGATGAACATAATATGCTCTGCCAATTCCCTTCCCACTGCTTGTTAGACAATTTTCATGCTACGTTGATCGAGTTCGTGATGGTGGTAGTTCTCAGGTTGTGGGTGTGGGGTGTGGGGTGGTGTAGTGGGGTGTGGTGGGGTGAGGGTGGGGTGGCGGTGGGGCGGTGGAGGTGCTTGGAGGGCATTGATCTCAGCAATCTATGATTGCCGGTCTTGTTAATATGTCTCTCTACACCATCGAGCACGGCAGCATCCTTTAGAGTTTGCTATTGCAATGTGGAACTTTCGCGGAATAACCAGCCCATTAAAAAGAGAAACACAGTGGATAGATTATTACCACATTGATATTCCATACAATATAAATGTTGTTTCATCAATTTCAGGTACTTTAACTGACCACCATGTGTGCCCATCTCCAGCGTGAAACCATTCCAGCCAGGTATTGAAGGACAAACATATCATCAAAGATGTCTGAAGTCCGCCCGAGATCCGCGCGCCATCAGCTCCGACGTCGCGACACGCAGAGTCCAAAGGTGCCTAGGCCTACAACTCCGGCACAGGCAGACAGCGCCGTTGATGGAGACTTTGTCGTGCTGAAAGAAATTAGACAGGTATGGTTTTGTTTTGATGTTTGTATTATTACTAAAACTTCTTAGCTTGAGCCGTTTTCCATATGGTGTAATGAACTGGTGTTCAATTTCAAAACAACAACAACAACAACAACAACAACAACAACAACACCAACATACCAGTAGAAGTAGTAGCAGCAGCAGCAGCAACAGCAGCAGCAGCAGCAACAACAACAACAACAACAACATCATCATCATCATCATCATCATCATCATCATCATCAGCCGCAGCAGCAGCAGCAGCAGCAGCAGCAGCAACAGCAGCAGCAGCAGCAGCAACAACAACAACAACAACAACAACAACAACAACAACAACAACAACAATAGCGACGACAACGACGACGACAACGGCGGCAACGACGACGACAGCGAGGGAAGCAACAACGGTGCCGGCAGCAGTGGCGGCAACGACGACGGCAACGGTTGTCGACGACGAAGATGACGACGACGACGACGACGAAGATGACGACGATGACGACGACGACGACGACAACACATTTTTCAAAGTGAGCACCATTCTGCATGAGTAAGTATGTGTGTGCAACAATGGCAGTGATTCTCTGTGCATGTGCTTCTTCTAATTGTTATCTTAGACATCGCGAATTCGCATTAAATCTGTTACGTCAATCGTCTCTAACAAGACATCGATTGGGTTTGGGAGATATCTAGTCTAGCAAACTTTGGATGAAATCCACCAAACGGCTAAGAAGGGGATGTATTCTACCAATTTCGAAAAAGAAAATTGTCCAAATCCGGTTTCCAGATCATAACTCTACAACTCCTATGTGAATTTTCCGCACATTTGTTAGATTTGTGAGAAATACCATATCTAAGATCTTCACCACAAAAAGTACATAACAAATTTGGGAAGCAGAGCGGGACCCTTCTGCGATATGATCCATCCAGCCATATTTGGTTGAAATCCTCTGAGCGGCTAATGATAAGAGGCATTTGGACTATTTCCAGTAAATTTGTCTTAAAATCTTAGATTTTCACCCCAAAAAATTGATCAATCAAATTTCTGAATATAATTTCTAGAGCCTGTCACGATAGGACCTCTCTAGACAAATCTGGTTGAAATCTGTCAAGCAGCTAAGGAGGAGATGTGTTTTGACACATTCCAGCAACATTTTCATAGGCCTATAATCTAAACATGTCACTCCAAAAGTCAATGAATCAATATTATGAATATGAGTTCTGGATTCTACCACTATAGCCTCCAGCTAAATTTGGTTGAAATTGGTCAAACCGTTAAGGAGTAGATGCGATTTGATGGGCGGATGGACAGACGATGGATGACGGTTACTGGCTTGCCCTTTTGTTTTGTCATTAATTTATGACTGATATCTGTATACCATTCTGTAAGCACCAACTGGTCTTGGCGCCGAATAGTGTACTAATAACACGAATAGCAGAAATAATCACCAAACCTATGACAATTGGCCAATTTTTAAACCGATCATTAGTGTGAATTAAAAAAAAAATGGAGATGTTCGCGGAGTCACATTTTCTACGCCATCTTTATTATGATGACGTATGTAGGCCTATATTTCTGTAATGCAATAACATCGAATCAGAGGGTTAACCCCGGGTAGAGTGAGCCAAATCATCAGGCCCTGGGGCCTAGCGCATCGTTATGACATGTCTTAGACATGGGCTGACGACGGACGTCGCTTTACGCCTATTTAACGCCACAACGGTGCGCTAGGCCCATTGCTCGCTGACTACTGGCCGGCTGAATGAGGGAATTACTCGCCAGCACATTAAAAAAGTGAACTGTTTATATGCCCGGTCCTAGCTGTGCGTGTGTGAGTTTGTCAGTGAAGATATTTTCATTTATCTTATTATTGTCTTTAACTTACAGAAACGGTTGAAAGAAAGGGAAAAGGTACGAAGCATGCCACTAATAAAAGAGGACTCTGCCATTGAAGCTCTGAAGAACAGCAACCTGGAAAACTCACTAGCAAGCTCTTCTTTGAGTCACGTGACAGAGAGAATTTCTGTACTCGTTCCAGATGAACAGTTGACATTTTTACGCCAGAGGTTGTTTAAAGCGGTTCTGACGGATACTTTGGACCAGGTAGCTGCTATTGTGAATGAAATTGAAAATAACAATCTCTCTGTCAATAATAAATGCTTCCTGGAACAAAGTTCCTCAATGAATATACTCCATTACGCAATCGAAAATGACAAGTACGATGTAGCTATGCACCTAATTAAGCAAAACTATGAATGTTTAATGTTCCAAGAATATGACGTCATTGTTAAAGGCAAAACGACTCATCGCAATGCTCTTCAGTTAATCACGTTAAAGGGAAGCCTCGCTTTAGCGGAGTTGTTTATCAACAGAATAGGATCAGAGAAGAAGTACTCACAGTTATTGTACACAGAGACATCAATGGAAATAACTGGACAACGACCTCGCACATTTCCATGTTTGCACATTGCCGCGTTTATGGGATTTGAACAACTTACCAAATATTATCTTGACCTGAACGTTCCTGTTAATCACTTGAATGGCAAGAACGACACAGCTCTTCTTTGGGCATCCAGATGGGGGCATATAGACGTGATTAAACTGCTGATTAAACGCGGAGCAGATGCTAACATAGAAAATGATAAAGGATCTACTGCGTTGTATTGGGCGGTAAGATACAACCTCCCAGAAGCGGTTAAACTTTTAGCTGAAGAAGGTGGAGCTGATGTCAAGAAGCAACGAAAAGTGGGTTTAATAGCTCCACTCGTTCTTGCTTCAGCTTTGGGCTACACCGAAATTGTGGAGATTTTGCTCAACAATGGAGAGGATGTAAATCTAGAAATCCGTGGTGGCGAGACAGCGTTACACCATGCTGCGAGAGAAGGTAGTCTTGAAGTAGCTGAGATCCTGATCAAGAGAGGCGCTACTGTAGATGAACAGGACGAGCGAGGCGATACACCATTAACTATTGCCGCGAAAGCCAGTAATGATGAATTACTAGAACTGCTTTTAGCGTCTCGCGCAAATATAAAACACAAGAACCACGAAGGGTCGAGCGTTTGGCATTATGCCCTTAGTGACAAGGACAACCGACTATTACATTCTATTATCCGATTCATTGGTAAATCAAGTGCGTCAGAAATAAAGAAAAGCCAATCTGATTTTTATCAGAGAAAGCCCCCTCTGTGTATTGCGGCGTCCTTAGGGGCTACAGATAAAATTGACTTTCTCCTGAGTATGGGCTTAAATCCACAAGAAAAGGATGACCTCGGTAATAATGTTCTTCATTATGCCGCGATGGAGAATCACTCCAAAGTTATCCAGCTTCATGGACAACAGATCGGAGTTGATACACAGAATGAAAACAAAGACACGCCATTGCACATTGCATGTTTGCATGGCTATGATGCATGCATAGATCTACTTTTGGAACACAAAGCTAAAGCTGACATAAGGAACAGTAGAGGAGAGACAGCGCTGCACGTCCTCGCCAGGTCACTTAATTCTGGTGTGGCACGTGTTAAACGGATGATCAATTATGTAATATCTAACCACTCGTGGGACTCCTTGCACACTCAGGACAAACACGGCAACAATGCCCTCCATGTGGCAGCCAGGCATTCGTCCAGCAGTGACATACTCTGGGAATTTCGCGTACTCAGTTTCAAACAGGTGAACTATGAGGAGAACAACCCGCTTCACTGCGCTGTGCGTGCAGGCTCACCAGAAATCCTGGACACCATGTTAGACATATACGAATCCATGAGACGAGATGCAGATATCAATTCTAAGAATAGTGCCAAGGAGACAGTATTCCACCTTGCTGCGCTTGAGGGTGATATTGTCAACATGAAACGACTGATTAGGTATGGCGCAGACCTATCGGCACAGGATGAATTCGGCGACACCCCCCTTCACATGTTGATTAGCTCCATCGTGGAAGATCCGGCCAACATTAGACGGTACATGGCCGCGATTGACACAATTCTGGATGAGGCAGCACGGTGGCTATGTATTAAGGAAGAAACTGAATATCCAGACGAAGATACGATACTATTTAGCACATTAAAGAGGAAATCTATTCTATATTTAATTAGTCGAGTGATAAATACCGACTGTTTGAGTGCGCTCGGAATTGCAAGTAAGCTGGGGTGTAAAGAAGCCCTTGAGAAGCTACTCATGATTCCTGAGGTTAACTTATTTGTAGATGGCCCAAATGTTCGACTTGACCTCACCGACCTGACTCCATTTACCCGATCAGACAAGTGGAAACATCGAGGCTCTACCTCATCGGTCACCTCTAATACGCGATCAATCTCATGTTTTGAACTTCTAGTTAATATGAACGACCCCCGACAAGCAGGCACAACATTTGATGTTCCAGTCCTCCGTCAAGTGGAAGCGATCTATGAGAACATTTGCGCGTGGTGGTACGCCATCTTGATATTGGCACATATCATATATATTAGCTTATTTAGTGGACTTAGCTTAGAGCTATTGCACAGCATTAATAGTCATGGCAACGCATCAGATTCATTTAGCCAGATAGAGACTGCTATGTATGTCATCGTTCCCACAGAACCCGCAATAATGCTGTTATTCTCTATTTACACAACAATCAAATATTTAGTAGTCTCATATAGGAAATCAAAGGTACTCCGGGGGAATGTAATTCAACTTTTTGTGAAACATTTCTCCGCAGTTGTGACAGTTATTTATGCATCAATAGTGATCACGTGGGTTGTGCTATACAGTGTGAGGTACCAGTATCAGGACTATTTTCTGGCCCTAGCACTTTGGTTTGGTTGGCTATACACGATCTCGTTCACACGCGGATTTAGACCTGTCCACTACTTTTGGCGAATGTTACGCGTAATGATAGTTAGAGATGTGGTTAGGTTTTTGTTTGTGTATTTCTTCGTGTTGCTTGCCTTCTCGTTCGCTATCCACGCTATGATACAGATTTCTTCAGTTATTTCAAAACAGTACAGTAACCCTGTAGAAACAATCTTTACCATCTTTAACCTGATGCTGGGGATGGTGTGGATATTCGAGGATGCCGAGATGGATCGAGAAATGCAGAACGAGGGTCGCAGTTCTGCTCCTATTAAAGTAGTTCATGTTTTATACGTCATATTAAGTACCATAATATTGCTGAATGTTCTTATCGCCATGATGAACGATTCTTATCAACACATCAAGAACACACAAAGCATGACGTGGCGAGTCGATTCCGTACGACTCGGTCTGGACGTGGACAGTGTAGTTCCATGGGCAATTAACCTTTTTAACCGAGTCCGAATATACCACGGAGATATAGTTCCTGAATCAAATCCTTTAGACACTATTTCCGAGATATCCGATTCATCTTTTAAAAGAGGCGCTAATTACATCATTAACGACGACTCGGATAGCGTGAGATGGTTTATTATCATACCATTGACAAATATTCGTAAGTCCAAGGGTACGTGGGATGAGAGAGAGGCAGACACGGCACAACATATCCGTGCGTTGACAAAGCAAACGGAGAAATTGGAGAGATTGATGAACGATCTTCAGCAGGATATGAAGAACATGAAGCACACGATACAGGACCAATGAAGTACGTGCTTGTGACGGCGTGGAGTTAATTTAAATTATGAGGTATAATGTTAGAGGTTCTTTACAACGACTGACTGATTCCAAACGGGTGCAACTGTTTTAGCCTGGACAACATAATGCTTGCAACAAACACAAATTGCAAGGCAGTTAAGATACTTCAACGAATACTAATCAGTGCAACTACGATTTAATTGGTCAGTTTAATGAGACAATTAATTATTCATTCCATTCAAAGATTAAAATTAATCTTTAATTCTGCTCGGTAAGTCTATCTGCGTGATAAATCATTGGAATATTTTCACTTGTAGTTTGTGCTGTACTGGCACAACATTTGCCATGTATTGCGTGGGTTACAGTCAAACCTGTGTTAAAAGACCACCTTCTGCAGGAATGAGAATTTTCCTATTTTTTAAAATAGGAAATCCTATTTTTTTCTAGCCAGATTTATAGGGAATCCTGTAATTTTGTTGGGCAGATTTTCAAGAAGCAGCCTACTTGCAGAAATTCCCTTTAATGGTCAGATTTGTGAAGAAAAGCTAAATTTGTGCATAGTGAATGTTCATTTGCAGGAATAGAGAAGATAGATTTTGAAAATTTATCACTGGAATGTTACCGAGCCAGTCATTCCAGGGGTAAATAAATAACAATTACTTCTTATCCTGCAAATATTTATTTCTCAGGACCATTGCGTAGGCATTTTAACTGAACTAACAATTTAACAGTTAATTGGCTTAATAGCTCTTGACAATTGCTACGTCAAGTAGGACTGACACTTCACATCGATCCATTTCCTATTTTTTCTTCGAGATCGATCACATCCCTGCTTCTGAAGTTAGTTGTCAAAGAAAATCGCATTTGTGGGGTGGGTGTTGGTATCAAAAGGTAGTTCTTTATGACAGGTGGTGGATTCTGACAATCTGTCTTAGCTTGTCATCCTGAACCCTAGGTGGTCTTTAGAATATAATTTTCTGTGTGATTTGCTTTAGGGTGCAACAGAAAAGTCGGCATATGCTAATATTTATATTCATTTGAATATTTTATGACACAATTCGGTTGACTGTCTTGGCTGCTCTACAACAACAGCAATTTTCATGCTGATTACTTTCATAATATTGTCACGAGATATAGCCTACGTCTTACAGATCAGAAACAGTTTGGGCCGGTGATGGTTTAGACAAGGCCTGTCCTGCTTGGGTTTTGTGAGTAAGGTTATGGTTTAGCCCCCCCCCCCCTTGTGTCATCTTAACCATTTAATGGTGAAACCAGCAAAAGCAACCTCTTCGGTGGCGTTCAGATGTGTACATTTGCTGGCCAAGAGAAGACTGTTTTTTGCAAATTTATCACTGGAATGACTGGCTCCGTAACCGAGCCAGCCATTCCAGTGATAAATTCTCAAAGAATAGTCTTCTCCTGGCCTGAAATGGACACTGACTACGCAACAATTTAATTTTTTCTTGACCTTTTAATGTTCAAGCTGTGCACAAATTTCAATGGTAAATTAAAAAAATTGGGTTCTGTTGTCATACAAATGGATTGCATTCATTAAACAATAATTTCATTTTTTTTAAATCCAGACGCTTAAATGGTTAATTAATAAGTAGTAATTTGAGCGCTGGTTGAGGCGCGTTTGACACAAGAAAAGTTAAGGTATGTCAGCTATTACTATTGTAACCCCCCTGTAGAGACATGATCGGGCGATGTTAGCCATTTCTGGAGACCGTGTTGACTATAGTGGGATCTAGTTCTCGCTATGCCACGGCCATTTCAAACTAAGCTCCGCCCATTTTGACGCAAGCTGGAACCGATTTGAAACGTTGAAACGTGAATTCCCAGAATATATAAATTGAACAATAACTATACAAGTAAAGCTGTTTAATATTTTGACACTAATTCGTTGTTAGGTAGCAATTAACAGCTTCCAGTTAAATTAGTTTCAGAGTATTGAACATAATGTTTATTAAATTGTAAGTTCCCTGAAGACATACACGTTAGCACACTTTCTTGACGGACTTTTCAGTTTTAGTGCCTGAGTTACGTCATTTTGATTGTGAAGTCAGATAACAAGTGACGTATTTCATCAAAACATCAGAAAGTTGAGTGGCAGATCGCCCCCCCCCCCCCCCCCCGGTTAGAGAGAATATCCACGATGGTATCGGTAGTTGAGATACAGTAAAATAATGAAAAGATGGACCGAGCTAGGGCAGATTACATTTTAACCCTTTAACACTTACATTTCTTCAACAAAATTTATATCTCAAAGAAAATGTCCATTTGCAGCCAAAGAGAAGCCTATTTTTGACAAGCTACTACTGGAATGACTGGCTCGGTTATCGAGCTAGTCAGTCCAGTCGTAAATGTTCAAAATAGCCTTCTCTTGGTCTGCAAATGCACATTTCTCAAGACCAGTGCTGAAGCCATTTTTGGCTGATATGAGTGTTAAAGGGCCTAGGAAGACCGTCATGGTTGTAAGACCGCTGAATTAAATTCGTGCCTTTGTCTTGCCGATCTACCTTCGGTTAATTGTCACTGTTCATGCTGAACTTTCTATAGCAACAACGATATCTGGTACAGTTAAATTGTCCTTTGGAGACATTCTCTCTGGCGTTTGAAGGGGAGTACCATTGCACATACTTTGTACATCACGGTACGTACCAAGTCTTGCGTACCCGTGAATAAAAGGTCGTAGATTTGTACCATTATCTGATCATTATTATAAGTATTATTTTACATACTCGGGGCTCAATGTTTACATTATGGTATGGCACAATAGAACACTAGAAGTGTCACACGGTGTTGTAGAGATATGACAGTAAATGCCAGTCATAATAGCTAACTCAAATGGTGAATTTTCTCACAAAGCCAAAGTGGGACAACATCGCTCTAAGATCCGGACTGCCCCTCACCGGTAAACACTCTACTTAACTCGCAACATTATTTAACCCATCTTGTGTCAACTTAACCCTTTAATGGTCAGGTTGGTAAAAAACGACATCTGCAGTGATCTTGAAAAAGGTCCATTTGCAGGCTAAGAGAAGAATATTTTTGAAGATTTACGACTGGAATGACTGGCTCGGTAACTGAGCCAGCCATTCCAGTGGTATATTTTCAAAAATACTCTTCTTGGTCTGCAGTTGGACACTGGCGGAGCAGAAATTTGAATTTTCTTTAACATTATGTCCATTTGAAGGATAACAGAAATCCATTTTTTGTTGTTAATTTTCGTTATAAATTTACAAAAATAGCCTACTGTTTTGGGCTGCAAAATCAAAATTTCCTTGAAAGATGTTGACAATTAAATGGTTAATTGAAATAAAAAGTATTTTGCGCGCTTTAATGCGTTGTTGACACAAGAGGGTTAAAGCATTCCATATGAATGGTTGAGAGCGGAGTGTGCATGCATGCGTGTGCATGCATGCGTGCACATGCGGGTGAGTGCGTATGTGGGTGTACGCTTATGAAATATTACCAGATGTTATATTTTCTAAAATATTTTACAAACATTCTATTTTAGAGACAATTAATTTTTAGTTTATAAAATATTAAAAATACTCACATTGTTTTGATCATACTAATTTTTATAACTATATCTAGAACTATATGCTGAGCAATGCTTGTTACCGTAAATGTTGTAATTGTGACAAAATCATTCCAAAGTTGGTCAATTGTCGGGACTTTCTTAAGATTCTCTCTATTGCTGGTACATCAGTTGTCGGGTTAATTTTTAGCCGTCGGGTCTTTGTTTGAATTAGTGGGTCATTGACCCAACAATTGTCATCAGTTATTGGGTCATAAATTAGTGGGTCATGAATCAAAATCACCATATACTGCGCCTTTCGTATTTTAAATTGTACACATGTTGATATAAGGATCTATGTTAAGCATTGTATTTTTACAGACTTGTCTCAAAAGCAACTGTTAAATTAAGATGGTAGTTAAATATAAGGTCCATTAAGGTATAATATGTTGCAAAATAAATTGTGCACAGGCATTGTAAAATGGCGGGAAATGTGAACAATGATGTAAACAATATTGGAGCACAACGGGTGCCGTTTTGTGGTAAGACGGAACAGTGACCCATTTTGTCCCAATTAGAAACTGTCAAATATTATCAATGTATGCACTACTACTACTACTGCTGCTGCTGCTGCTGCTGCTGCTGCTGCTGCTGCTGTTGCTGCTGCTGCTGCTGCTGCTGCTGCTACTACTACTACTACTACTGCTGCTGCTGCTGCTGCTGCTGCTGCTACTACTACTACTACTACTACTAATCAGGGTAACAGGGACACCCTGTCCCATTTTTCCCGAGGCGTGGTGTAAAACGGGACTTTTTTCCCGAAGTCGTTTTTAGTTCTTCCTGTATAGCACCTAGTCTGGAGTAATTTGCATAAGCTTGAAACATTAACAAATATAAGGATTAGTATTTTTGTGGCCCGTTTTGGCCCACCTCCGACGTTATTATAATCGTGCACAAAAAACTGTCATTGACAAAACAAGACATTCAAACCTGCTCGTGAAACCACATGGTTTTCCGGTAGAGAATAGTCGTTCTGTAAGAAATGAGGTCTTTTTCGACCACCTGTCTGACATGCCCCACCCCACCCACCCCAAAAAGGAAATTATATTAAAAGACCACCTCTCTTTATTGAGCAATTTCTGGCGCTTAACCCGTAACCCTGAATTTCCAACAACTTAATTTAAAGGTACTAAGGCAGATAGCTACTAGCTAACTATGCAGACAGATGTACGCTGCTGAATATTTTGAAACTAATTTGACAGGAACCCATTGCTGCCAGCAACAGTTTCCAGTCAAATTAGGTTCAAAATATTCAAAAGATTAGCTATGTATGATTTTCCGTATTTGGTCTTGCGTGTTTAAAGGGTTAATTATGTGTCCGACGGTTTATTGCAGGTTTTAATGTAGGCCTGTTTGTCATTGAAGTTATATGTAAATAGTGGTTTGCCATGATACGGTCAAACGAACATATCTGTAATACGACATCAGTAATGTCATTGAATGGTTTTCTGTGCAACATATCCGGCAGGGATAACTCTTTCACCTATAAACTTATTTTATACTATATTGTATGATTGATCTCCCTTGGACTGAAAAGCTGAATAAGCAACGCTGATTTCAAGACTATCATTGTCATTTGTCATCACCAGCAGCAATATCACCAGCAGCACACTCAACATAGGCCTATGCCATCATCATCATCATCATCATCATGTAAGGAATTTGAAATTTGTATGGCAGCAACGCGTTAACAGCTTCAATATATTGAGATAAACTAAAATCAACTTTTACGACAAATGTACGCGTATATATTTAAATTATTTAGATAAACATTTATAGATGCTGTATTACAGGTTACGTGTGCGTGCTTCTGTACGAGCGTTACACAATCTTCCAAAATAAGTGTGATAACATATATGCAATGGAATATGTGATCTACGTTAGTAAATCTTTTTTTAAAATTTATATATAAATATATATATATATATATATATATATATATATATATATATATATATTATTTTAAAATATTATTATTGTTTATTATTATTACTAATGTTAAGAAATAAACTCACGTACAATATCACAATTACACATTTCTGATCCTGATATCGGACACCCATTTTGCGATTGGTTAACGCCCCCTAATTATCATAAATCCAAAATGGCCGCTGCGGTTTATAGGCTAACCGCAATATGTGCCATATCTCACTGAATAATAAGCGTATTGTGATTGGATTGGTATGCATTGTGATAGTTCTTGGGATGCCCCATCGACTGGACATATTTGCATCGTCACCCACGGTCAAGGTCACGTGATAAAGGTCAAGGTCGCGTGTTTTTCGTCTAAATAACTATATTTGATCAGTATGTAACGGTCAGTTAAATGTTTTAACCCTAAAAATATAATTGCAGATGTAACTGTATTATTGTAAAGGTTTTTAATTCGTTAATAAAGTCTGCGGTTTTCATGTGCATTCTCGAAGCTTTGGGTAGTGAGCAGTCTACTGTTTTATGTCTATGGTCGCGCGTAGGCCTACCGTGTAAAATTTAATTATCTTTTTCGTACCGCTACACTTGTTTACTTGGCCAGAAATTCTACAATATCAGTATGTATAGTAATTATTGTTCTATTATTTTCATATAATACTAGTTACAAAATTTTGATAACCGATATCTGGGTTTTAAATAGCGAGTGATTTCGGTTTCGAGATCTGGTGTCGCCGTTATTTGGCGGTGTATTGCTCTCGTATTTAGCACACAAATCTAGTATTTGTTAATACTAATCTTTACTGGAAAAGTCCATTCTCTCTGATCGGTTTTGACCAGAACCACGAGCAGCACAATAAGGAACTGAAAATTCATGGTGGTACCCTGAATCTGAATGATGAGTGTGTTTTGACAGAGTGGTCCGTTGTTGGTCCAGAGGTTGCACGGGTCATCGCAGAGTTTGAGGCGAGTATGAGTTTAAGCAGGAGCTCTGTTTATAAGCATCATGATCAAAGTCCAAGCGTCCAGAAAAGGTTTGCAACAGACACCAAAGAACTTGTCGCAGCATTCCAAGAAGCAGGAGATCCCTTTGATGAGGACAGTGACGAAGTCATCATTCTTGAGACTAAAAATGTCATGTGCTCATGAGGAAGGAAAGAAAAATCATTTAGCTTTAGTGATGGAGCACCTGGAGTCTCAAGCAGTTGCTTTCCATGAACCAATTAAGATGAACAAAATCCCGCTTCCAAGCAATCGGCACAAAAAAACAACAAAAGCAAGGACGTCGATAGCCTCAAAGAAGACTTGAATTTATCATCGAATTGGGGGGGGGGGCCACACTCTCGTAGCCAAACATGTTTTGCCGTGTCCAGGCTCGTGGTGGTGGGTGGTGGGGTGGGGGTGGGGTGGGGGTGGGGTGGGGGGGGGTGTGGGGTGGGGAAGGGAGGGGTGGGGGTGGTGGTGGTGGGGGTGGGGGTGGGGTGGTGGGGTGGTTGGTGGATGGGTTAAGTCTGAGTCTGGTTGGGTGCCTTTCTGGACCCCTCTCTGTCGAGCAGCAAAAGCATTGGAAGAACTGGTCACTTGCGAATGCACTACAAGGTGCACAGGAAGGTGCTCATGCGATAAGAAAGGGCTCGTGTGTACAGGCAGATGCAAATGTAGAAGAAGCTGTTATGGTCGTACAGACCCTCCTCCAACACCAACATGTAATTGAGCGGCACATAAATGGTGACGACCTTGGATTCCTGGACTTGATCTTGATATTATTTAGACAGTGAGTTGCATTCATTTTAGTATAGCATTATCAGCCACAGCATACAATAAATTTAACACAATGTAAAATGTAAAACGTCAGTTTTATTGGCGATTTGTAGCGATTTACAGCCAAAAACATTTGATCCTGACCTTTATATGGTGACCTTGCTTTTGGATGATAAGGAAAACCTCTTCAGGCGATCAGACATCACCCAAACTATAAGACTCTATACCAAATACATTGGAATCACATTGCTATCAGTTAGCTAGGCTTACCTTTCATGATTCTAACGATACTGGCTTTTAGCAATATACGGATCATGCGACACGTAAAGTGTCATGACCTTGATCTTCCAGACTTTATCTTGAGATCATGGAGACAAAGTGATACATTTATAATTTTAGTCGAGCCTGATCTGACCTGGAATGCAATAGATTTAACACAATCTAAAATGGTTAAAGGTCCGTTTTATTGGACGATTTTTAGGTATTTTTGGACCGAAAACCTTTGACCGTGACATTTTCTGGTGACCTTGACAGTGGATGAAGACAAAAACCTCTCCAATCGATCGGGCATCCCGAAGACCATCAAAATACATTTTAGTTGGGATATGACCATATTCGGTTTAGCTTATATCGGTGGCGGCCATTTTGGATTTATGCTAATTATGGGGCGTTACCCAATCCCAAAATGTGTGTCCTATATCAGGATTTGATTAGTACCTGTCAAAAGTCATCTGTGCCAAATTTGGTGATTTCTTCCAAAATCGAACATTCCAACCTCTAAGACAGGGGACTAATATAGCTATTTGAAACATGTTGAATATTTTGCAAACTCGTTAACGAGTGCATCAGTAAGGTTTTGAACATAGAGCATAGTGTCGCGTGGCGTGTGTCTCACTGGCCAAGATAATCTAAACAGGTGTACCTTTAGTATCCCGCTGCCTATTAAGCCCTCTTGTGTCAACTTAACCCTTTAATGGTTAAACTGACCAAAAATAACTTTGCATTGGTCTTCAGACATGGCTATTTGAAAAGCCTAGAGAAGAGTATTTTTGTAACCGAGCCAGTCATTCTAGCGGTAAAATTTAAAAGATATGCTCTGTTCTCTCGGCCTGCAGACAGGCACTGTCAACGTATAATTTTTTTTCTTTACTATTACCCTTTTAATGGTCAACCCGGCGAAAAAAATACAGTCGTAAATTTACCAAAAATAGTCTTCTAAAATTAAAATATCTTGAAAAATATTGACCATCAACATGTTTAATTGATGTATCAAGTAGTATTTTGAGCGCTTTGAGACGCCGTTGACGCAAGCGGGGTTAAATGAAGGTAGTTAGGCTACAGGTGTGAGTTAGATTAAAAGATGGATCAATTTCTAACTATTCACCGCCCAATTCACCTTTCCAGAGTATCCACCCATCATATGACGTCATAATCAACTACATGATTTGTAGAATGACATCATATTGAATGACGTCATGAATGACGTCGATAAGTACGTCACGAACGCATATATGAAGACGGTCTATGCTTTGTTGTACAAACTGTATGTATTTAATATTTAATAAATATTCTGTTGACTATTTTGAAACTACTTTGACGGGGCGCTGTTGCTACCATAGGAAGCAACAGCACCCAGTCAAATTTGTTACAAAATATTCAACAGCTTCCCTGTATAGTTTTCAGGAAATTGATAGCTAGGGCATTCAGGGATGGATCAATCCCAACATGGAGAGGGCTGGGTGGAGCTTAGCTAGTGATGGGCGCGGCATGGCTAAAAATGGAAAGGCCCATTCTACCTAAGCTATGCCAACGAACGCATATTTGAAGACTGTATATGCGTTGTTGTACAAATTGTATGTATTTACTATTTAATAAATATTCTGTTGACTATTTTGAAACTACTTTGACTCGGCGCTGTTGCTACCATAGGCAGCAACAGCACCCAGTCAAATTAGTTACCAAATATTCAACAGCTTCCCTGTATAGTTTACAGGAAATTGATAGTTAGGGCATTCAGGGATGGATCAATCCCAACATGGCGAGGTGTGGGTGGAGCGTAGCTAGTGATGGACGCGGCATGGCTAAAAATGGAAAGGCCCATTCTACCTAAGCTATGCCAACGAACGCATATTTGAAGACTGTATATGCGTTGTTGTACAAATTGTATGTATTTACTATTTAATAAATATTCTGTTGACTATTTTGAAACTACTTTGACTCGGCGCTGTTGCTACCATAGGCAGCAACAGCACCCAGTCAAATTAGTTACCAAATATTCAACAGCTTCCCTGTATAGTTTACAGGAAATTGATAGTTAGGGCATTCAGGGATGGATCAATCCCAACATGGCGAGGTGTGGGTGGAGCGTAGCTAGTGATGGACGCGGCATGGCTAAAAATGGAAAGGTCCATTCTACCTAAGCTACGCCAACTTTTTACACGTGCTGGGATCGATTTACATACTCTGAACACCGAATCTTCCGAATCCCACTTTCAACATAATTATGCAAGTGAGCTGGAACAGCTTCCGGTCAAATTAGTCTCAAGATATTGAATAGAATGTTTATTAAATTGTAATTTCACCAAAAAACATACAATTCGTATACTTGCATAATAGACTGAATTTTGTGATGGAGCTTTGTCAATTTATTCGGGAAGTCAGGTAACTAGTGACGTAATCGATTATGACATCATATACTTGAGTGACAGATCGGATCCCTCCATTATTTTTATGTTTTAACCGACTTCACAGTCAGCAGCGCGTGGTGCGAGCAGCTCTTAGAGCATTTGTAGGTACTATAACAAGGTTAAAAGATGCCACCGGATACGGTACCATGAATCGCCCTGCTCATCTCTAGCTAAGCTCCACCCACGCCTCGCTCGTGCTGTGATCGATCGATTTCTGAACTTCCTGACTATCAGTTTCCAGAAAAGTATACAAGTAAGTTGTTGAATATTTTGAAAGTAATTTGACTGGGTGCTGTTTCTGCCTGTCGCAGCAACAGCGCCCAGTCAAATTACTTTCAAAATATTCAACAACATTTTTATTAAATAGTGGGGACATACAATTCGTATAACATGTCGGACCATTAAGAGTTAAAAACGGGCCATATAGAATCATTTATGACGTAATGATTATGACGTCATCCTACACGCCGCTTAGCTTATTATGACGTCATATGACGTCAGATTGATAGATGAATACTCTGGAAAGATGAATTAGGAGCTGGTGCGTTTAACTTACGTGGGTTTTAATGACTTATTCACACATCATAGACTCGTCCACCACGTGACTAGTTTCGACCTTTTGTGTCTTCTCAGCCGCGGGTAGGATCTGAACCCGGGTGTCATGGTGTGGAGAAAGCTGATCAGCAAAAATCAGCTTCCTACACAAATGTGACACCCGTGGGCTAGAGTCCGCCTCTTACTCCGAGGATCATGGGTTCAAATTTCACTCGCGTCTGATAAGACCCAAAGAGGTCGAAATTAGTTGTGTAGTGGATGAGTCTATGGAGTGTGAATAGCCCATTCATTTCTTAAAGCGATGCTAATCTCATCTCAAATGTTGTATTGCACCGATAGAATATGGTTTATAGATTCCATATCATTCATATCCTGTCACATTCCCTGATCTGTATCGCAATTATCTGGTTTGTAATATCGAGTAAATGTTGAACAGTGATCGACACCATTTTGTCTCCTCAAGCTATTGTGTGGGATGCCACGTGCGCTCCAATGCATCACATTATTTATTAGGTATTGCTCATCCCATTGAATATTTTGAAACTAATGGCTGCCTATGGCAGCAACAACTTCCAATCAAATTGGCTTCTAAATATTCAACAGCTTACCTGTAGGATTGCTTTTATACCACATTGCCAAACTATAGCTGGTGCCTCTACGACTGAGTGTATATGCCGAGGTAGACACATTAGTGTTTTTCTGATTGGTTGAAAAGTAAATAATGACAGCCATCATAGGGTGTAGAAATGTACCAACATTTAACTACTAAATCCTGAATATCTTTCCTTAGCGGCGTGATAAAAAGCTTAAAATACCTGGATAGTTTATGACCGGCGTGTTGGATCACCTGAATAGCTATCGAGAGATGAGATTAGTTATCCTTTAACCGTAATACCATATACTTGCTACATACATGGTTATGGAAGACCGTCAAGTGAATATTAGAGCGTAAAGGTGAGCAGGTGTCTTCAGGTTTGTCGGTATAACAACTGTTCTGCTAACACTGTTAACTAGAAATTTACTGGTATTAACCGTATTATGCGTCGGATGGCTTAGTTCTTCGACTTGGGAGAGACGTTCCACGTACGTCTCCGAGGTGTCTCCTACTTGCGCGTGTGTGCGGGTCGCTTTCCGTGTCTAAATGATTAATCATTACGTTTCGACAGAGCAAACTGGCCTTGCAAACATTTGACAATTGTCTTAAATGATTGTGTTTATTGTCGACTGGTAGTGGGACTGGTCTCCCCGTCGCATTGTTCTAGACCGCTGATTGTTGAGTAAAACAATTACGTTTACTGTCAGATAAACCATAAGCTCGCTCGATCACTAGCCATTGCCTAAATGAGTATACTTACGGTTAGCGGTCTGGTCTGTCTTAGATTTGCTGGCTTGCATAACGATTATGTTGGCAAGGCTGTGTACTATTATCATAGTACGCACGTTGCTATGGCCGCACTTTCGAACATTTTAATTGAAAATTGTCCAAGTATGGACTTAAAATTATCAATCTACCAGTGTAGGCCGGGGTATTGTCAATGATAGCGCCGCTTTGTACAATGTAGTTTTAAACTAGGCAGAATGACGGAGGAGGGTAGTCAGACATCAGTAATCCGACGTCATATAGAGAGGATGAGGAAACCACGTGGATGAAGCAAGGGTAGGATACAGTCTTAAGCTGCCGTTACCATCTCGTTGTAGGACTGTTTGTCTGAGGAAGCTCCGCACCGGGTCTCTACCTTCATGATGAGCAACTCGGCATAATGAGACCGGCTCATAAACTCACTGAGGATCTGGTGTATTATGGCATCTAATGGTAATGATAATTCATGACCATGTATGCATCAAGTTGGTGTGACGCCAGTGACAATTTGCAACGATAATCAGTATGCCTTTAAAATAAATTGTACATGTAGGTGCTCCTCAGATTGCTGGTGTTTTTGGAGCTCACCAGATAGACGATAGCAATACATTTTCTGAGTTATGATGAAGGTTATTTATTAACTTAGATTGCGTATGGGATTGACATGAAAATTACGTTTTTCGTTGTTTCCTTTAAAGGTTGAACATGCATGGCCTCTCAGAATGCCGGTTGACAATTTGGCTAATACTGCCGAGGAAGCTTAACAAATCAATCCAAAATTCGGCATGGCTCAATATTTTGAAATTCTTCAAGTTAAGATAAAAATGATTTTGTTTCCGTAACTATTTCCCCTGATGTTCCCAAAATGCAGGTGTGCTAACGGAATGCTGTTTTGCGCAATAACACATCAAAGCGACACACGATTCTTGAAAAAATAATGTGTGCTCTCTCATTCCATAGCCCATTAGTAGCCATTTTATGCAAATGTTTGTTCCAGAAAGAGAATACAAGGCCAAAATGAACCAACAAACAATAAATTGGTAGATTTTTCTTTTACAGTTAAATCTTAACAGCAGACTTTGTATTAGTTTCAGGTAAATTGGGAATGGGGGTGGGGGTGGGGTGGGAGAAAGATGACACCTCCATGCCGGTCTCCTCCGTTAGTACCAACTTTGTTGGGAGACTAAGTAATCAAAGATTGCGGGCTGACATCCGCATACAGAGGCAACTCTGATTATGTCTAACCTTCATCAAACAAGAAACTGTGCTCGACATCCTCGGACGACGCGATCTTCCCAGGAGCTTACCATAGCTACGTGGAATGTACGTGATCTGAGTGCAACGTCAAAGACGAAAACTTTAGGTGCAGACTGTGAACACTATAACATCGATAGTATATGCATTCAAGACACTAAAGTAGCTAAACACTCAGAGCAGCAACTTCAGACAGACCATAAGCTAGTACTCAAGGAGCAAAAACAGGCCACATACCATGGTTTAGACTTCATAATCGGACCAAGGATCACGCTGCATTCATCGACTTGGCTGTACCAACGCGAAAACGCACTACTACTACTAAGTGTGGCATAGTCAATGCATATGGCCCAACTACCGAAAAAGCCAAAGAAAATCAGGCAATATTAGATTTCTTCTATTCAGAACTAAGTTTCGCCATTACATTCCCAGCTAGATGGCAACTGTTCATGTGTGGAGATTTCAACTCCAAGTTGGATAAACTCGGCATTGGGGACAAAAGTTTAGGACTTGGCTTATGCATGGGATCGTATGGAGAGGGCACACGCAACAGCAATGGAGATGCACTGATGGCATTCCTTAGTTCAAAAGACATACTTGCCACAAATACGGCTTTCAAACATCCATCATGCAGTCAGCGGACAACATGGACCGGACACATTGCTGATCGCAAAGCCGCAAAATGTTCTAAGGCTACAACAGCTGTCTTCAACCAAATAGACTATGCAAGACAGAAGCAAAACACCCTACTTCGGGATGCTCGTTCCTATGGAGGCACAGACCTCAATTCTGACCATAAGCCAGTCATTACACGCCTTCAGATGAACCATCTCTACCTAATGTATAATCGCCATACCAGGAAAGAGGGTAGAGTCACCTGCAACATACCAAAGCTCATCAGCGACACTGACACTCAAATGTCATACAAAAAGGCCCTCGGGGAGCAGATATCTAACATCGACGTCATCCAAAATACTGAAATCTATGGAATCATCAGCTACCAACATCATACGTGTTCTAAAAACCCGAATTAGGTATACTGACGACCCTATAGTACTAAAACTGTCAACAGAGCAGAAAACATTATGGCTGCGCATCTATCAGTGGCCAAAGTGAAGACCGCACAAAACTATGTCGGGAATGCAATGACATTCTGTGCCACATTAGTGAATGCTTAAAAGATCTTGCTATTCAACAAGCAGACTCCATAGTGGATAGAATCACTGCCACAGATGAATGTCACAAAATGTTTCTGGCAGCCGAGCCATGAGAGTTACTGACTACACACCACCACTAACTGTACACGGCTTTGAAGGACACTTTATCGGGACTGACCAGGGCAAAGCCTAGGTGATTCGGGAATGATTCAAGGGACAGTTTACTGATCACGATGATGAGCCCTTGTGCCCGTTTTCAAGACACCCCAGGCCATTAATAACACCAATTAAAACAGCAGAAGCCGAGGAGGCACTTCCAGCCCTGGAAAATGGACGTGCATCTGGACCTGCTGGCAGGGACATTGTACTGGCTCAACACATGTTTGTGTCAGTAGTCAACTCCAAACACTGGGATTTCCACAAAATGGGCATTGACATTTCACGACCCTTCGACACAATTAATGGCTCAAAGATCTTAGATTACTACGCCAGGCCAGTTTCAATGGCAATGGGCTACGACTAGTGCGACTACTGCTTGCAGACACCAAACTGAGAGTACGAGTCGAGTCAGTGAATTATGTAGAGTTTGAGACATCAATTGGCTCCCCTCAGGGAGATGGTCTATCTCCTGTGCTTTTCACCTCTTAGCTTGCTGCTGCATTGAAATCCGTGCGGGGAAATTCAACAAGACCGAACCCCCAGTTTCAATACTGCATATGAGATGGAATATGTCGACGATGTGGACTTCAAAGACGAGGAAAAGAAACCCCTTGACGAACTTCTCCCAGTAGCTTAAAACAAACTAAAAACTAAGAATCTCTTTATGAATGAATCCAAAACAGAGTTCACCCACATATACCTATCTCCAAAGTATGAAACTAAAGAAAATGACGATCCACTTCATGGCGACGAACCATGGTGGAAAAGTAATATTCTGGGCTCACTGCTTTGCAGTACTGCTGACATTGCTGCACGATGCGTCATGGGGAACATAGCTTTCCAGTCATGTAAGCTATGGATTCGTAGATCAAAGATGCCCGTGATAAAATGGCTACGTTTATACAATGCAACCCGTGTATCCTTGATGCTGTATAACTGTAATAGCTGGGTAGCTCCAAAGCCAACTCTAGACAAACTTGACGCCTGCCACCGCAAACACTTACTCACCATCACTGGACACCGATGGCCAGGCAGCATAATTTCCAATGATGTACTATACAAGATGTGTAATACAGAGCCACTATATATCAATGTCACCCATATACTTTGTACAAAGTCTGGGTGTAATAAATTTATCAGTATCAGTATCAGCAAATATAGTCCATGTTTGGCCATATGCTAAGGATGTCAGAAGACACACCAGCACAGAGAGCCTTGGAATTCCTCCTATTAGGAGCCAACCAATGTAAACCCAATAAGTGTGCTATGAGGTAACCTCAAGAAAGCTGGACTCGGTACACTCAAGTTATGAGTAATTCTGGTGAAGGTGCACTGCCATCGCTCAAGTGCCAGTTACAGAATACTTCAGCATCATTTAAATGAAAACGTACAGCAGTTAAAAGATGCTGCGCAATACCACATTGAGAGCAATGGCAGACGTTATTCTGCACTCCAAACAATGAGCTACCCCTTCTCAAACATACAAACTACCATTCCTTTTTAACTACCATCCAATAGCTATGTAAATTTCTAATCGGAATTAGCACCCCCGCCATTTTCACTGAAGTTCTGAAGAGACACGCTTGTTTCTATTGATGAGTCTGGGGTTAAGAATTACAGAAAAGAATTTTGTCATCAAATATCTTGAGAACGTCCAGGCAAAAATTGGGCATTTTGCATTTTTAGCTTGCCTATACATATAGCGTATCTTCGTAGTACAATGGGAAATGCCTGACCGGTTTTCTTTTTACTCGACACAATTTAGTTTGTTCACCTGCATTCTGAGGGGCTACATCATTCTGAGGGACATCTACCTGTACACAAACATTTATTCAGACAACATTCTGGCCAATGCTTGGCGGAATTGTGCCAACATCCCATTTCCAAACCTGTAAAGTGCCAGCTTATCACCAGTGGAAGAGAGCAGAACTCAAACATGATTGTCGCCATTCTCCTTGCCATGAATGAAACCATTACCAACATGGCACTGTAAGTAGTAAAGGACGTAGGTAGGTGGCACTTTTAATAGGCTGTTAGCGATCACGTGACACTCCTTATATGGGTATGAGCCACGCCACTTATGAATGGGCATGGCTCATGTCCCTATAAGGAGTGTCACATGATCGCTAACAGCCTATCAAAAGTGCTGCATACCAACGTTCTAAGATACTACAGTAATCGCTATAAAACAGCCAAAGAACCCAACGTTTCACCCGTCCCGAGCACGAACAAACAGCCACTCAGACAGAACATGTAAGAAACATCTCTCCCGATAGGGGATAGCGAACATCTACCTGCTGTTCGAGTTACTGGCATTCTCTTAGTGAACATTGTTGTCTCTTACGATCATCTAAGAACCCGACAAGCTAAAGGTGATAGATCCTTAAAGGAATGGCAGTCATTCAAACATTGGAATATACGCTGCGCTAACTCCTATTAAATGCGAGATAACCACACCGTTGATGGTAACTCCAATATTCCTCACTGGAATATCCGCATGGCATCAACAGTCTCTTATTTTTCTCAGCTGGACTGAGCAATCAATGGAAGCGAGATCTAATGAAGTGACAAGTGGAGGTCCGTACATGAGAGAACATGCATGTTCAGTCAAGTGCCTCAGTCTGCTCTCTACCCTTTATCATTCTATATCCGTCACGATGGATTGAGAAAATCTATTATTGTCCATTGATGATGAAGAGTGACTGTTCTGTGACTGAATGGAGTAGAAACTTGCGATGACATGCATCGAGATTTGTTCAAGAGGGTCTGTGGAACTACATAGCTGTCACAGTTGCAGAGCTCGCAACTTCTGAAAACTGAAAACGTGAGATTCCTTAAGGTTGGGGTCCTGGGGGAAATGTAAGAATTAGATGCTCCGAGAAGTGCTCTGAGAATAAAAAGCGTAAATTTCCCTAATATATCCTGGCTGCAAGATGGTGATATGGAGGTTATGATTACCCACCAATAGTTTCTTGTCAGATAATCTGGCAGACATGAAATGCAGCTCTGGGGTATCCCCAGGTTATCGTTCTAATACTGCATTGTAAGGATGATACTTTAATGAAAATGCCAGCTACGTAAGATTTGTATGTAACTGTGTGAGAGAGTGAGAATGAAATCAAATACGTGAGTCTCATGCCGAATGCTCAACAATTCAGAGGTTTGGAGTTGCATATCATTATTGGGACACGTATACTCTCATATACAGTTAAACTTACTTTGCCTCTGTACAAACTCCACCACTATACTGCCTTATTGAGTCCCAAAAAACCAACAAATTTAGCCATAGAGAGGGAGACGACCTGTCTATAACCGGCAACGTTTCGCAGGTCTCCATGAGTTGTCTTTATAGACACATTAACCTATATCTCGCGAATCTAGAAGCTCTAAAAGAATAGGACGCCGTGGACCTTGTTACACAGCGATTTGCAATGCCCTTTTAACTGAGCCAAAAATTCTTCCTCCATTCCTACTTTCCCTAATAAACGGTACCTTCACCACTCATCTCAGTTATATCAGACAGGTGTGTGAACTAGGTTTTGATTTCATTCATGAAAGAGTGTATGGCTGTAAGCTGTTTTGCTATTGGGCATTGCCTATTTATGGGGTGTAAATAGATTGTACGCTGCCACTACTAACCCATCGGTCAATGACAGCCATATCTATCCATACAGAAGGGGGGTTAAAGACTCCAACAAGATGGACACGGCAATTCTGTTTAGCAGTCTATGCAGGATCAAGATTGAAAAAGCGGATCGATGAATAATCTATTCTTTCTAACCGTATGGAATATCCAGATGCACCACTACATCAGGAGAAGATCTTTGACACAAAACGTTACTGTATTCATTAAATAATTATATATTTGACTTTACATATATTACATCATTAATATCGCTTGTATTACAGCACCCACACAGTACAATTTACCAGAAATGTTAATATCACGAATAGCATTAAAGGTTAGTCTGACAATCTTATACAGAATAATCAATTCATATATAGTAAATATTTAATTAGTAAATTGAAACACCTGACATTTCTGAATAAATTTCAACAAAAACAACTGCCAGTCAGAATGCGTTTGCAACCCAATGGCCCACAAGTACAGTGTGGTGTCTAAGTAGGCTCTTGATATTGTCAATATCTACAGCCTCCAGTTGTTAACGATATCTAGCGCGTACTTAATCGCCAAACTGTGATTGGGAAAGCTTTTGTTACAGAACGCATTCAGGATGGCAGTTCGTTAACAAGAGCCACAAGGGCATGTGGTGCTCATCTTGAATAGTTGCATCTGAAGAAATCGTGAAATCTTAAAGTTTAACAAGATCTTAAGAGAATCCCATACGTTTCTTCCAGCAACTTCTTCAAAAGAATTCAACGGAAAATCCCAAGAAAAATCAAAATGAGTGGCGAGCAAATTGACCAATTGGATTTTTATCTAGAAGTTCTGAAGTTAGGACGCTTGTAGCATAATTCTGGTCGAATCCTCCCAGCGGCTAGTCTTAATACAAATTTTGGAGTTCTGGTTAAAATTCTAACTGGAGTTTTAGCTATTCCTGCCCATCTCTAACTAAGCTCCACCAACGCATTGCCTGTGTTGGGATCGATCGTACCCTGAACTTCCTGAATCTCAATTTCCAGAAAACTATGCAGGTAAGTTGCTGAATATTTTGAAACTAATTCGACTGGGTGCTGTTGCTTCCTATTGTAGCAACAGCGCCCATTCAAATTAGTTTCCAAATATTCAACAGAATGTTTATCTAATGGTAAAGACATACGATTCGTATAGTTTTACGAACTATTAAGCGTTTATGACGGACTTAGATTCGCCATTGATTGTGACATCAACCTACATGTGAAGTGATTCATTATGACGTCATATATTTGACTGTCAGATTGGAGTCTTCTGTTTTCTGGATGTTTTAATAAATCCATGATGGATCATATAAAGAATGAGCAATCAGATTTTCCAATAGACGTTTTCAAACGTATCACCATAGGGTACTTCCTGCCAAATTTGGTTAAATTAAAAAATACCTGCGGGTTATTGAGGAGAAGAAGCCTAAAAAGCGGATGGATGGACGGACAGATGCTGGAATGACAGACGTATCATCGACGGACAGTCGCCCTGCCATACGCTCTCTCGTTCTTCCATGTCCCATGAACTATTGATAAACTGACAGTACCTTCACATGCAATTCTAATTGTAAAACATACAAATAATTAGTAATTGATTAATAGAATTTGTAAGCTTAATCGGTGCAACAACAACAACAACAACAACAACAACAACAACAACAACAACAACAACAACAACAACAACAACAAGGACGACGACGACAGCAAAAACTATAGTGGTCTTAGGGGCGGACAAACAGGGAGACCCCGCCTCGGTCCCACAATTATTCTTAGTAACGAGTCGTACCGCCTGCCTGCCTGCCTGCCCGCAACTGTATCTCAGAAACTACTAATCCGATTTGGCTAAATTAAAAAAATAAATTAGTGTTTTCAGACTTTGGTCGTGATTCGGAATTACAAATTCCGAATCACGACCAAAGTCTGAAAACACTAATTTATTTGTTAAATTCTGAGTCTGTGGATGTCTCCGAAACTACAGTTTCTATTTTCGGGACTTCCTCAACTTTCTTTTTCTTGATCCGGCCCCTTGCCAATCCCCATCACCCTAGAAATCTCTGGCAAATTCCAGGTCTGATTGCTGGTGTTTATTACTGTCATGAATTTGAATTTGTAATTCTTCACTAACTGTGTCGCTTACGAACGCATGTTCAATGTTACCGAAGTTTCAGTCAGTTTGTTTCTTAAAATCTACATCAAGCAATCATTAGCCTTATGGGAGTTTATAATAGAGTGCAAAATGTAGTAGACATGGGACTGAGATGCACACGGGACAGGAAAGTGATTTATGTCCCGAGTTTGACTAGTTACAATGACGTCATGAACTACCTATACTAAGCCAAAATTGGAAGATAGGAAATTTCAAGTGGATATCAAAATCCTATTATTTGATGTACACTCATTGAATGAGACATAGCTTATAAAATATGATGATGCCATTATGGATAATATACAAGTGCTCACTAAAAGCAGGCCCTGATAACACACGCTACTGGCTCAGTAAAACCGGCCAGTACCGGGCGAGTAATACCGGGTCGGTACTGGGCGAGTAATACGGCGCCAGTACTGGGCCTGTAATACTACGCCAGTACTGGGACAGTATTCCCGGGCTTAACTGTAGGCCTACATCGTACCTATTCTCTATTAAATACAAGTGTGGCTCAGCTGGAATTATTTGTCACTGGCTCAACCGAACAAAACGAGATTACAACTGGAAATATTTACCAATCTAATTTCTGTGAAAAAGGGTTAGGCATGTTTTTTTTAATTAAAATTGGCCGAGTTGTTAATAAGTCGTCTTTATAATTATTTTCTCACAAATTTTCAGAAAATCCAAGATGGTCGTCCAAACACGCTTAATTCGGATTGATCCACGGTGGCCATGTATCTTTGATGTATCAACTTTACAGGGATAACATTTGATGGAACTTAGTCCCTAATCATATCTCCCAAATTTTAGAAGTGCTCTGTTTAGTGGTACTGGAGAAGACGTTGTTTTCGCGAAAAACTTAGGCATCCGAGATGCCTAAGAAACATATGACCAATAAAGTTGTCTTGAACAACGATCCACCAAGCCGCTTCGGAGAAATCCAAGATGGCCACCAGCCAAATGGGTCGATCCGCTTCTCTAGAACAAAATTGGATCTCTATGCCCTAAGAATATTTCCTGCCAAATATAATTGAAATTGACCCAGAGGTTTAAGACATTTAAAATTTCCCATTGCTTCGGTATGGGAGGGCAGGATAAAAGATCGGAGATGGCCTCCAATCCGTTTATCCGACAGTTTTGAAAGAGAAAATTTGAAATCACCATACCCAAATACATATATAAAACCAATTTCGGCTTCAAATTCCATCAAATAAGAAAGTCCAATGTGGCCGCCAAACACGCTGCATTTTGAGTGGTTCACGGCGGCCATGTTTTTTTACACATCAACTTCCCTTTAACACACTTTACTGACCCATAGTCCCTAATCATAGCTCTCAAATTTTGGTCTTATCCGTTCAGTTTCTGGAGAAAACGTTTTCACGAAAGTTAGGCCATTCAAGATTGGCAGCAACCCATTTGGCAAATCAACTTCCCTTGAACAAACGTCGTTCAGTTCTTGCCCTAGATGATATTTCATACGTTTTCAATCAATCGTCTAAGTGGTTTCAGAGCAGATTTTTAAAAACGTCTCTAAACATCGGCCAAATCCAAGATGGCCGCCGGCCAAATTGTGCGGATCGACTTCCCTTGAAGAAACTTGGATGGCTATGCTCTAAGAATGCTTACTGGCAAATATAATTAAAATCGGGCCAGTGGTTCTCGAGAAGACATTTGAGATTTTCTATTGCATTAGGATGGGAGTTTTTGCATGAAAATGATCCAAGATGGTCGCCAAACTGTTTATCCGACATTTTCGAGCGTGGATATTTGAAATCAGCACACCCAAATGCCTATACAAAACCAATTTCGGCTTCAGAATACATAAAAAAAAAAAAGGTATGGATTATGAAAACTAGATCATCCAAGATGGCCGCTGTACCCTTTGACCAAACAAGTTCCCTTGAAAAAATCTTGGTTCAGCTCTTGCGCTGGATGATATGTCATGAGTTTTGAATCGCTCCCCCGAGCGACTTCGTAAAAATCGGCCAAAATCCAAGATGGCCGCCAGCCAAACTGGTCGATTGGCGTCGCTTGACCAAACTAGGATCTCCATGGCCTAAGGATGCTTCCTGCCAAATAAAATTGAAATCCCCCAGTGGTTCCTGAGAAGAAGCTGTTTAAAGAAAAGGTTGACGGACGGACGATGGATGGACATCCGGACGGACGACGAACGGTCGCCGTAGCACAAGCTCACTTGGCCATTCTGGCCAGGTATCTCACCTGGCCAGAATGGCCAAGTGAGCTTGGGCTATGGCGACCGTTCGTCGTCCGTCCGTCCGGATGTCCATCCATCGTCCGTAATAATGGATTTTTTTTATCTAAGCACATTGTTATTGATACTATAGTAGATGGGACATACTGATATATGCAAAATATATTATGTACATATACAATTTCTCACCAGGATACACATACGGGTAGAGAATTGTTACATAGAATATATACATCTTTATTTATGCACAGGCGCACGCACGCGCACACGCACTCATGCAGACACGCACGCGTGCGATCATGTTCTCATCATTCATGTACATGCAATGAGAGAGAGAGAGAGAGAGAGAGAGAGAGAGAGAGAGAGAGAGAGAGAGAGAGGGGGGGGAGGGAGGGAGGGAGAGAGAGAGAGAGAGGGAGAGAGAGGGAGAGAGAGAGAGAGAGAGAGAGAGGGTGGGGTGGGGAGAGGGAGGGATTTGTCTCGTAAATCACAGTATTTCGACGATATGAAACCGTCATCACAGGCAAGCTGTGGCATATTTTAAAACTGATTTGATTGGAAGTTGTTGAGCCAAAAAAGTTCTTACATCACAAATGCATTGTCGTATCTGATCTGTGATGTGAAAGCGTATGAGATCGTTCTGCCGAGAGATTTTGTTTCGATATTTCAGACAAAACCGCACCTGGCGCCAACCTTTTCAGCAATAACACCAACGTCTGTCTCACTAGTTACTACAGCAGCGTACCATACAGGACAGTTCAGAAATAACTTTAAATGTTTCCAAAACAAAATAAAACATACTCTTAAATATTTTGAACATACTTGGATTGGAAGACATTGCTGCCTAAGCCCTAAGGCAGCAAGCAATGCCTTCCAATTCAATTATGTTCAAAATATTCAACAGAACAGTCCTTACATTGTGTTAAAATTATACTAAGTAATATCTTTCTGTTTTTGCTTTGTAAACATCTTAAGTTATTTATGGTCTTACTGCATGCATGCAACAATAAACACACAAGGCGCATTGCAATAAGTCCACCATCACGATGAGTCCACGCGCATTAGTGCTGAGAGCGCAGAGTCGCGGAGACGCCAATGCCGCATAGCTTCATCTCCATGGACTAAGCCATTTGAATGCAAATTATAGCAGTTTACTAAAAGGATGTGTTGTTTGCAACATGTAATAAAAATGAACATCAGGTGTTTTCAGTAAGGAAAATTCCAATGCACACTGGTTTGTTGCATGAAGATGCCCTGCGGCAACCTGCTGTAAATTGTTTGTCAATCACGTTGTGAGCACGGTTCCATAATTTAGCGCCTCCTTCTACCCATCGTGCTAACATACGCCCACTCACATAGCTCCGCTGTACGTACTCGATACCGGAGCAGAGAGGGAGAGCGATGGCCTTGCCTAAGACCCAATATCTATACACACATACTGCATCATTGCTGTTTAAGCGCGCGCTAACACTGTTTCTCAGGCGTGTCAATGATCACTGATCAAACTGTTCTACCGTGCACATAGCTCCTACTTTGCATCTATAGTCAGCTAATCAGCGAGGATATAACTAGTTATTGAGACTTTCCTGTTTTCTACTCCCAGTAGTATTGCCTGATCCGGTACTGCTGGTCGCGAGACTTTTGCTTACTGAGCTACCCGTCTTCTGCATGAACAATTGCTTGTAGAGCTTCAGAATACGCATCTTGCAGACATAGCACAGGAAGAGGAACACGCCGTGCAGTCCAGCGAATAAGATGAAGACATACCATAGAGCATCGACACTGGCTAATGCAGCGATGTACCCGAAGATCCACATCAAACCAAATACTGCCGATAAACTGATAATAATTATTGGTTCTCTTCGCCGGTTGCTTTTAGATGCCGTCATTCTAATTTTGGAAGAAGCGCGTAGTGATCTGTGCAAACCGATCGCTGTAACAACTACTGCTCCGATGTTGAACATCAGACTTAGAGCGACGGGAAGCGCAAAAACAATCAACGACGCGGTTCCGTTGTTTATCCAGCATGCAGATGGTGCCCCATAACCGATCTCTAAATTATCGTCATCGTTAGCAAATTCTACCACAATGCTTGCGATAACTATCAGAGCGGGACAAAGCCAACAGATTAGAGAATACCATAAGAAACGGTGTCGCACGTCTACAGTTGACCGCCGTTTGATTAATGATGCGCCAAAAGTGCGACTAATATCAAACGCAATGGCACTTGTCCAGGCAAAAACACAGAGCCATAGGTAATGCATAATAATGGCCATTGCTACACAGAGACCATGATTGTCAACTCGGTACACGGTGGTTACGAAGAAAAGATGTGCGAGAAACAGAGCCAGTGTCAGAGACATGACGCACAGACCGGGAACATTGCGCAGGTCACGGAAAAGACAATATGTCAGGAAGGTGACGAACAGACAACATAATGTGATAGACGAACAAACAATGGTCATCGTTATTTGCTTATCGTTAAAGAATACATCCGCAGGGTAGGTTGAGTTGCTCAGATGAATACTTTCCAACCTGGTGTAATTTTGTGCGAAATTTGTGCATACATGGGCAGACCCGTTTACTATTTTAAAACTCTCTCGTGTATACACTGCACCACTCTTTCCGTTTAAGTAAAGCATACCGTCTTTGATAACATATTCGGACTGGTTGTATACAACTGCTGGGCATGACACTGGCCTACATGCAAACGCGTTATTGTATGTATTCAGTGTATCGTTATCAAGCTTTAAGTGCATGTTAAATGGAATTCTTGAAAGTGGTAGACTAATGTTTGTTCCATTGACTAGCGCGTATGTCTGACCAATGGAAATATTTAGCTGAAATTGTAGTTGCACAATCTCAGAACTGTGTGGGCACGTAACGTGGGAGCTGATGGTCTGGATGTAGCTGCTCGGAATGTTCATGAACACCGCTTCTAGAATGGCTATTTTGTCATTAGAATGCGTCTCCAAATAAGATATCGCTGATAAGAAACTGGCAAAGCCGACATCTTCCTGGAAATAGAATGTGAGAACATCGCGTATTGGCGTAGAATGTGAATCTAGAGATGGAATAATAGGGTTGTTGCGCTTCACTCTGATCTCCTTTCTAAACCCCGCTCCGGAACACACTTCGGGATTAGTACTGTTCACATCAGCTAAGGAATTTACGCCATCATGCAACTCTATGCAGTCTACCCTTCTAGTACGGCTGAGCCCCATTCGGCCACTGAAAAACTTGTTGTGGAGCTCGTAGGTATCGCAACAGGAAACTACTGATCCAGATCGTGTACTTAAATACATCACCTTCGCTTGGAAATTTGGTGAAAATGCCACTGGCTCCGAAATGTGTTCGTTGATTGAATGTGGAGCGTGGGCATTATGAGCTAAGCACTCTCCTCTGAATGCTCGTCTCCCTTTCCCGCACACTAACCGCACACACGTTAATCTGTGCACATCATAAACATGATCGAAAGGACATGTTCCAGTTATTAATTTGGTACTCTCGCCCTTGTCTTCTCGCCGCAAAGTGCTGTCAAGTCCATTAAAGTTAAATAATATGACAAAGTTTGGCCCATTACCAACAGGTTGATTGATATGTGGGATATCACATATAGAATTCCGCTTTTCAGGAGTGCATAAAATCGAACAGTGTGGGTTTTTATGACCGCCAATGTCGCTCGTAACCGGAAGAGCATATAGGTCACATGCCTTCCAAAACAAAATTTTGTCACTTAGATTGAATACACTTGAAAATGAGTCTGTATGACAATAATAGATGTCACTACTAGGTTTTTCCGTCTTCTGACATACACGTAAGCGACGGGCTGCTACATCTGGTGGTGTAAAACTCATGCTACACCTTTCCATGGCTGACAAGGCATCTTCTAATGTTAATTTGTTCATGATCATGTCAGCGTCTTCCTGTTCACTACACACGATTTTGACTTCCCATGACAGCTGTCTAGATTGCGGAATTTGATGACATTTAGCACAATGGTAATTTTTAAATGTCCATAGCGGATACATAGAGTCCGTAATGGGAATATAATGGAGGATTGAATCATGATATAAACCTTCCTTCTCACACAGAGCTCGTGTGACGTTATCGGACCAATTAACTGGACATCGCGAAATCATACTTATCTCTCTTAAAGCATTAACGCTAGAGTCTAACACTGACTCACAGTCGAGAAATGGAATAAGCATGCGCTTCTCTGTTAATCTTTCTACATAATACGATCCATCTAACATCAAGGTTTCATGTTGAATCGTAAATAACTCCGCTTGCGAGGTGTTCATTCCCAAACAAATCTCCGCAAAGTCGTAGCAGCAGTCACCAAATATAACGCAGTCGTTGTCACACGCACATCGTAATGCACCCGTCTGTATTTCCGGTTTTGTCCTATTTATTGCGCATCGGTCTGCGCATGTCCATCCTTGACAGAGAGGAACATTAGCTTTGAAGCGGAGCTCTGCTTCACCCTCCTGAAGTACAAACTCGGCAGACTCACGGGGTGGATCGCCATAATCGGGGATTTCCTCACTTGATGGCGGTGTCTCGTCGGCTGATAGGGCTGCAACATATGCGTGTTTCACGGATTGTATTAATAGTATAAATATGATTAATCTAGAATACCAGCAAGAGAAAGTAGTGGTGCGCTGGATCGGTGATACGAGGGATCGCGCCATGTTTAAGATACGTCAGAAGAAAAGTCTGCATCTGCCTGTTCACTGTCGAAATTCTTTCATGACCATAGATATCATCTCTGAAAAGTACAAGAACATAAAAATAAAAAGGTAGATTGGCATGTTTAATTTATACTGCACCACTCCCCCATTTAATCTTATGCCAAATAAAAAGTTAAACGATGCGATACACATATTCAGAACACGCGAATCTAGAACAATCTCTGATTGCAGATCATCGCCGTCCCATTTACGTTACATTGTAAAAGGTTTTCAGAATTTGCATATTTCTTCGGATCACGCCCGATGTTGTGGAGTGCTCTAAAGCATGTGACGTCACAACAACAGTTTTGCAGAACTCACGCAAACGAATACGTTTTAGAGTAAATTCGTTTGCGCCAGTTCTGCAACATTCTTGTTGTGACGTCACATTGATTCAATTATGACGCCATATTCGTGCTATGATAACGCAGGTTACGGGCCTTCACTGTGTTAATACCGGACGGCCCCGATCGTGCATTACACGATTGTTATTAAACTCTGCTAAACTTACACACACGAATTCATTGAGTTATTTGCGTATATAAAATACACCATTATACCTAGATTGATTAAATCAAGTGAACAAGTGCTATTTTAAAATTACAATCAAGAATAAACCTTATTAAATTTTTCAAAACCAAAAACTAATACAAATATGGAAATTGACTTAGCTTTATAATGATGTATGACTTCAATAATATTATGAAATTAGTTCTTCATATAAACTTCCTAAATGTGCATATATTCACACCAAAAAGCTTGAAAATAAAATTGTTGAAATTATATACTTTAAGAGGCTTAAACTGTGTACCTCAATGTAATGAAACGAAATCAATCTTAACATATGATGATTTCATTCCATATAAATAAATTTCGTAGGTTTGACTTATTTTAAGTCGGGATTCGTGCCTCTAATTCAATTTGACAACTTAAAAAATCATATTAATTTATGCATAATGAAATCATCATATGCTAAGATTTATTTTGTTTCATTACATCCAAGCACACAATTTAAGCCTCTAAAGGTATATAATTTTAACCATTTTATGTTGAACCATTCTGCTGGGCCTATGCATCTTTAAAGTGCATTGTATCTGATTCTAATAGTACGGTTATGCGGGTTGCGAGTCGACTGTCACGGTTACCAGACAAAAGTGGCATGCGCAATGCATTCTGAGAAGGTATTTTCCCAAAATACGCTAACGTGGAATAAGTCTAATTGATTCCTCGACATGGCAATAAATTGGTAACAAGACATCTGTTTTACACTCACGGGATACTGGCGAAAATCTTGGCATTTTGCATTTGAAAATGTAAATCTAGCTTTGTATCAAGATCACAATGACCTTGGCCTCAAAATGTCCGTGGGGCTCCTGGTTGAGGTAACTATAACGATGCGTAGTTCCAATAATTTAGCCAATTCTGAAATAAAAGCCGGACGAACTAAGCAGAACCAAACCGTTAAAGTCTGCATTTTATACAAATGTTACAATGACATTGACCTCTGCCCTCAATATCATTGCGCTTCATATCACCACGTTAAATTCAAGTAGATTGAACCAATCCTGAGATATAAGGGAATATGTTGAGCTAACACAAATATTTAACAGAAAGGATTAAAGTTTTATATTAAGTTCACAGTTAACTTGACCTTTGACCTCAGCAAGATTGTACTGCATCTTGTTAATATATGTAACCATGTGTCCAAGTTTAGTCACAATAGGCTGAACCAAACCTTAGATATAAAACGATACGTTGAACAAACTAAAAACCTAAACCGAAACAATAAAGTAGTATAGCAAAGTCATGGTCGCCTTGACCGTTGACCACAATATTATTGTGTTCCATCCCCTTGATATATGTAATCATGTGTCCAAGTTTCGTCCCAATAAGCTGACGTCATGACGAGATATAAGACGCTATGTTGAGCTAAGCGCAACATTTAGCCGTAAAAAATAGAGTTATATACTAACTTCACAGTGACCTTGAACTTTGAACTCATGACCGCAATAACATTGTGCTCATTCCCCTTCATATAAGGAGCCATGTGTCCAAGTTTGGTTCCATTGCCCGTGACCTTTGATCTCATGACCTCTATATCATTGAGCTCCATCTCCTTGATATAAGGAAGCATCTGGCCAAGGTTAGTCCCAATAGGGTGAAACCCATCGTACTAACATACGCCCACTCACATAGCTACGCTGTTCGTGGCCGTACTTGCTGTCCTTTGATCTCTTCCTATGTAAAGTAACGTTATAACTGTGGGATGGCGATGCTGTTGAAATGAAGAGATATTTGCAAAAGTTTGCAAACCTTTTGCTCTAAACGAATTATCTGATGAACAGAAAACGTGTAGACTGGTTTTTCGTAGCAACCCCCCCCCCCCCACACACCCACACGCACGCACTCACTCACTCACACACGCACGCACGCACGCACGCACGCACGCACGCACGCACGCACGCACGCACCAGTTTGGCTTACGCGCCTGTGTAAATCTGCATACTTCTTTATTTCTTTGTCTCGAGCAATTTCATTGTTGGAAGTTGACTGACCCCCAGCTCATTAATATTTATGTATGAAGTAACGTGAACTTAGCCCAGACATCAAAGGCATGCAAGCACGACACTCGGTAGGGGTGGGGTGGGGAAGTGGGAGGGCGAGGACCGTGCAATAGGACGATGCATGATATGCTACGCATGCTCAGCTCTTGGCCCACACCGCTGACACCGGTATCACCGGGATTCTTCGGCGCTACCAACTTTGAACTTTCTAAGCATGTGGTGGCGTGGTCTACTGTAGTTTGTTTGCAATGAGCATTTCGTAGTTTCCGAGTGAGCTAATGGTATGCA
Organism: Chaetoderma sp. LZ-2023a; assembly: GCA_034401795.1. NCBI lineage: Eukaryota > Metazoa > Mollusca > Caudofoveata > Chaetodermatida > Chaetodermatidae > Chaetoderma > Chaetoderma sp. LZ-2023a. The sequence continues at coordinate 132,312,802 of CM067370.1, read as the reverse complement.
TCACTAGGAGTGTGGTCATCCTGTATACCCTACCATCGATGGTTTATTTATTGCTGCTGTATTGGGAGTATTGGATGCTTGGTATATGTTTCATGTTATACCCTCCCTTTGTGTTTACTGAAGTCCACTGGAGGACAACCTGACTATCTATCAGAGTTGCTGTGCTGTGTCAAAGCTCTCAATATCGACATCATTGCCATCATCTCTGACTAATTCATTAGATAACTGTGTACACCATGATCCATATGTTGCTCCTACTGTGATGAGGATTCTCCGTGCTTGGATCAATGATTTCTGATTCGAGTGTGGTGTCGACATTTGTTTCCGCGGCTACAATGGACCTTTCCAGGTTTAGCTATGCTCCGCCCATCCCTAGTTAAGCTCCACCCACGCTTCAGTTCGCGTTGGGATCGATCGATCCCTGAACTCACTGACTATCAATTTCCAGAAAACTATACCCGTAAGCTGTTACATATTTTGAAACTAATTTGACTGGGTGCTTTTGCTGCCTATGGCAGCAACAGCGCCCAATCAAATTAGTTTCAAAATATTCAACAGAATGTTTATTAAATAGTAAAGACATATGATTCGTACAACTTGACGAACTATTAAACGTCTATGACGGATTTAGATACGCCACTCACTACGCAATTGATTGTGACATCAACCTACATGTGACGTGATTCATTATGACGTCATATATTTGACTGACAGATTAGAGTCCTCTATTTACCGGACGTTTTAATAAACCCATGGTGGATCACATACAGAATGAGCATTCAGATTTTCCTATATACGGACTATTCATGCTGTAATTAATTCCGACGTCATCATACACGCCACTTAGTTGTTTATGATGTCATGTGATTGACCGAGGAAATGGATTAGAATGAGGACCGTTTTGTGATCAATCTCTTTCTCTATTCTAACATCCTCTTTCGCCATGGAATAGTATGGGCCCTACAGTACTATGAAAGTTCTGGCTTCCACACCAGACTGTTGTATGCCAGGTCCGTTAGTAGTAGACTGCTGGTGATGATTTCTACTGCTGTTTCTACATTTGACAGTTGCCTACAAAGAGATCACGCTTATTCTATGATACTATGCTGGTCATCATCTGCTGAGGTAGACGTCCGTTGAGGTCGAGCTATCTTTGGCAAGCATTATTTTCTATTAGTACTAAAATGTTCACCCCTCGATACAACTGGGATCCATTTCAAACTATGTACCGCCCATTTCTGGATAAGATCCGCACATCACTCTGCATGCGCGTTTGAACCGATTTCATCATCTCTAACACTGCATTCTCAGAATCCCAAATACAGGCTAGCTGTTGAATATTTTGAAACTATCGATCGATCAATCAATCAATCAATCAATCAATCAATCAATCAATCAATCAATCAATCAATCAATCAATCAATCAATCAATCAATCAATCGATCGGTTGATTCCTTGAGGAAACAATGGACGAGTAGATGGGCGGTCAGGTGGCTCGTTGGTGGGTGGGTGCGTGGGTGGATGGATGGATGGGCGGATGGATGAGTGGATGGACGGATGGGAGGGAGGGTGGTTGATGGATGGATGGATTGATTAATGGTTTAAAGAATTAAAATGTAAGTCCGGGTCCGGGTCCCTTTGCTAGTATGCGAGTCGGACCCGTGTTTTATTATGTGAATCCGGGTCCGGGTCTGTGTCCGTGTACGTCTTTTGTACGTTATTCGTTTAGAAGCAGTCCGTTTTCTCCACATATATAATAAAATTATAACATACCGCATTTTTAATAGATTTTTTTTATGGGTACTTGTAGATTATTTTTATCAATGGTTGCCCTCAGCTTTTTTCGAATTAAAGGTTTCACAGCTTTTAACTGTTAATATATTTTTAAAATTATAATTTAATAAATATTTTAAGATTGGCCATTCAAAAATGTATCTAAAACGGTCAAACACCTATGGCAATACAAGTGTATACAGGCGTGTTAAATTTCTTAACTGTAAAATATAAAATCGACACGCTTTATTGACCATGCGTGGAAACTGGCAGAAGCGCGCCACGCGCGGAATAGTTTGGTAACCTGAGGACACGCGCGAGACGTTATCCCGTCGTTATTAACATTTTATCCTGAATTTCTAGACATTTGGATTCAAGAGAGCAAAATATAAAATCCGCTGAATATTTTGACTGAAGTTTTTGGATGCGAAAATTGTCAGTCAGATTGCTTTCAAAATAATCAGGAGAGTCGCAATTGTAACTTCCTTTACATAGCATGGGGTACGTCTTAGAAATTATTTAACCCATACCACTTCAACAATGTTTTTATTATCACCAGTAGCAAAGAAACTGACGTACATTTTAAATCTCGATACACAATTACAACGTGTATAGGCTATAACTGTTGTCGTGTCTATCGAGCTTAAAGCAATTATGGTGGACGATGTTATCGTCTACGACAGACCCATCTTCAACCAAATTTGTTTAAAAATGAACACCAGCTCATCTTCTAATTTAATTTGAAAATTAAAAATCTTAATATCAAGATGGTTAAGGGTTAAATATGATTAATCATTTGAGTGAAATGTTCAAATAATGCTCATCATATTCAAATGTCTTTGGAGCGGGATGTTGCCCCGAGACACAAGCATGTCA